>CM029018.1:88648887-89106839 GCA_016801055.1 Panax notoginseng
GAATAGTAACCCCCTGAATACTATCTCGGCATGAAAAAGTTAAAACTTATCAAGAATGCTCAGAATAATATTTCCATAAAAAAATACTGGATGAAGCGCAAATATGAAGGATATTCTACTAATTTGATAGAGTATAAAAGCTAATTTTATACAAATTAAGTATAGAATGAAGATCAAAACATGGATACAATCAATGATAGTTACCATAATATACATCTGGATGAAAAAGAGAACATTTTATTTTTCGGTGAATAGTGTCGTATTCGTGAATAGTGCCGTATACGTGAATAGTAACCCCGACAACAAAAGATAGAAATTCCATAATAAAACTCATATCAATAATTCGGCATAATGATATTGAAGAAAATAATATCATTTACGAAAAAAATTAACATCCCATACCTCAAAAAAATAGTACTTCTGGCTGGAATATCAGATATAACGCTGAAGAAAACTTGCACCATATAGCAACACTCAAGATATCAAAATACTCACAAGAATACGCTCGATAATATAGAGAGAGAAGATTTCAGTTTCTGGTGTGATTTTCAATTCTAATCTAAACACTCTATTTATAGGAAAATGCTTAGAACATCAAGCAGAAAATTTAATAAAATAATAATATTTTCAAAAACAATTCCTACGCACACTTGAAATTTGATTTCAGCATCTTTCACCAACCAGTGCGCCACACCAACACACAAAACATGCTTTTATCATTTAATGCAACAAATCAATTCAGACCCAATATTCCGGAACTTCAATATTTCATGATAAATAGCCCTTTTATCAGAAAAATTAGAAACTTATGTCCATTCCATAGGAAATTCAATTTTCTACAACTTTGTAAGTTTAAGTTTTTTCAAATTCCAAACGAAAAATGACCGAAATCCACATACGGCGATTTTGCAGGCTATAATCAAATTTCAGTCAAAGATAGGGTCCACCAACACACAAAACATGTGTTAAATGTTTTTTTTGTAACAAAAAATACTCTTCCTCCTCATTTATTCATATATCACGCATTCATTATAAAAACATCACCATTATCATATTATTAAAATATAATAATATATTTAAATGAATTATTTTATCAGAAAAGATAAAATATCAACTTTTAACAATTGTCCCATTAAAAATTTTCTCCATCTATATCCACATAAAATAAATATTTTTTTTATCATATAAATCAATAATTAATTATTCACAAATAATATTACAGAATCACAATACTGACAACCAGGTCGTTCTCAAGAAAGAGGGCTTTCGAATAAGGATTCCTCCTTAATGGTGCACAATTAGGTGACCAAACATCTCTTTAAACAGCACTTTCTAGATATTGCCAATAATGTTATCTAATAATATTATTAAAATAATATGAATTATTGATCTGATAATGGAAAATATTGTGCAGTGACAATTATTAAAACAACAATAATATAAAATATCAACGCAGCAATTATTGCATTAATAAAATAAAATATTAACAGTAATTACTGTAACAATTATTGAGTAGTGCCTTCTTACGTAAGAATCAATAATTGGTGCAATACCCGTGTGCTACTGTGCAACAACGCGTATTACCGTGTTTTAACCACCGGGTATTCTAATAGTATTAACGGTAACAACTATGCCGTTATTTATAAAAACTCATACTTGTCATTTTCTTCATCCAATAGCTTTTCGTTATGGGGTCCACACAAGGCTGCGCCGTCGTACGAATATTCCCCGACAGGAAGAATATTTCACGACCAAACGAATATTCCCCGAAAGAAATGAATATTTTATAACCACTTGTTTATTTAAAATATTTGCGCATTTTACCCATAACTTACCACGTTAATCAAATCAACCCTTACTATTTCAAAATAATAAATAGACGAAATTCAATTTAATTTATAAAAAGTTGGGGTCTTATAGCATCACAAGTTGGTATCAAAGCTGTAGGTTATAAACATTTGGAATATGAAACATAGGTTATAACATTAGAAGAAAACTCGTATAGAGTATGCTAGGAGATGAATTATGAAAATTCATCTAGTATATATAGTACATAATAAAATATCATTTCATTTCATCACTGAATATTTTTTGTGTGCTACAAATGTTGTTTTGATTGTTTATTGTGGTCATAGGATGGCTGACTAGAGTCAATATAGCTATTCAGTGAACCATGAGCCAAGGGACTCTAGTGAGGAGTCCATGGAGCATGAGGTGATACGAGAAACCCCCAGGATGATCTAATAGGAGATTTATTGGAGAGGAAATTCGAGCTAGAGGTTACGGCTGAGGGAGTGGAGGCGCAGAACCACCCTCCAAATTTATGAGCAGTAGTACAAAGACGTTGCTTACCAGGCACATGCTAAGTTAGTCGAGTTGTGAGGGAGGCTGGAGCAGAGAGAGCTACATCTAGGACAGTTGAGGGATGAGGTGGAGGTTAAAGATGTGAGGATATATACTTTGGAGCAAGCTTTAGGCATCGCCTTTATGCAGTTCGACGTCGAGTGGATGGAGCTGCCCTCCAGCAGTGACAGCAGGTGTTGATTTGTATTCATGTTTGATATAGTCCCACTTTTTGTTTCTAATAGGGATAATTTAGTTGTTGTAAATCCTTATGCTTTGCTATATGCATAGGATGGCAGTTCGACCCCGACTTTTGTTTTGATAGAGGGGTAGATGGTAGTGAATCCTCATGTTTTGTCCATTAGAGGATAGTTGGTGGCTGACAATTTATGCCTTGAGCGTTTATACAAGTATGCCAAATGTTGAGTCAGTATGTATTAAAACATTAGTATATGAATATAAATGTAGATGTTTTCTTTAAATTAAATGTGTTTGATAGATAGCTTTAACTTAAAATGTTCATTTAACTGGCATAGTGAGTAAAGCGTAGCATAAAAAGCGAAATTCTAAGATTTGCTCTATAGCAGATCATGCCGCCCAGACGTCAAGCGTGTAATAATCCCATTCAAGAATCAAAGAGTAAGGTTGGGGATCAACCCAATCCAGTGAGAATATTTGTTGAACTGCTGGCAGAGGCCATGCAGGATAGACCCCCACCAGTAGTGGTGCAACCAGCACCCCAGCCTGCACCGCAACTCGCGCTGGACTTGGCTAACTTTAAAGATTTCAAGTTGGTAGGACCTCCTAATTTAGAGGAACTCTTGACCCGATCGAGGCACAAAATTGGGTTGAAGAAATGGAGAAAGTCTTCGAGGTCGCACGAGTGGCCAAGGAGCAAAAAATAGGATTTGCCACCTTTATGATGAAGGGCAAAGCTAATTATTGCTAGAAAGCCAATAAAGGACATGCAAGAGAATAAGTTATTTTATGGGACAAATTCAAAGAGCTATTCTTCGAGAATTACTTCCCGGAGAATACGTAATAGGACATGGAAGTTAAATTCCTGGAACTAAAGCAGGGCAGTATGACGGTCGCAGAATATGCAGCTAAGTTTAACGAGCTGGCCCGATTCGCTCCATGTTAGGGGGACATTGAGGCCAAAAAAGTAAGAAGATTTGAATTGGTTTTGAAACCGTGGGTGCAGAGAGGAGTTGTTGTATTGAAAATTAAGAACTTCTCCGAGCTGCTGGAAAGGGCTATTATTGCGGAGGAGGCAATGAAGCCATAACACGATTTAACCAGGATAAAAAGAAAGGTCTGGAAGGAAATAAGGGGGGCGCAGTGGAGGCAGCAACCCCAACAAGCATAAATGGTCTGAAAGCCAATCCTTTGGAGGCAACAAGTCTGGGGGAGAGGCTAAGAAAAGTGGGAAGTGCAGCAACTACGGAAGGGATCACTTGGGGGAGTGCATAAAAGGAAAGCGCATTTGTTATCGCTGTGGACAACCGGGTACATGGGTCCTCAATGTCCGAATAAGCAGAAGAGAAGATGTTTCTCCTGCGGAGCACCCGACCACCAAATCAAGGACTGCCCAAAGAGGAAGGGCGATGCAAGGAGTGGCAACCATAACAATAATAACAGTAACAATAATAGCAGGTTGAGCATCAGAGGACCAGCTAGTCATGCCAATAGATCGATAGCACGCACCTTCAACATGACCGTATAAGATATGGTAGAATCCAAGGACGTGGTGTCAGGTATCATCCCAATCAATGATATTAATGCCTATACATTATTTGATTCAGGTGCTACTTACTCATTTATTTTTTAAGAATTTGCTAAGCGGCTAGACTTACCTTAAGAAAAGTTAGAGAACCCTATGAGCATAGAAGTAGCAAATAAAGAAATTATTCCTATAGACTTCATTCATAGGAACTGTTGTGCCGATTTGAGAGGAGTTAAACTTAACGTGGATTTGATACTGATTAGTGTTGGGGAGTTCGAAGTAATCCTTATGGAATGGATTGGTTATCGAGTCACGGGGCAGTTATTAACTGTAAAAAGAAGTGTGTACACCTGAAGACTCCGTATAAGTCAAAGGTGGTATTCTATGGTAGTAAATCACCGAGAAAATCTTGTTGTCTGATGATGATGCATGCACAGAGGTTGCTTAGGAAAAGGTGCATAGGTTATTTGACTCACGTGGTTGATACTCGACGAGTCGAGGGTGAATTGAGTCAGATCCCATTGTAGGAAATTTACTGACGTTTTCCCAGATGAGATTATGGGGTTACCACCAGATAGAGAAGTTGAGTTCGTGATCGACTTAGCACCGGGAATCGCACCGATATCGAAGATGCTGTACCGTATAACACCAGTAAAGATGAAAGAGCTGATGGTTCAATTGCAGGAGCTATTTTACATCAGACCGAGCGTATCACCATGGGGAGCACCAGTTCTATTCGTAAAGAAGAAAGATAGTTCAATGAGGCTTTGTATCGACTATCATGAGTTGAACAAGGTTACCATTAAGAATAGATATCTGCTGCCCAGAATAGATGATATGTTTGATCAGCTCAAGGGAGCAAAATCTTTTTGAAGATTGATTTAAGAATGAGTTATCATCAACTGAAGGTCAGGCAGGAGATATCCCAAAGACGGCATTCAGAACTCGTTATGGACATTTTGAGTTTCTAGTGATGTCATTTGGACTGACGAATGCACCAACATAATTCATAGATATGATGAACAGAGTGTTCAAGCGGTACTTGGACAAGTTCATGGCCGTATTCATCTATGACATCTTGGTTTATTCGTTGACAGAGGAGGAGCATGCTGAACATCTAAGTATTATATTGGAGGCATTGAGAAGGGATAAGTTGTACGCGAAGTTTTCTAAGTGTGAATTTTGGTTGCAAATGGTGTTGTTTCTACGTCGCATCATTGACGAAAATGGTGTTTTGGTGGATACAGCAAAAGTGGAAGTGGTTATCAACTGGGAGCAGCCAAAGACACCAACTGAGATTAGGAGTTTCTTGGGATTAGTAGGATACTAGCAGAGATTCATCCTGGATTTTTTGAGGATAGCATCGCCGTTGACTTATCTAACCAGAAAGACGGCAAAGTTTGTTTGGACGGAGAAATGTGAGGAAAGTTTCATGGAGTTAAAGAAGAAACTGAGTCAAGCGCTTGTGTTGGCTTTACCAGACGACATAAGAGGTTTTGTGGTGTATAGTGTGCATCACATAAGGGCCTTGGTTGTGTACTGATGTAGCATGAAAAGGTCATTGTGTACGCTTCACGGCAGTTAAAGGACTATGAGAAGGGTTACCTGACTTATGACCTAGAGTTAGCAGCAATAGTTTTTGCCTTGAAGATTTGGAGGCATTATTTATATGGAAAGAAATGCGAGATATACACAGATCACAAGAGTCTGAAGTATATCTTTACTCAGAAGGAGTTGAACATGAGGCGGCGCTGATGGCTAGAATTGATCAAAGATTACGACTGTGAAATTTTATACCATCTGTGACGCCACGAAATCCAGTCAATTTTTACACCCGGAATCCGTACATCACGGTCCCACCTCTTTCCAAACATACATCATTATATAGCTAAATAACAACATACATTCTCAAATTCTAGGTTCTAATACCTTATAACCTCATTCATTACAAATAATGATAATTATAATATTATTTACATCTTACAAGAGTGACTTTCAGCTACCCCCAAGGATACATAAATAGTTCATTAAACTATTCTATAGCTTAATTAAACTATTCTACATTACAAGTCTTGGCTTGATCTTCACGCTCATTCATATACTAAATTGCACTTCATCTGGATACCGGTCAGCTTGATCTTTACGGGATCCTTAAGTTCTTTTAAAGATCGTTCATTAAAAATATTTTTATTTAAAAAAAGTGTGAGCATTCAATTGCTCAGCAACTCATAGCAGTTGAATAAACAACATTAAGAATTTAAAAATTCTTTTAAGACTTCAATAACCGAACAAAGGTTATGAAGTAGCTTGAATAATAGGAATAATTTCTGATTCCTATCATTTTTTTAAACATTAGTCACATTCACTTTGAAATACTTTCATTCTTCTACCTTTTTCATGTACAACATGCCGGCTAGAATCTTTAGCACAAACTTAGCAATCACGGTTCATGTATAAACATAACATTCTTATATTTAACAGTTCAACCACATAACAATTCATATCAGAAAAACACCGAAGTGTTAAAATTATGGCATAAGGCCTCATACATTCTACCATCTTATACAAATATTACACATTTGCACATAAATAAAACTTCTCATGTTCAACATCTGAGAAAGTTTAAGAAACTAGCATTCATTTGAAATATGAATGAAGTTAAGAAACTTGCCTTACACACAGCTACTAAAAATAGTATGCACACAAGCCAATCATGATTGATGATAAAGCATATACTTTGTAACAATCATATTCATTTATTAATAAAAAGTATTAATTTATTAAAGGCTTATAATTATCTACATAATGTTATTTTATAATATGTGATAAACCCATAGTTTTAAGTAATAATTTTAGAATAATGATGATGATCATTCTAATGAGATCTAAATTCTTAGAAAGCTTAAAACTAAAATAGTTCTTAATCATTGGATTACTAAATTGGGGATTAATGAATCTGGATAGATTGGTATATACGTTACTTGCTCATTAGATGAGGATGATTGATCTCATGATCATTTGTGTGGAGACAGTAAAGCAAGTATATAGGTGCTTATTACACTACTACAAAACAGTAAATAGATAACGCAGAAAAAATGTTGTAGAATGTCTTACAGAAACGTCATATTTAAGGATGTTATATATTTGACACCTTTATACAATATTTTTAAAACGTTGTAGTTTGACACATTACACAATATTTTTTTCTTAAAAAACATTATATATTTGTTTTCCATAAATTCTTGGATGCTTGAAAATGTTGTAGATGATATGATTCCACAACGTTTTTTGGCATAAAATGTTGTGGTTTGGTACATCAGACAACTTTTAAACACATTTATACAACGTTTTGAAGGTGTCATCTATTTAAAGCCAAAATGTATCAAACATTCAAAATATACCAATTACAAATAATATTACTATCCATACATCTCAAATTCAAAATATACCAATTACAAAGAATATTAATACCATTTCTCAATTTGACTTGCACAACACCTAGCAAGGGACTACCTTGTGGCAATACTATGACATATATTCTTGTACCCACAAAGAAGAACACACATGAAAAGAACATAAGAAGTGTTGGAATTCCTAATCTAAAACTGCTTTGAAACTGTTGCTGTCAAGTTAGTAGAAGCATCCCCTGCATAAAAAAAAACAAAAAAAAAACTCATGTAACTTGACATTTAAAATGAACTATACTTCATTTATAAGTATGAAATTTTGGACTATTTTAAATCTAAAATGCCTATATTACCTTAGCAACTGCCCTTGGGTGGGTATTCTCCATTAAGTCTAGTGTCAACACACTACTTCACCTTGTCCTCACTGAGTTTTGGAGTTGCCTATTAAGTCACAATTGAAGAATCAACTTTAGATGGAATATACCAAAAACAAACAAGTCCAATAAATAAAGCAAACAAGCACTCTCCTAAAGAATTATAAAGGGCGGGGGGGGGGGGGGACAAAATAAAATAGTACCCATGTCACCAGACTCAACCAATATGTGTTCACATAAGGTACATTCTATGATTTCTATCCAACCAATATGTGTTCAATTAAGAACTAAATTTCCTAACCAGTAACATTAACCCCTGCATTTACATACAAAAAACACTAATACTAGCAATTAGCAGATCGAATCATTAAAATTAATAATAAGCCTGCACCCAAATCTATGAAAATCCAAAATAGTTCACTAGAAGCATCATGGGACCTTGGACTGCACATCTTCAACTGTATCGTCGTGCCCTTGGAAAATCCCACGAGGCCCAATTGAGGGTACGATTTAGAAATTTAAGGATGTACGATATTTTAAAAAACAAAAATAAAAAATTTACAACCTCCAGAGAGGACATAGGGCTCAGTTGCGCACATTGCAAGAGCATACTCTGCATTATCTTCATGTCCAGTAAGAACCTATAGAAATAGAACTTTTGAGTTGAACAATGTAATAGTTTGAGAGAAAACAATAACCAGTGAAGTTTCATGCAAGTAACTTCTTTTATGGACAATGTGTAAGACCCCAACTTATTAATGAATAAAATCAATTTTTTTCTAAATATTATTGTGATTAATAAGAGGTTAATTTGATATAATACTTTGGTTATGGGTTAAATGTACAAATTTTGCAAAATAAGCAAGTGGTTGTAGAATATTCATTTGGTCGTGGAATATTCTTGATGTCGGGGAATATTCATACGACGGCGCAGCCTTGTGTGGGCCCCATAACGGAAAGCGATTGGATGAAGAAAACGACAAGTATAAGTTATTTATAAATAACGGCGTAGTTGTTACCGTTAATATTGTTGGAATACCCGGTGGTTAAAATATAGTAATACGCGTGGTTGCACAGTAGCACACGGATTGCACAGTATTTTAGAATTATTGATTCTTACGAAGGAAGGCACTACTCAATAATTGTTACAGTAGTTACTGTTCAATATTTTATTTTATTGATTCAATAATTATTGCGTTGATATTTTATATTTTTGTTATTTCAATAATTGTTGCTGCACAGTATTTTCCATTATCAGATAAATAATTCATATTATTTAAATAATATTATTAGATAGCATTATTGGCAATGTCTAGAAAGTTCTGTATAAGGAGAGGTTTGGTCATCTAATTGCGCGCTAGTAAGGAGAAATCCTTATTGAAAAGTCCTCTCTTTCCTGGGAACGGCCTGGTTGTCATAAATGTGATTCTGTAATATTATTTGTGAATAATTAATTATTGATTCATATGATAAGGAAATATTTATTTTATGTGGATAAAAATGAGGGATATATTTTTGTGGTTAAAAATGAAGGAGTTAATGTTGGGGTTTTTATCAGTATTTTTGTTGGAATTGAGGTATTAAAAATTAGGGTTTTTGAGATATTTTGCGGGGGTTATAATTTTTAATCCGACCGTTGGATCGTGGTAATTTTTGGATATGTTATACATATATAAGTTGAGTATATGTCCACAAATTTTGAACCGTTAAAAATGAACTTATGATTTATTATGAATTTTACGAGATGACTGGTTCAGAAATTGTAGAAGTTACGGAATTTGTCATTTTGATGGAAAATTCTAGAATTGGTGGACCCCACACTTGGTTGGTAAAGAAATGTACTGAAATTTTTATTCAAATGTGGTGGGTGGAAATAGTAACAGGTAAAGCCATCAGGTTGCAGGTTAAGTCTGCTTCGGCGTGCTAACATTTTCCTATAAATAGAGGGCTAAGTTAGAATTGAAAATCACACCAGAAACAAGTTTTCTCTCTTTCTCTCTCTAGATTATTGAGTGTATTTTCTGAGTATTTAGATACTTTGAGAGTTTCTATTCATTAGAGCAAGTTTCTTTCAGCCTTATACCGGTATTCCGACCAGAGGTACTGATATTTTGAGGTAAGGGATATTATTTTCTTCTTAATGATATTATTTTCTTCAATATCATTATGCTGAAATATTGATATGAACTTTTTATCAAATTTGAAACTTTTTGTGTCGGGGTTATTATTCACGTATAGGTTACTATTCACGTATACGGTACTATTCACGAATACGGCACTATTCACCGAAAAATAAAATTTTTCTTTTTTGTCCAAGATATCTATTATGGTTACTATCTTTGATTGTATACATGTTTTGATCTTTATTTTTAAATTCTACTTCACAATTGATTATTATGAAGTATTATTGATCTTGGATAAACTGTTATATGAATCCCTACTATTTGTCCTTCTGTCTCACTGGATTCGTTTTCTTTAAGATATTTTTCATCATCCTCAGTCCTAAATGATGATATTACTAAATATCTTTGGCCTGTAGTGCAAAGATGTATGATTACCTGATGAATATCTTTAGCCTGTAGTGCAAAGATGAACAGGTGTTGAGATGAACATGACCGACTGGTGATACAAATGAATATCCTTGGCCTGTAGTGCAAAGATAAATATTTGGTTAAAGATGATTATTAATTAATATTACAGGGATAAAATATTGATGATGGACTTTTAAATCTTAGAAGATAGTAGAATTCATTCTCTACTTAACTCTTCTAATGGATTGATGTTTTCGCTGCAGTTGTTGATCTACAACTTGTTGTCGATTATATTCTATCAGATTTTCCCTGTTGAATACTAATCATAATTTGTTGTATATTATCTTAGTCACAATATTCTTTACTGGGCTAATTGAGCTCACTCTTTTCTTTTTTGTTCCATTTTTCTTCTCAGGAGGTGAGAACATAGTAGGATCTAGTCGGGATATGGAGTGATGGTTCTAGAAAGATGTTTTAGCAGTCCTCACTATTTCTGTAAAATAGTGTTTGAATAATTGTATTGAGGACTTATTTGAGTGTGGATATTGTCTAGAAGATAATATTTGTATTTAAACTCACAGTATGTGTTGTCGTATTTTGCACGACAATTGTATTATTGAAGTTGTAGTTTGCTTTCTGTACCATGTATTTGGCGACTCAGAATGGGTTTTGTATACCTATTTTGGGGGCGTCACAGTTGGTATCAGAGCTTAGGGATATGATCCCTGGCTGAGATGTGAGACAAGAACTAGGAGGGGAGAGACGGGGAATTCCTTCGCTAGTATGACCTGACTAAGTTTATTTGCTATTTATTTGGTCGGTCAGAGTATAGGGATAATATATGACATGACTATTAACCCTTGTTTTATGGCAGTATTTAAGAATGGCAGCTGAGAACGTTAATAATGGAGTAAATCAGACCGTGGAGACACCTTTGATCACCACCCAGGGGAACGTGCAACAGGAAGGCAATATTCCTCCTGTAAATAACGTTACCGAGCAAACGATGAATGATGGAATGTTTAGGAGTTTTTTGCAGTTCATGCAAAATCTGACGAGGGAGACTCGTGTGCAGAATACGGGTGGAAATGATAACAACGCGTGGTTTGTCACAGCCAAGCAGTTCAAAGAATTGGGACCACCAGAATTTAAGGGAAAGCCAGATCCGATCATGGCGGAAACGTGAGTCAAGCAAATTACCAAGATATTCGATGTCTTGGGATGCACGGAGGAACAGAAGGTTCCATTCGCCACCTTTATGTTCCGCGGTGAGGCAGACTACAGGTGATAGTTTGTGAAGCGTACCCAGCCTGACGCACTCAACATATCCTGGGAAACGTTTCAGAAACTGTTTAATGACAAGTACATTCCTGAAAGTATTCGTCATATGAAGGAGGTAGAGTTTATTAGACTAGAACAAAATAACATGACGGTGTCCCAGTACGAGGTGAAGTTTGCAGAGTTATCCAGGTTTGCACCTCATTTATTCAAAAATGAGGAACGAATGACAATGATGTTTTTGAGAGGTCTAAAACCCGAGATTCGACAATATCTTATCTCTCATAAATTTTCTTTATATTCAGATGTTGTAAACAGGGCTATATTATTAGAGCGAGATAATGAGTATGTGCAACTGAGGAACCACAACCAGGGTCATACCGGTGGCGGCAGTCATCGAAGTAATAAAAACCAGCAGGGAGGAAAACATTCGGACAAAAGTGGTAACCACTCTGGTGGTAATCGTGGTCGTGATAATAAAAGGAGCGAGTCGGGAGGAGATTTCAAGAAGAGAAGGTACAACAATGATAACGTAAAGACGTCAGCACAAACAACAACTGTTTCTAGGGGAGGAGAACGACCAACGGTCGTATGTTACAAATGTGGGAAAGAGGGACATATCAGCCCAAACTGCCCACAACAATCCAAGGTATGTTACAACTGTGGAAAGGAGGGTCATATAGCTCGAGTGTGTTCTGTAGCAAAACCAAGTTCAGCGGGGATGGTGACTCCAAAAGTTGTCCCGGATAAGTCAAAATCAGTGGTTCCTAGAAGAGCGTTTGTCGTGACTGGCCAAAACGCGAGAAACCCGAACGAGGTGATCACGGGTAAGCTAATCTTGAATTCTTGTGAAGTTTATACTTTACCAGATACCGGTTCTACCCATTCTTTTACCTCTCCTGCTTGTGCTTAACGTTTAAACTTGACTCCGGAGAAATTGGACTTT
This sequence comes from Panax notoginseng, assembly GCA_016801055.1. Lineage (NCBI taxonomy): Eukaryota > Viridiplantae > Streptophyta > Magnoliopsida > Apiales > Araliaceae > Panax > Panax notoginseng. The sequence goes on from CM029018.1 coordinate 88,661,493, forward strand.
GACTTATCTGTTGAAACTCCGTTGGGTGAAACCTTCGTTACATCTACAGTTTATAAATCTTTCATGATCCAAGTTGGCACTATCACATTACCTATTGATCTTATCTCTTTAAAGATACTTGCTTTTGATGTGATTTTAGGAATTGATTGGTTAACCACTCATCATGGTAAAATTGATTATTTTCGTAAGTTTGTTAGTTTTTATATTCCTAACCAACCTGTCATACAAATTCAAACTACTAAACCACTAAAATCAGTCACTGTCATATCAAGCCACAAAGCTATTCGTTTATTGAAAAATGGATGTCAAGCTTTCTTAGCCCATGTTATGGATTTGAACAAAGACAAGTCAGATTTGAATAATATTTCTATTGTTAGAGAATTTCCCGATGTATTTCCTGAAGAACTTCCTGGTCTACCCCCAGAACGTGAAGTTGAATTCTTTATTGACCTTGAACCCGGTACAAAACCCATTTCTAAAACCCCATATCGAATGGCTCCTATTGAACTTCAGGAGTTAAAAGTCCAACTATAGGAGTTGTTGGACATCAGTTTTATTCTTCCTAGTACATCTCCTTGGGGTGCTCCTGTGTTATTCGTAAAGAAGAAAGACGGGAGTATGCGACTTTGTATCGACTATCGAGAATTGAATCATGTCACTATCAAGAATAGGTATCCGCTACCTCGCATTGATGATATGTTTGACCAGTTGCAAGGAGCACAATTCTTTTTAAAGATCGATCTTCGTTCTGGATATCATCAGCTGAAGATTAAAACTGAGGATATTCCAAAGACTACCTTCAGAACTCGGTACGGGCATTATGAATTCTTAGTCATGTCTTTTGGATTGACTAATGCTCCTGCTGCCTTCATGGATATGATGAACCGTGTATTCAAAGAATATTTGGATCAGTTTGTTGTTGTCTTTATTGATGACATCCTCATCTATTCCAAAAGCCGTGAAGATCATGAGCGCCATTTGAAGCTGATATTGCAAAGGCTTCGTGAAAATAAGCTATATGCCAAACTGAAGAAATGCGAGTTCTGGCTTGAGGAAGTAGCATTCCTTGGGCACGTGGTGTCAAAACATGGAGTATCTGTTGACCCGACGAAGATTAAAGCCATACAAAGTTGGGAGAAACCAAAGTCGGTAACCGAAGTACGTAGCTTTCTAGGCTTAGCTGGTTATTATCGGAGATTTGTGGAAGGATTTTGTCGAATCGCTACTCCGTTAACTCAGCTGACTCGAAAAGATACAAAATTCGTATGGAGTGAGGAATATGAGAAGAGTTTCCAAGAACTCAAGAGGAGACTCATTTCGGCACCTGTTCTGACAATACCATTGGTTCAGATGGATTTGTTATCTACAGCGATGCTTCAGGCAAAGGGTTAGGATGTGTTCTCATGCAACATGGGAAAGTCATAGCCCATGCCTCGCGACAACTCAAAGAATATGAGAGGTATTATCCTACTCATGATTTGGAGTTGGCAGCAGTCGTTTTCGCATTGAAGATTTGGAGACACTACCTGTATGGGGAGAAAGTGGAGATCTATACAGATCATAAAAGCCTCAAATATTTCTTCAGCCAAAAGGAACTCAACATGCGGTAGCGACGTTGGCTCGAGCTGTTGAAAGATTACGATCATACCATCCAATATCATCCTGAAAAAGCAAACGTAGTAGCTGACGCATTGAGTAGAAGATCGTATGCGGGTACGAGTGTAATGTTGTTAACACAAAGGCCCATTTTGTATAACTTGCAAAGGATGGAGATAGAGATGAAGGCTCCAAGTACCCACATGATCATATCAAATATACGAGTAGAACCGACTTTAATCGATAAAGTTAAAGCTGCTTAAGCTACGTGATGCGTATGAAGAAGAAAGTGCAAGAAGGTGCTATTCCAGAAGCAAGAATCGATGAAGAAGGAATACTTCGAGTCAACTCCAGACTTTGTATTCCTAACGATTTTGACTTGAAACATAGAATAATGATGGAGGCACACAACACACCGTTTGCAATCTATCCTGAGAGTACCAAAATGTATCACGATCTTCGACATACATTTTGGTGGAGCAATATGAAAAAATAGATCGCGGAGTTTATCTCGAGGTGTTTAACTTGTCAACGTGTAAAGGCGGAGCATCAAGTGCCAAAGGTTCCATTGTAACCACTTGAGATCCCGAAATAGAAGTGGGAACACATTACCATGGATTTCGTTATAGGTCTTCCCAAGGTTTCTCAAGGCATAGATGCGATTATTGTTGATAGATTAACCAAGTCTGCTCATTTCTTACCGATACGTGAGACTTATTCCCTTGAACGTCTTGCTAGTATGTATGTGAACGAGATTGTGAGATTGCACGGCATGCCAGTATCCATAGTTTCGGATCGTGACCCAAGATTCACTTCACGATTTTGGGTTAGCTTGCAAAAAGCTATGGGCACAGATTTACGATTCAGTTCGGCATACCATCCTCAAACGGACGGACAATCAGAGAGGACTATTCAAACTCTTGAAGATCCATTAAGACTCTGTGTCCTAGATCTCAAAGGGAGTTGGGATAAGTACCTACCGTTGGTGAAATTCTCCTACAATAACAGTTATCAGGCGATCAAAGGTGTGGCTCTATTCGAGGCGTTGTATGGAAGAAAATGTCGTTCTCCAGTATGCTGGGACGAGGTGGGTGAAGCAACATTGTTGGGACCAGAGTTGGTACGCATGACTACAGAGAAGATCCAAACGATTCTACAACGTATACAAATGGCACAGGATCGACAAAAGAGTTATGCGGATCTTCATCGGAAGGACGTGAAATTTAATATTAGGGATCATGTATTGTTACGTGTTGCACCATGGAAGGGAGTTACAAGATTTGGGAAGAGAGGAAAGCTCAATCTAAGATTTGTTGGTCCATTTGAGATTCTTGAGCGAATAGGAAATGTGGCATATAGACTCGCATTACCTCCAAGCATGTCTCGTGTTCATAATGTTTTTCACATATCTATGCTTCGTAAATATGTTAAAGACCCAAACCACATTATTGAGTTAGAACCAGACGAGATAGCTGAAGATTTAGCGTACGAGGAGGTACCTGTTAAGATCTTGGATAGGAAAGAGCATGTCCTACGCACAAAGGTTATACCACAAGTTAAGGTTTTGTGGAGAAACCATGCTATTGAAGAAATGACCTGGGAGTTAGAATCAGAAATGAAAGCGAGGTATCCACACCTTTTCGAAATATCAGGTACGTACGTAAATTTCGAGGACGAAATTTCATAAGGAGGGGAGGTTGTAAGACATCAACTTATTAATGAATAAAATCAAATTTTCTCTAAATATTATTGTGAATAATAAGGGATTAATTTGATATAATACTTTGGTTATGGGTGAAATGTGCAAATTTTGCAAAATAAGCAAGTGGTTATAAAATATTCATTTTGTCGGGGAATATTCGTTTGGTCGTGGAATATTCTTGCTGTCGGGGAATATTCGTACGACGGCGCAGCCTTGTGTGGGCCCCATAATGGAAAGCGATTGGATGAAGAAAACGATAAGTATAAGTTGTTTATAAATAACGGCGTAGTTGTTACCGTTAATACTGTTGGAATACTCGGTGGTTAAAATACAGTAATACGCGTGGTTGCACAGTAGCACACGGATTGTACAGTATTTTAGAATTATTGATTCTTACGAAGGAAGGTACTACTCAATAATTGTTACAGTAGTTACTGTTCAATATTTTATTTTATTGATTCAATAATTGTTGCGTTGATATTTTATATTTTTGTTGTTTCAATAATTGTTGCTGCACAGTATTTTCCATTATCAGATCAATAATTCATATTATTTAAATAATATTATTAGATAGCATTATTGGCAATGTCTAGAAAGTTCTGTCTAAGGAGAGGTTTGGTCATCTAATTGCACGCTAGTAAGGAGAAATCCTTATTGGAAAGCCCCCTCTTTCCTGGGAACGGCCTGGTTGTCATAAATATGATTATGTAATATTATTTGTGAATAATTAATTATTGATTCATATGATAAGAAAATATTAATTTTATGTGGATATAAATGAGGGATATATTTTTGTGGTTAAAAATGAAGGAGTTAATGTTGGGGTTTTTATCAGTATTTTTGTTGGAATGGAGGTATTAAAAATCAGGATTTTTGAGATATTTTGCGGGGGTTATAATTTTTAATCCGACCGTTGGATCGTGGTAATTTTTTGATATGTTATACATATATAAGTTGAGTATATGTCCACAAATTTTGAACCGTTAAAAATGAACGTATGATTTGTTATGAATTTTACGAGATGACTGGTTCAGAAATTGTAGAAGTTACGGAATTTGTCATTTTGGTGGAAAATTCTAGAATTGGTGGGCCCCACTCTTGGTTGGTGAAGAAATGTGCTGAGATTTTTATTCAAATGTGGTGGGTGGGAATAGTAGCAGGTAAAGCCATCAGGTTGTAGGTTAAGTCTGCTTCGGCGTGCTAACATTTTCCTATAAATAGAGGGCTAAGTTAGAATTAAAAATCACACTAGAAACATGTTTTCTCTCTTTCTCTCTCTAGATTATTGAGTGTATTTTGTGAGAATTTAGATACTTTGAGAGTTTCTATTCATCAGAGCAAGTTTCTTTCAGCCTTATACCGGTATTCCGACCAGAAGTACTGATATTTTGAGGTAAGAGATATTATTTTCTTCTTAATGATATTATTTTCTTTAATATCATTATGCTGAAATATTGATATGAACTTTTTATCAAATTTGAAATTTTTTGTGTCGGGGTTACTATTCACGTATACGTTACTATTCACGTATACGGCACTATTCACGAATACGGCACTATTCACCGAAAAATAAAATGTTCTCTTTTTGTCCAAGATATCTATTATGGTTACTATCTTTGATTGTATACATATTTTGATCTTTATTTTTGAATTCTGTTTAACAATTGATTATTATGAAGTATTATTGATCTTGGATAAACTGTTATATGAATCCCTACTATTTGTCCTTCTGTCTCACTGGATTCGTTTTCTTTAAGATATTTTTCATCATTCTCAGTCCTAAATGATGATATTACTGAATATCTTTGGCCTGTAGTGCAAAGATGTATGATTACCTGATGAATATCTTTGGCCTGTAGTGCAAAGATGAACAGGTATTGAGATGAACATGACCGACTGGTGATACAAATGAATATCTTTGGCCTGTAGTGCAAAGATGAATATTTGGTTAAAGATGATTATTAATTGATATTACAGGGATAAAATATTAATGATGGACTTTTAAATCTTAGAAGATAGTAGAATTCATTCTCTACTTGACTCTTCTAATGGTTTGCTGTTTCTGCTGCAGTTGTTGATCTAAAACTTGTTGTCGATTATATCCTATCAGATTTTTCCCTGTTGAATACTAATGATAATTTGTTGTATATTATCTTAGTTATAATATTCTTTACTGGGCTAATTGAGCTCACCCTTTTCCTTTTTGTTCCATTCTTCTTCTCAAGAGGTTAGAACATTGCAGGATCTAGTCGGGGTATAGAGTGATGGTTCTAGAAAGATGTTTTAACAGTCCTCACTATTTCTGTAAAATAGTGTTTGAATAATTATATTGAGGACTTATTTGAGTGTGGATATTGTCTAGAAGACAATATTTGTATTTAAACTCACAGTATGTGTTGTCGTATTTTGCATGACAATTGTATTATTGAAGTTGTAGTTTGCTTTCTGTACCATGTATTTGGCGACTCGGAATGGGTGTTGTATACCTATTTTGGGGGCGTCACACAATGTACTATTAATCTTGATAGGTAGTAAGTATGTTGTGTAGGTAAACACTCTTTTTCTATCCCTAAACTATCAGTAACAGCCCTCGAACTTTTGCATAGCTGCTTGCATAGTTAAAATATGCTGATAATTTATGGTATGATTTTCTAGACGGCAATCGTAAAATGTTACAAGCTGTTAATGGCACTCAACCAGTCATTTTTCACATTAAAATAGAGCATTTTAAATGATAACTATACTTATAAAAAAATACATATAACTAGCTATAAAATCACCCATGGCCCAAGCGAAGTCTAGAACGAAGATATATATTTTTGTTTGGGAATGGGAACACACCAAATTTGGACGAGATTCTGCAGCTCCAAGAACAGCATGCCAATTGGGTTGTGACTCAATATCCCATATGAGAACTTGATTCAATCACCATCAAATTCAAAGTTTTAATAACATTTTTCCTTTGACTAGTTTTAAATAGAAATAAAATTTTATTAAAACATAAGTGAATACAAGAATGGAAGATAATAAAAAATCCTCCAAAAGATTTTAGAAAAAAAAACAAGTGGAAAAGTTACAAGGCAAAACATTCATACAAGAAGATCCCTCCAACGCCTACAAATACCAATAACCCCCACCTCCCTAGCTCTAAAAGGCCATATAGCATAAGCCTAATAGTCTACAACAAAGGAAGAAGGGGGAACTTGATACTTCAACAGATTAAATTAGAGATAGCACACTTTACTTTTTCTCAATAGTTTAAAAAAAGAATCCAATAAATTAATACGTTCCATTGAGCTTTTTAACATATTAACAAGTCTTGTTAACTATTAATTCAATCACTTACCTCAAGACAGTCCGTATGGGTGGCTATTATGCTATTATTTTGAGTAAGTTCTGTTATCTTGTTCACCTGCAATAAAAAATTAATAAATTGAATAAAAAAAACACAAATAACACCATCACAAGAGAGCTTTAATGCGAGCATCAAAACTATCAATGAGGATAAGCCACAATAAATAAGTAAATAATTGTAAATTTGAAGTTTCCACTCCATAAATTTACACATAACTAAACAAATAAGTACTTGCATCACTGTAAAGACCCCAAACTCGGGTACTTGAAACCCGAACTCGGTTCTTCACGATACCATTTCTATGAGCGAAATAATACTAATAATAATAACAATAATATAAATATCAACTTAACTTACATTTATCAGAGTCTAATCCCAAGTACGTAACCTTTACTATATTCTTTACATGATATATAATACATATCATTATCTTAAATACATTCTAACTATTACAAAAGACACCATTTAAACATGTTCTGTTTGCTTTCCTTTTCACTTGTTCTTGTCTGAACCTTTGGGTTGTTCATGCCTAGTTGAAAACATTTAATTTAAAGCAAGGGTGAGCATTTGAGTGCCCAGCAAGTAATAACAATTATAAATATAATTAGCTGAAAGAAATAAATGTTTCCTTTGTACATCACTTCTACAACGAATTTATAGTTGGGAAGTAAACTGAACTAAAATAATAACATAACAATTCTATCTCAAATTTTTGAAACTACGTATAGACTATATATATAGGGTATTCGACATACTATGAATATTGTTTTTAGTTTTCGCTAAGATTTAGCAGAACTTCATCCGTAAACCGACATAACTTACAGGCACGAGGGTGATTTGCCCAATGTGCCCTGTATTGATCAATACTACATTATAAGAACGCTTAGATCGTTCACTCTGTCCGCCTTGGGTGCATAAAAGTTTCCCCGTAATCGGGATGTTCATACTTAGACTGGAATCCGAACCAAAATAATTTGATTGGATACAAAAAGGTTTTAACTTATTCAACGATATTTCTGAATTTGTGTCTAGCTGATCAAGTAGCTTAGACGGTTTATATATATATATATATATATATATATATATATATATATATATATATATATATATCATGTGATTAAATATAATGATTATCCAAGTTGGGTCACTCGTATAACCATATTTAAAAATTAACGAACAGAATATATATCTGAATTACCATATACTAACATGTTGATAAACAATGATCGGACATAGAACATATCACAATAGGGTTAATAATATAGCATAATAATAATATAATTCTGAAACTTCTTACTCATGTCCATTACATAAAGGAAATACAAAGGTAAGATACTTGCCTGAAGCGCTGCTTACAATTTGTAATTTAGATTTATCGCTTATCTCACGACCTATCATTAATAAGATCGTTCGTTCGATTAGAATAACATACTATAACACATAGCACTGCTTATTGCAGTCAGCACATACCCTAATCACATTGGCACATATGTTTAAAAACCATTGAATCACAAATAATCACATATCTAATTAAATTATCTAAGTCCAGATCAATTTCTGAAACATGTCGGTCTACCGACAGCTTTATCGGATAATTATCGAGTCTAATACTCTTTACTGTAACTTAATATCTGTCATATTATTTTTAAATGACTTAATATAATTTTAAAAAATTTATCATGAATTTTCAAACACCGAAATCATTACTAAATGATTTAAATATTGAATAACTCTATTATCATTAATATCTAATTAATGTTAAACTATTAATGAAATCATTTCCAAAATGTTAAAGTTATGTATAATAACTTAAAATACTTTTAAATTATTAATATTACCCTTAAATGATTTTTAAAACATTTAAAATCATTTTTTTAAATAATTACCATTAATATTAAGATATTAATGTTCTATTTATCAAAATATTAAAAGTCATTATTCATAACTTAAAATATTTTTAATTCACTTATATCCTTTTAAATGATTTTTAAATTAATAAAACCATTTTTAAACTATTTATTTAATATAATTATTAAATAAATTTACTATTTTTAATAATAAGTTAATAATCATTAATATTAATTTATTAATGAAATTATCCTTTAAATATTAAAAGTTATATTTTATAACTTAAAATATTTTTAAACACTTTATTTTCATTTAAAATAATTTTTATAATATTAAAATCATTTTTTAAACTAAATTATTAAATCACTTTAATATCATTAATAATAATTGATTAATAAAATTTATCTTTAAATATTAAAAGTTATATTTTATAACTTAAAATATTTTTTAAATACCTTATTATTATTTAAAATGATTTTTAATATAATAAAATCATTTTTAATTAATTTATTTAATTCATTTAGTAAATAAATTAATTACAATTAATATCAATTTATTAATGGAATTTATCACAAAATATTAAAAGTCATTAAAAATAACTTAAAATATTTCCTTATATCATAATATGATTTTAAATGATTTTTCAAGTATTAAAATCATTTTTAAAAAATTTATTTAATATTGTAATTAAATAAATTTAATACTTTTAATATTCCAAAAATATTAAATATTTATGAAATATATTTAAAATAATTAAAAACTAATTTTTAGAATTTAAAATAATTTTTAATAATTTAATTTGTATTTTTAATAATTAAAAACTATTTTTTTCTATTTAATAATTAATTTTCGAAAAAATAAATAATATCTGTCGCTAAAGACCACCTATAGCGACAGAACCATCGCTATAGGTGTTCTTGGTGCTCTTCAAGCAAAACCCAGAAATCAAGTCAGAGACCGGACTAGCTACTTTGACCGAGATTAAATTCGTGTGTGATGTGTTTCTGGGCAATTTGTTGATCAGATCGTGTAGTGTTACTGTAAGATTACAAGATCCAGCAACAAAAATATTCATAACACCTAAAACCAAGGAGATCTGAGCCTCCAAAAGTGTTGTCAGAGGCTGTTCTTCATTTCTGGGTTACCCGGAAATGAAGAACAGTTCGACAGTTCATATTTGGGCCTACACAACTTGTGATCTAAGTGTTGTTTTTGTGATCTATAAGATGCAGTGTCTGGCAAACATGTCAAAGAGTAGATCTATCACAAAACATAACAATAAAAACAACAGATTAAGCAGATACAAGCCGGTCAAAGGCTGTCAGAATTTGTGTTCTTCACTATTCTGGAAATTCCAGAAAATGAAATTGTGACCGAGTGGCTTGATTTGACCACTCACTACGTTCTATCAGTTGGGTAATTAAGGGATCTAAAGGTCAGGATTCGAAGTCCAGATTATAGTCTAAAATCCAGTTATAAAAACATCATCAAAGCTTCAATAATTTGACATATCTTTGCCTTCAAACATGCTGTCAGGCGCTGAAAACCCATTTCTGGGTTACCCAGAAACCTTGCAAGTCATGGTCGGTCAACGCAGTTTGACCTTCCATAACTTGCAATATACATACGATCTAAGCCTGATTCCAAGCCCAGATCCAAGAGAACATATCAGACTACAACTACAAAGTTTCAAAACATAAAATTCGTAACAAATCACAGAGATATAAGGTCTGACATTCGTTGTCAGACCACCAAGAACAAATTTTCCAGATTTTTGAAAAACACAAATCCGAGCTTCTAAATGTTATGGATCCAACATTTAGCAACCCAGATCGTCAAAATGGACTACAACCAACATATTTTAACAATAAAAACTAACATCTAACACAGAATCTATAGACAGAAATTATGTTAGGGTTTTATACCTTCTTTGATCAATTGATGATTCTGTGCTTATGCTATGTTATGGTTGATCGTGGGGCTTTGATTTAGGACTGATATACTTGTATATTTCGGAGGTTAGAGAAAGAGATAGCTTAGTTTGATAGTTGGGCAAAATGTAAGTATCAAATGAATTATTTCTCTCTCCAATCTATATATAAGCAAGCTAGATGCATGGAATGGTTAATGTATGATGCTTGTTGCTGTTATTTTGAGCACATGGGGTGGTTGAATTGGTTCACCCACTCAACTTATTGTCAAAACCTATATGATAGCCAAAATAATACACTAGTGGCAAAATGGTCATTTGTATTTTCTATTTAATGGCATAATTGGAACTTGGCAAATCCTTAGAGTTTAACCCTTAGGGTTAACTAGCACAAATTGTAAGATTTAGCGATTAGGGTTTGCACAAAAATAAATAAAATCAAGTAAAAATTAAATAAATTTTTGTTTCTAAAATTTTGAAATTAGGGTTTTCTAATTGTGATTAATCTTCTAATTACACTATACATGAACATTAGGGTGAAAATATAATTATAGTTAACCTTGCTAAAATAGCAATTAGGATTTACGATTTTTGATAATTAGGGTTACTAAATTATAATTAGGTTTTTCTAATTATCAAATTAGGGTTTAAAATTTTAGGGTTTCCAAAATTAACAATTGTAATTATAAAACTTGCTAATTAATCACGTTAACACAATTACAACCAATCTCGAACTCTAATTTAAATTTAAAATTAGGGTTTATCATCTCCAAAAATTAGGGTTTTAGAAATATTAATTAGGGTTTTCTAAAAATTAGGGTTTCTAGAATTTTAATTAGGGTTCACCTAAATAATACATTTAATACACGACATAAATTATATAACACACTTATAAAATAATCTTGCACTCTAATTTGGATCTCAAATTAGGGTTTAACATTATTATTAGGGTTTGGTCATAATACACCGTAATTGACCTACCATTATCAATACGGAAATACAGTTCATATTTATAACACTAAAAAATTAAAATATAATTAATATTATATTATTATTCTCATACCTTGACAATAATCCAAAATTAGGGTTTGGATTCCATATCTGATTTATTCTTCCTATTTAACCTTAATGATTAAGGTAAAATAATTAACTTAATAGCATGTACTAAAATTCATATAATAAAATAATTATTATAATTATTCTAAAAATCACTTCATATATTATTTAAATAATTTATGATTATATTTTTATGGAAAATAATTAATAAAAATATTTCTACCATAATTTAATTATTATAAGAATATACTTTATAATAATCAAAAATTCTAAAATAAAATTATTTGTAAATATTTATGTAATAAATATATTTTTATTTACCACATAAATGCACATACACGTTATCTTGTACAAATCCTCATCCTTAAATAAAAAAAAATTATACACAAAATTTTGGATTTATTTATATAGAAAATATCGGGTTGTTACATTCACCCTCCCTTATAAAGATTTCGTCTCCGGAATCACCGCTTTAAAAACCTATACATACACGGTTACATAGTATACACAATCTTTGCAAGTAGATCTTGATCAACTTTGATCGAACTGATCTTTAACTATACGCATAAAGCTTGTCTTTCTGATTAAACGAAAAAATTGGTTTCTAAAAGAACTCAAATTCCTCCTCAAAATTTCTTTATAAAATAATTTACTATATATAAGAAAATAATATATAAAAAATAAAATTGGTTCGAGTAATACCTGGAGTTGCATCCCCGGCTGTTACAGTTTCTTGAACGGCCAGGTTGAAGATGCTTGCGGTTGATTTCGTTGGTTTGTTAGTTGATGTTGGTCCCGTTGTTGCTAATGTCCTGCTGCCTTTTTCCCGTATTCGCATTACTTGCCTCCTTTCTCCTTCTTGGACATTCTTCCACTTTATACTCCATTGATTCACACTTAAACACACAAACTTTCCTTTTATCTCATTTCCTTTTATCGTATAGGTGACAAAACTATCTTTTGCCCCTTCATTATCTTAGATATTACGAATGTTGCTACAAGGTCAGTTGACCCTCTAAATCCTGGCAGTACGATGGCCTTGAAGTCTTTGACGTTCGTCTATCAATTATCTGACTGATCTTCCCGCGACTGGTATTCCGTTCTGCATAGCTTGATCGTCCATATTCAAAAAATTCTGTATCGGGTCTGGTTGTCTTCCAGCTTTGTTAACAGGTTCTTCTGTCTGTGTATTTCATTTTCGTCTCCTTGACAGCATTATCACTATTTATTCTTTATTCTAAGCCTTATCGTATACGTATAATCATATAACACAAAACTTTCTATTCCAATAATCATGTACTCAAAATATTAGATTTTGAAAATTTGGTTTACTGTAGTAATCAGTATACAGATAAATATCTACTATCTTTATACCAACTTATTTCATTAATCCATCATAGACTCATATTCATAACACTTGACATACCATAGCACATACTGCTTTAATCATCTGATATCCCTTTGTGACTCAAAAGTCAGGAATCGCTGACACAACTTATATAAAATTTAAAAAATATTACCTTATACAAACACACCTATCATATACTTAACATAGAATCATACTTATTCAAGTAATACTGGTACTACTTATTTCTTACGCCTCCACTAAGGATCAATTGCTTAGAAATCTGTATATTCCCATTATCCTCAATAATCCATTCACACCTAACTACATCTAGTTCGTCCAACTTACCATATATTATGAGTTTAAGAACTCAACATTGACTACATATTCTTTAACTATACTTTACCTATTTATTACACCTCTTCCTTGGATAACCTTTCGCTCGATGACCTTCCATGCCACATATAAAACATGCTCCTAGCTTAAAGTCGGGACAATTATGAGAGGTATGCCCCTCATGTCCGCAAATGTAACATATTCTTTTCCCTCTCTTCTTATCAGGTTTTCCTAAGTCATGCTCCTCTATCTTTCTTTTCCCCTTCTTGCTCGGAGCTGCACACGAAGTGTTGCTTGTGGCTCCCATCTGATCAATTTGAATTTTAAGCTTATATTATTCTTCCATTGTTTCTATTAACGCCTGACGCAACTGACAGTTCAGCATCTTTTCTATTTCCCACAACCTTTCCTGAGAAGAAACCTTGTTCCTCAGATCCTGCACCTCCGTTGATGCTTGGTCAGCTTCAACTTTAGTGTCTGAATCACTATCTGTCAGCTCCACCATCTCCGAATCTTGTATGACATATTCTACGATAACCACATCGTCTGAGTTGTTTTCATCGTGAGCCTCTATTTCATCTATTGGCTTCGATATCAGCTCGGGTGTATGGGTTTGATTCTTCTTCATGCTATATGCATATAACAAGCCTTTTCCCCCAGACATCTACAAACATATAAATTATCCTGATTAGCATATAATATATACACACAGCAAATAAGAGTTTTATATAAGTTATCTTTTATTTTGTTTGACAATGAATTTATTCAATTTACCTCTTTTTAAACTCTATATGAGTTATTTATATTTTCAATGTTTCCCTCTGTTCTAAGGTTATAGCCTAAGGTATAGCCCACCTAAGGTTTTTAACCCCTAAGCTCTGATACCAACTTGTAAAGACCCCAAACTCGGGTACTTGAAACCCGAACTCGGATCTTCACGATACCATTTTTATGAGCGGAATAATACTAATAATAATAACAATAATATAAATATCAACTTAACTTACATTTATCAGAGTCTAATCCCAAGTACGTAACCTTTACTATATTCTTTACATGATATATAATACATATCATTATCTTAAATACATTCTAACTATTACAAAAGACACCATTTAAACATGTTCTGTTTGCTTTTCTTTTTACTTGTTCTTGTCTGAACCTTTGAGTTGTTCATGCCTAGCTGAAAACATTTAATTTAAAGCAAGGGTGAGCATTTGAGTGCCCAGCAAGTAATAACAATTATAAATATAATTAGCTGAAAGAAATAAATGTTTCCTTTGTACATCACTTCTACAACGAATTTATAGTTGGGAAGTAAACTGAACTGAAATAATAACATAACAATTCTATCTCAAATTTTTGAAACTACGTATAGACTATATATATAGGGTAGTCGACATACTATGAACATTGTTTTTAGTTTTCGCTAAGGTTTAGCAGAACTTCATCCGCAAACCGACATAACTTACAGGCACGATGGTGATCTGCCCAATGTGCCCTGTATTGATCAATACTACATTACAAGAATGATAATATCGTTCACTCTGTCCGCCTTGGGTGCATAAAAGTTTTCCCATAATCGGGATGTTCATACTTAGACTGGAATCCGAACCAAAATAATTTGATTGGATACAAAAAGGTTTTAACTTATTCAACGATATTTCTGAATTTGTGTCTAGCTGATCAAGTAGCTTAGACGACTTTATATATATATATATATATATATATATATCAACATTTGATTAAATATAATGATTATCCAAGTGGGGTCACTCGTATAACCATATTTAAAAATTAACGAACAGAATATATATCTGAATTACCATATACTAACATGTTGATAAACAATGATCGGATATAGAATATATCACAATAGGGTTAATAATATAGCATAATAATAATATAATTCTGAAACTTCTTACTCATGTCCATTGCATAAAGGAAATACAAAGGTAAGATACTTGCTTGAAGCGCTGCTTACAATTTGTAATTTAGATTTATCGCTTATCTCACGACCTATCATTAATAAGATCGTTTGTTCTATTAGAATAACGTACTATAACACATAACACTGCTTATTGCAGTCAGCACATACCCTAATCACATTGGCACATATGTTTAATAACCACTGAATCACAAATAATCACATATCTAATTAAATTATCTAAGTCCATATCAATTTCTGAAACATGTCGGTCTACCGACAGCTTTATCAGATAATTATCGAGTCTAAGACTCTGTACTGTAACTTAATATCAGTCATATAATTTTTAAATGACTTAATATAATTTTAAAACATTTATCATGAATTTTCAAACACCAAAATCATTACTAAATGATTTAAATATTGAATAACTCTATTATCATTAATATCTAATTAATGTTAAACTATTAATGAAATCATTTCCAAAATGTTAAAGTTATGTATAATAACTTAAAATACTTTTAAAGTATTAATATTAATATAATTATTAAATAAATTTACAATTTTTAATAATAAGTTAATAATCATTAATATTAATTTATTAATGAAATTATCCTTTAAATATTAAAAGTTATATTTTATAACTTAAAATATTTTTAAACACTTTATTTTCATTTAAAATAATTTTTATAATATTAAAATCATTTTTTAAACTAAATTATTAAATAACTTTAATATCATTAATAATAATTAATAAATAAAATTTATCTTTAAATATTAAAAGTTATATTTTATAACTTAAAATATTTTTTAAATACCTTATTTTTATTTAAAATGATTTTTAATATAATAAAATTATTTTAAATTAATTTATTTAATTCATTTAGTAAATAAATTAATTACCATTAATATCAATTTATTAATGAAATTTATCACAAAATATTAAAAGTCATTAAAAATAACTTAAAATATTTCCTTATATCATAATATGATTTTAAATGATTTTTCAAGTATTAAAATTATTTTTAAATAATTTATTTAATATTATAATTAAATAAATTTAATACTTTTAAAATTCCAAAAATATTAAATATTTATGAAATATATTTAAAATAATTAAAAACTAAATTTCAGAATTTAAAATAATTTTTAATAATTTAATTTGTATTTTTAATAATTAAAAACTATTTTTTTTCTATTTAATAATTAATTTCTAGAAAAATGAATAATATCTGTCGCTAAAGACGTCCGAAAAAATAAATAATATATGTCGCTAAAGACCACCTATAGCGACAGAACCGTCGCTATAGGTGTTCTTGGTGTTCTTTAAGCAAAACCCAGAAATCAAGTCAGAAACCGGGCTAGCTACTTTGACCGAGATTAAATTCGTGTGTGATGTGTTTCTGGGCAATTTGTTGATCAGATCGTGTAGTGTTACTGTAGGACTACAAGATCCAGCAACAAAAATATTCATAACATCTATAACCAAGGAGATCTAAGCCTCCAAAAGTGTTGTCAGAGGCTGTTCTTCATTTCTGGGTTACCCAGAAATGAAGAACAGTTCGACTGTTCATATTTGGGCCTACACAACTTGTGATCTAAGTGTTGTTTTTGTGATCTATAAGCTGTAGTGTCTAGCCAACATGTCAAAGAGTAGATCTATCACAAAACATAACAATAACAACAACAGATTAAGCAGATACAAGCCGGTCAAAGGCTGTCAGAATTTGTGTTCTTCACTATTCTGGAAATTCCAGAAAATGAAATTGTGACCGAGTGGCCTGATTTGACCACTCACTACGTTCTATCAGTTGGGTAATTAAGGAATCTAAAGGTCAGGATTCGAAGTCCAGATTATAGTCTAAAATCCAGTTATAAAAACATCATCAAAGCTTCAATAATTTGACATATCTTTGCCTTCAAACATGCTGTCAGGCGCTGAAAACCCATTTCTGGGTTACCCAGAAACCTTGCAAGTCATGGTCGGTCAACGCAGTTTGACCTTCCATAACTTGCAATATACATACGATCTAAGCCTGATTCCAAGCACAGATCCAAGAGAACATATCAGACTACAACTACAAAGTTTCAAAACACAAAATTCGTAACAAATCAAAGAGATATAAGGTCTGACATTCGTTGTCAGACCACCAAGAACAAATTTTCCAGATTTTTGAAAAACACAAATCCGAGCTTCTAAATGTTATGGATCCAACATTTAGCAACCCAGATCGTCAAAATGGACTACAACCAACATATTTTACAATAAAAACTAACATCTAACACAGAATCTATGGACAGAAACTATGCTAGGGTTTTATACCTTCTTTGATCAATTGATGATTCTGTGCTTATGCTATGTTATGGTTGATCGTGGGGCTTTGATTTAGGACTGATATACTTGTATATTTCGAAGGTTAGAGAAAGAGAGAGCTTAGTTTGAGAGTTGGGCAAAATGTAAGTATCAAATGAATTATTTCTCTCTCCAATCTATATATAAGCAAGCTAGATGCATGGAATGGCTGATATATGATGCTTGTTGCTGTTATTTTGAGCACATGGGGTGGTTGAAGTGGCTCACCCACTCAACCTATTGTCAAAACCTACATGATAGCCAAAATAATACACTAGGGGCAAAATGGTCATTTGTATTTTCCATTTAATGGCATAATTAGAACTTGGCAAATCCTTAGAGTTTAACCCTTAGGGTTAACTAGCACAAATTGTAAGATTTAGCGATTAGGGTTTGCACAAAAATAAATAAAATCAAGTAAAAATTAAATAAATTTTAGTTTCTAAAATTTTGAAATTAGGGTTTTCTAATTGTGATTAATCTTCTAATTACACTATACATGAACATTAGGGTGAAAATATAATTATAGTTAACCTTGCTAAAATAGCAATTAGGATTTACGATTTTTGATAATTAGGGTTACTAAATTATAATTAGGTTTTTCTAATTATCAAATTAGGGTTTAAAATTTTAGGGTTTCCAAAATTAACAATTGTAATTATAAAACTTGCTAATTAATCACGTTAACACAATTATAACCAATCTCGAACTCTAATTTAAATTTAAAATTAGGGTTTATCATCTCCAAAAATTAGGGTTTTAGAAATATTAATTAGGGTTTTCTAAAAATTAGGGTTTCTAGAATTTTAATTAGGGTTCACCTAAATAATATATTTAATACACAACATAAATTATATAACACACTTATAAAATAATCTTGCACTCTAATTTGGATCTCAAATTAGGGTTTAACATTATTACTAGGGTTTGGTCATAATACACCGTAATCGACCTACCATTATCAATACGGAAATACAGTACATATTTATAACACTGAAAAATTAAAATATAATTAATATTATATTATTATTCTCATACCTTGATAATAATTCAAAATTAGGGTTTGGATTCCATATCTGATTTATTCTTCCTATTTAACCTTAATAATTAAGGTAAAATAATTAACTTAATAGCCTGTACTAAAATTCATATAATAAAATAATTATTATAATTATTCTAAAAATCACTTCATATATTATTTAAATAATTTATGATTATATTTTTATGGAAAATAATTAATAAAAAAATTTCTACCATAATTTAATTATTATAAGAATATACTTTATAATAATCAAAAATTCTAAAATAAAATTATTTGTAAATATTTATGTAATAAATATATTTTTATTTACCACATAAAATACACATACATATTATCTTGTACAAATCCTCATCCTTAAATAAAAAAAATTTATACGCAAAATTTCGGATTTATTTATATAGAAAATATCGGGTTGTTACAATCACATAGAGCATAAGATAAGATTAAACAAGATCACACAAATTGTGCATATATATATATATATATATATATATATATATATATATATATATATATATATATATATGTATGTTTTTGTTTATGGATATAAGTGTATTTTATTTAGTTCATACGTATTCTGGATGTATAATAGTTTTGTACTTCTTCACAAAAGGTTAGCGTGATTCCTCATTGAATTGAAAAATCAAGTGATTACATAGAAGATATCAGAAAAGCATGTTAAAATAATTCACGGCAGAAGAGGAAACAAAATAACTAATAGAATGACATTATTGTAGTATTACATGCACAATGTGGTCTCCCACTGCAACCCTCTTCTTAACTACCTCACAATTGGCAATAACCAGTGTATTTGGAACACTGCCATCAGTCTAGCAAACAAAAGAGGAAAGTAAACAAGAGAAGAGAGCATGAACAAGCTAAAAATAATGGCATGTATTAAATAGATTTTGTATGAGCGTATTACTTTAAACAGATCTATACGGTATGATGCAGTACTATAAATTTAGGGTTCCAACTTTCACAAATAAAATGTTCATTCAAGGCTCTAACTTTCATGAATACATACTAAAGCAAGAGATATCGGCTTTCCTTCAATTATAAATAACTAGACAGAAAGAGGGCTTCACCAACATCATACACTTCATCAAGTGATCAAACACAGTAGAAAATCCTGCCCTATTCTAGGCATAATGGTGGGAAGAGTGTGGCAGAAAAATTGCATGAACTATAAACATTATAATATAATTACTTGCACAAACCATAAACACTATTATATGATTACCTGCATCAACCAAAAATACTCATACTTTATTCTCGTCTAATTAGTGAATGACCCTTACAGTTGCCTCATTCTTGAAGTTTCAACACATTTCTAGCAACAAGCACAAACTAAAAGCACCAGGGCTTAGTGTAGCAGACAAACATAAGAACCAGGGCTTAGTGTAGCAGAACAACATAACACCCCATGCCCCAGTGCAAGGCCACATAAAACTCATTTAGCCATATATATTTGTGTATACTATCTTTTCTGAATAAGTTTGTTTTCTGTCAATCAAAGCAGCTAAATCTGCCTAGAAAATTTTCAAATTTCTAAATTAAGAGTCAAAATTTTATTTATCAGAAGTAGCAAAAGTTAGTTTTTATCATATTAAATATACAATACATACACAATTCTTAAAAACAAAAAAAACCCTGAAACTTTGAAGATTTTAAAGTGGAAATGAAAAATTTATTTGACAGGCAATAATAGTTCATTAATCCACATTGTTAGATACAAGAGCAGTTAAATCTTCAGCCTTAGATAGCAGAACATAATAAACACACAAAAATTTCAGAAATGTGTACATATATGAATAAGTTATATATCTATCACTGACTTTCAAATTCTGTCAAGCATAACAGCTGAATCTAAAAAATTAAGATAAAAATTTAAAATTCTAAAATTAATTTTAAAGGCTAACTACAGTCCATTAAACCACGTTCAAGCAAAAAGCACAATTTTAAACCCTAGATAGAGTATCAGAACAAATACAAATACACATATATAGAGATATAGGGACAAAAATTGGTACCGGCAAGAGAGAGAAGGCCATAGAAGGTTGTGATTCGCCAGCCAATCACACAGAATGGGGACGGGATTCTTCCACTGCGTGTACTTCTCGTCTACCGCAACCTTTTTATCACTGGCGCCGCCACTACTCATCTTCACTACTACTCCTTTTGTGCCATTTTCTCTATCCTTCTTGGTTTTCGAACCCTTCGACCTCCCTCTCTTCTTCGGCTGCGAAGCTGGAGATATTGAAACCATGGATATTTTCGAGTTAAACCCTTTCTTCATAGGACTTACCAGTCTACCAGTAGTGAGTAGTGTTGAATCCATGGAGATTTCCTTACTTAGTCGCCGGTTACCTTGTCGTACGTAGACGTCGACGACTTAAATGGGTCAAACTTTGGTGGTACTACAGCAGAGATCCATAACTAGGGTTTTGGTTTTGTGAGCGAAAGAGAGCAGAGAAAGACATAACTATGCTTTGTGTTTTAATTTTAAGCTTTCATTTAACTGAAATTTTTTGCTCCGTGTTTTTACACATAGATAACGTTTTTTTAAAAAAATGTTATCTATTTAAAATCAAAATTGCCCTTAAAAATAGATAACATTTTTTCATATGTATCTATAACGTTTTGTTAAAAAATGTTGTGAAAAAAATACTACAACGTTTTTTATAAAAACGTCATCTTTTAAGTGTTGTCTTTTTATAGTTTTGTACTAGTGTTAGAGAATAAGTTCACTGAGCGTGGCTCGCTAAGGAATACCTAATGGAGTTTTACTTGCCTGTCAATAGGAATTCCAGTAGTGATAGTAGTACAAGTGATCCTTGGACTTGGGATCATCATAGTATCTTGTGTATGATGAGTTATACTTTGACTTATTCCTTAAGACCCTTAGGGTATATCAAAGGGTATGCTTAGGTATAATAAGTTGTACATGGAGATAATGTATGATCGATAAAGAATCTACCGCTTCTAGTAAAAGAAGAGATATGTCCTATGTGATTCGATAAATGACAACCCAGTAGTCCTTGTGTAACACCCCCTTCCCGAAAAGGAAAGGGAGGTCACATGCAAAGCACAACGAACCTCAAAATAAATAAACAGAGCACTAACAACCTCAAAATATTAATAGTGGTGATCCATTAATAAAGTACTAAATACAATTCTCCAAACAGAGTCAAAATAATCAAAACTTAAAATTGAATCAAACTAAATGGTCAAAGGAAACTCTCTCATCACACTAGCCCTGAATCACCCCTACAAACCTGCCGAAAGAAAAACACAGTATGAGCCAATTGCCCAGTACGGATACATATATACAACTGATATACGAAAACAACTCAGACAAAATACTGAACAAAGCCTCAAGTATAAATACCGACGAAAATATAATCTCCAAATATCTAAATGGAATATATCTGAATCAATAGAATTAAACAAAACCAATAGAAGAATAAAGAAATAATGAACTGAAGTAACTAACTTAATGAATTGAACTTAACAGAAACAAACAAAACTAACACAATAAAATAATATGCTGAATCAAATGGCTGGGGTTATTTCATACCGATTGAGGTCAGAAATATATCTTACCACACAGGCAAGTCAAAACAAAGCCACATAGGCAAGTCAAATGATGCCACACAGGGCAAGTCAAAATAATGTCACACAGGCAAGTCAAAATAATGTCACACGGGCAAATTACACATTGAACCGCGAATCCAAATGTATACAAATAGGATAAGTGTGTTCGACACAACATCACAAATCCGCATAACAGAAAACTAGGGTTAACTCATACGCCTCCCACAACAAAATATCAAATGGTCCACTTCCTTCGGAGCCCAAAATGGAGATGCCGTGAACTAATCACACCGCCACGGAGAGTGTCATGTCTCTCGTGCCAAGACGACATGCCTGTGGTACCCCCACAGGTGGTTATAGCTCAAGTATACCCTATGGTATATTCTAACAAAAATACCATGCCACAACACATGCGACATAATACCAACAAAAGGGTTCTATATGTACATGTTGAACCAAATCAAATTATAGTCACAAGTTCTCAAAAAGAAGGTAGCAATATGTACCGCTTTACAATTATCAAAATAAATAGTACTAAACATGATAACCTAATTCAAAGAGTACAAATACGAGTCATATGTATCAACTTTAAAATGAAATTAATATATTTATTTCACAGGAAATAATTATGTGAAATCATAACAGAATTCGAAATAAGGAAACAAAAGAACAAATCAAATTTAACAAGAGTATCGCTGAAAGAGTACGGAATCCGTACCTGGATTAAGCAATGAAATACTTAAAATTATTATCCCAAGATAGTTCGTTAAATTCCTTCTGTTCGAACTAATTAAACAAAATAATAATAAATATAAGTTACTTAACAACTATAATTTATAATAACATGAAATTAATTCTTAATTACATCAATTTTACGAAATAAACTCAAATTAGATTTTAATTGATTATTTTAATCACTTCTTTTTCTTCTTCTTTTTATTCTGACAATTCAACATTCTTCATCCATATATATATACATACTGATCATTGTGAAAATACACCAGTTATTATTCATGTTAACTAATTCTTTATTATATTATAAAAAAAACTCAACACAAGGCATATGTTGATTTGCATATACATGAAATAATACCGTCCAATTGCCAATTATAAAACTTGAATGGAAAAGTGAAACATTAGTCATATATGTATGTATTCCCAACTCTCAATTATAAAATTCGAACGGTAGAGATTTAAGAGCCCATAATACGAGAAATAAAATAAAAAAAAAACAAAAGAAAAGAAAAAGAAAGGCACACCTGCTTTTACTTCTTCAATAATTTGATCTCATACTCTCTCCATTGGTTTACAAAAGCGGCGACTCCCATCTTCTTCTTCTTTTTTATAACAGATAAATAATTATAGTATGAGTAAAATATAGGGTTTGTGTTTTATTTATTAATATACTTTATTAACTCTCCAAATTTTAATAGGATTTTAAAATTACACAATTATAAATTAGACCCACTTAGTTTAAAGCCCAATTTAACTAATTTAATTTATTCATCATCTATTAATACTTATTAGCCCACATAAATTAAATACAATTTGACCCAAATAAAAACAAAGTCCAATTAATATGTTTAAAATATGAAATTAAAAGTCATTTATCTATTTTTTTTTCTATGTATTACATTACCTCCCCCTTAAAAAGGATTCCGTCCTCGGAATCAAAAGGATGGAACGTACCTAATTTTCAAAGAGAAGCGAACACTCCGCTCAAATAGACTCCCCTGTCTCAAGTAGCTTCACGCTCCAAATAATTTTGCTACAAAACTTTAACAAATGAGATTGTCTTCCTCCTCATAACTCGCTTTTGACGATCTACAATTGCCTCAAGCTTCTTCGTTTTTCAAATTGTAGAAGACGAAAAATTGAAGAAACACGCTTTGGATACACTCAATTTCGACATCGGATTAATTAATTAATTATGATTTTTATTTTTATTTTTATTTTATTTTTGGACTGTAGTGCGTACAAGTATTTTACTCCGAAATTCAACTAATCAAATTATAATCGGATTAAAGTTACACCTTCACTCTTTAAAAAATAAATAGGAATCAATATAGTAGTTATCAAATGAGCTCCTCATTTTTAATTTAATCAATTATTTAATTATACCTAAAAAAAATTGAGTTATTACATTAACTTCCTCTTAAAATAATTTCGTCCTCGGAATTCAAATAAGCTACATAAAGTTTTTTTTTTTATTTAAATCGGATGTATAATTATTCATAAACTTTAGTTAAGACGTAGCGCCGTCATTTGTAACGATCAAGCCTAATAAGTCCGTCGATCCACGCAATTATGCATGTACTTGTAAAAGATTCGTCGGCTACCATATCTGTAAGACCCCAACTTATTAATAAATGAAATTAAATTTCCTCTATTTATTATTTTGAAATAGAAAGGGTTGATTTGATTAATGTGGTTAGTTATGGGTAAAATGCGCAAATATTTCAAACAAGCAAGTGGTTATAAAATATTCATTTTTGGTCAGTAAATATTCATTTGGTCGTGGAATATTCTTGCTGTCGGGAAATATTCGTACGACGGCGCAGCCTTGTGTGGGCCCCATAACGAAAAGCGATTGGATGAAAAAAACGACAAGTATAGGTTGTTTATAATTAACGGCGTAGTTGTTACCGTTAATATTTTTGGAATACCTGGTGCTTAAAATATAGTAGCACACGGTATTGCACCAATTATTGATTCTTACGTAAGAAGGCACTACTCAATAATTGTTACAGTAGTTACTGTTCAATATTTTATTTTATTGATTCAATAATTGTTGCGTTGATATTTTATATTATTGTTGTTTCAATAATTGTTGCTGCACAGTATTTTCCATTATCAGATCAATAATTCATATTATTTAAATAATATTATTAGATAGCATTATTCGTAATGTCTAAAAAGTTCTGTCTAAGGAGAGGTTTGGTCATCTAATTGCGCGCCAGTAAGGAGAAATCCTTATTGGAAAGTCCCCTCTTTCCTGGGAACGGCCTGGTTGTCATAAATGTGATTTTGTAATATTAATTGTGAATAATTAATTATTGATTCATATGATAAGGAAATATTTATTTTATGTGAATATAAATGTTGGATATATTTTTGTGGTTAAAAATGAAGGAGTTAATGTTGAGGTTTTTATCAGTATTTTTGTCGGAATGGAGGTATTAAAAATCAAGGTTTTTGAGATATTTTGCGGGGGTTATAATTTTTAATCCGACCGTTGGATCGTGGTAATTTTTGGATATGTTATACATATATAAGTTGAGTATATGTCCACAAATTTTGAACCGTTAAAAATAAACGTATGATTTGTATGAATTTTAAGAGATGACTGGTTCAGAAATTGCTGAAGTTTCGGAATTTATCATTTTGGTGAAAAATTCTAGAATTGGTAGGCTCCACTCTTGGTTGGTGAAGAAATATACTGAGATTTTTATTCAAATGTGGTGGGTGGGAATTGTAGCAGGTAAAGCCATCAGGTTGCAGGTTAAGTCTGCTTCGGCGTGCTAACATTTTTCTATAAATAGAGGGCTAAGTTAGAATTGAAAATCACACCAGAAACATAAGCTTTCTCTCTTTCTCTCTCTATATTATGAAGCATATTTTGTGAGTATTTAGATACTTTGAGAGTTGTTATTCAGTGCAAGTTTCCTTCGGCTTTGCATTCCAGTCAGAAATACTGCACTTTTGAGGTAAGGGATAGTAAGGGATTTTAAGGGTTGTTATGATTTTCAGTTTTGTAAATTTTTTGAACTTCAAAAAATTCTAAAAAAATTTGAAATGATATTTTGATGAGTTTTATTGATTGCGTCCAAAAATGGTGATTTTTGGATGTATAGATTAAGAGTTATGAATTTTACGGAAAAAGACTATTTTAAAAGTAACCGCTTATAACTCCTTGTGGTTAACTGCAAAATTGGTGAAATTTTTATTTGGAGTACATGTATATGATAGAAGTATACTCTGTAAATTTTGGAATTTTTGGATAAAATTACAATTTATGATAAATGTCTAAATATTCGGCTGTTTTGGCCATATGAAAAATAGTAAATGAATTTTAAAAATTCTGAGAAAAATATATGTTCAATATAGGACTATATTCTGTTAAATTCCAGAAAAGAAATATTTTTGAGACTGATTTGGTATTTTTCATGAAAATAGACTAGTTATGAGTAAATAAATTAAATATGTTATGTGAAGTAAAAAAATTGGAAAATAGGATTTTATGGCTTGAGAATCTTATATGAGGTATATACAAATTTTTGATGAGGGTTTTGATTATTTCAATATTATTATACCGAAATATTGGTATAGATTTTATTGTAGAATTTCTACCTTTTTGTGTCGAATTTACTATTTACGAATTACTATTCATGAGTTACTATTCACGAGTTACTATTCACGACAAAATTAGTTTCTTTTTCTGTCTAAATTATAGTTGATTTATTAATATTACTTTTGAAATTAAATCCATATTTTGATCATATTGTTTTTATTATCGTATATAACATTTTTAAAACCCTGATGTTGAAATTCTCTTTCACTTGAGTGTAAAGATGGGTAGATTGTTGGTATGATCATGACTATGGGTTCTCTTTGGCCAGTAGTGCAAAGTTGAATCGTTGTCTGGTATGATCATGACCATTGAATTTATAACTGAATATCTTTAGCTTAAGTGTAAAGGTGAATTGATCAACATAGTTATAATTATTGTTTATATAATTTTGAATTGATTATATATTTCTTTGAGATATTAATATATTTGGCCTGTTGTGCAAATATGAACTGTTGAGGAATATCTTTGACTTATAGTGCAAAGATGAATTGTTGATGAATATCTTTGGCCCGTAGTGCAAAGATGACCTGTTGATGAATATCTTTGGCCTGTAGTGCAAAGATGGTCTGTTGATGAATATCTTTGGCCCGTAGTGCAAAGATGAAATTGTTAGTATAATTATAAACAGGAATTGTGATTTGGTATAACCATGATTTTTGATGTTTCAGGTAAAGACATGTGATAAAAATTATCTTCGTCCTGGGTACAAAGAGGAATTTAGAATCACAATTATGATTATGAGATATTCATATGATTGTGGAAAGGAACTGTTGATTGATGTTACAGGGATAAAACATTGTTGGTAGATTTTTAACACGGAGAAGATAATAGACTTTATAGTCTATTTGACTCTTCTAATGGATTGCTCGTTCTGCTGCAACTATGGTTGAAAAATTTTATCATCTACCATATGTTCTAAATCTCTGATTTATTACTGTTGAAGGCTATTGATAATTTATTTATCTTTAGTCATGATATTTTTTACTGGGCTAGTTGTGCTCACCCTTCTGTTTCACAATTCCTTTCAGGTAATAAGAGTGTAGCTGGGTCGAGCTAGGGTAACGGGAAAATAGAACGGTGGTCTCTAGCTGTGGAGGTTCCCCCTAAGCAGTATAGAAAAGTGTTGTATACATCATTTAGTAGTTATATTTTGTGAATCATCTAGGGTGAAGCAAACCCAACGTTGGAAGGGTGTTTTGCCACTATCATACAAGATATCTAATGACATACAACCTCGTGTCATCACAAGACAGGATTGTGCTCATCCACTTGCTGAGTATATTTACGAGCACTACGTATATAATCTTGGTATTTATTTGAAGTATAATTCTTAATTAGAGACAGTGGAGATAATGATAAGTCAAGAGAAGACTCACCATTGGGAAGAATATGATAGTAATCTTCTCGTTTTTCTTTGGTGTCTATTGGGTCAACCAAGGATAATTCTGTGGCCATATGATATCTATCATAACCTAGAAGCATGGCCTCCCATGTACAAAGGTTTCCTTGAGCACTTCCCAAAGATTCTAATTTCTAAAACAGTTTTTGACTATACCTTTATGTAAGGTGTCATTGTGAGGTGCTGTCCACGGTTGGGACACGAGTCACATTTGGTATATATTTGTATCCAAACTCACAGCATATGTGTTGTTGTATTTTGCACGACAATTGTTGTAATAAAGTTGTAGTTATTTTCTGTACCATGTATTTGGCGACTCAGAATAGGTTGGATGGAATGGACCTATTTTGGGGTCGTTACATTTTGGTATCAGAGCTATAAGTAAAGAACCCCGAGCCTCTCGCTGGTGACTTCCTGTTGATGGGGGATGCACCGAAGCCAGACTCTCTGTAGGGGACGCCGTTCTGCGGTGGCAAGCTGATAGGTACCTTTGTGAGGTGCTGACATATGATGGTGTCCAATGTCACATTTTGGTATCAAAGTTTAGGGATATGGTCTCTGGCGGAGATCGGGGAATATAACTAGGAGGGGAGAGATGAGTAAATCCTTCGCTAGTGTGTCCTACCTAATATATTTGTTGGTCAGTCATAATATCGGGATATTATGTGATATGTTAATTTGTTCAATTAACCATTGTTTTGAAGTTGTATTCTAGAATGATATCTGAAATACAGGAGATGAGCAATAGAGAAATCATGATGATAGGGAAGATGGAATCTGAAATGAAAGCAAGGTATTCTCAACTCTTTGAAATACCAGGTACGTACGTCAATTTCGAGGACGAAATTTCTTAAGGAGGGGAGGTTGTAAGACCCCAACTTATTAATAAATGAAATTAAATTTCCTCTATATATTATTTTGAAATAGAAAGGGTTGATTTGATTAATGTGGTTAGTTATGGGTAAAATGCGCAAATATTTCAAACAAGCAAGTGGTTATAAAATATTCATTTTTGGTCAGTGAATATTCGTTTGGTCGTGGAATATTCTTGCTGTCGGGGAATATTCGTACGACGGCGCAGCCTTGTGTGGGCCCCATAACGGAAAGCGATTGGATGAAAAAAACGACAAGTATAAGTTGTTTATAATTAACGGCGTAGTTGTTACCGTTAATACTGTTGGAATACCTGGTGGTTAAAATACAGTAGCACACGGTATTGCACCAATTATTGATTCTTACGTAAGAAGGCACTACTCAATAATTGTTACAGTAGTTACTGTTCAATATTTTATTTTATTGATTCAATAATTATTGCGTTGATATTTTATATTATTGTTGTTTCAATAATTGTTGCTGCACAGTATTTTCTATTATCAGATCAATAATTCCTATTATTTAAATAATATTATTAGATAGCATTATTGGCAATGTCTAGAAAGTTCTGTCTAAGGAGAAGTTTGGTCATCTAATTGCGCGCTAGTAAGGAGAAATCCTTATTGGAAAGTCTCCTCTTTCCTGGGAACGGTCTGGTTGTCATAAATGTGATTCTGTAATATTAATTGTGAATAATTAATTATTGATTCATATGATAAGTAAATATTTATTTTATGTGAATATAAATGTTGGATATATTTTTGTGGTTAAAAATGAAGGACATCGTAGAGGATTTATCTGCTATGAAGCAGCCCCTAATGATCATCAGGAACAATCGCCGAAAAATACGATCACTGACTCTGACATCAGCTGGTATGGGCTCTCTCAATAGCCCACTCATAGCATCAATGCTCAAAGGACCCGCACGGATAGTCCTACCCTTGAGCCCCTCCGTCGAAACTCCTAACAAGGATCTGACGGTAATCGGGGTAATATCCGCCGTGCAAGGCACTGGCGCCCCTCCAAACTCCATACCTGTGATAAATCACCAAACTATCGGCGTCATCATCACCTCACAGTCCAGCAAATGGAGTGACTGAGTCTGGTGAAACCACCGCTCAGACAATGCCCTGAGGTAACCCCAGGGACAACGTCGGGGAAGGATGGAAAAGAATGCTCCAAAACCCCAGTCATGCACAATCGCTCTATAGTCAGGATGAAACGGCTGGTACATGGAGTATATACTGAACCAGTTCCCTCGAGGCTGTGTAAATCTAGGAACCTGCATGAAATGCAGATCAACATTAAATCCTTTTACTCCTCATAAATAGGAAAGAAGGAAGATCAAGTTCTAACGTCATACCTCGTTAGCATGCAAATACATCGAGGGATGTCGACTCAAGTCACCCAGAAGCTCTTGGTTTGCTACCTGAATACTCGGGAGCTCCCTATAGGGAATATGCACAGTAGGAGCGGGGTCCTCGACGTCCGGCACATAAACTTGGACTAGACGTATCACCGCCTCCACCAACCTGCGAGGCTGTCTAACAGAACGGGGTCGAGGTACTTCAGAAGCTTTCCTTCGTACACCAGAAGTGGTCCTCGGGAACTACTCTGCCGATCCAGATCCATTATATCTGGACAACAAGTCTCCAAATCACCTCAAAAAGGGTCTGGTATCTTCTAACTTGGAGCTTTTTAAAATGCATGTAATGACTATCTGCATGCATGCATTATTTTTACATACATCCACAGTAGAGTTAGAAATGCATGACTAACACAATTCCTACATTTTAGGAAAATTTTGTCATAGTCTCCTCTATAAATAGGACTATCCACATGCACATAGGCATGACTAGGTAGCCATTTAGTAGCGCACCTGCCCACAGTCATATGCATACTATGTGCAAAATCATTAACACATAAGGTTAACCTCAATGCTAGGAGTACTTTGCCTTTTTACCTTGTGCTCAAATGTCCTTTGATAGGATAAAAATAGCGAAAAAGGGTGCCAATTTGACTATCTCAAAAGTTAAGTTTTTTCACATCATTATATTTAGCATGATTTAATACTAACATTTACTATGTTGAATATTTCTTATCAAATCATTTGAGCATACATAATCACTACTATGTGTTTAGATGCATTTCATATGATAAGTCATTTTCCAACTGATAAAAACTGGAAAAAAGTACATGCATACGTTACCAGGATAGTTTAGAACACTTGTACGGTAACAGATTTTGTAGAAAGACGTCTGAACTCAGCAGATCTTAAGAAGAGCTCTCAGATTTCCTTCGCGGTGCAAGTTGAAAATGACTTATGAAAGCAACCTACTGGTCTTTATGATCTACGATTGGCCGCAAGTCCATCTGCAGCTACCGCAGGTCCATCTGCGGTTGCAGTAGGTGTACATGTGGCACCCCTATGTGGGTCCCCCCCCCCTCTGGCTTGGTCTAGTTTGAGTTGCAAAGGAGTTTTCGCAAGCTGAAAAGGCCAAATCAGGAATAAAAACGCTACGCGATTGAGGAGAATAGCTTACAATCCTGGTTGAACCGTGGGTCTTCATGTCATTCATTGGTATTCGTCCAACCACAGGGTATACTATGCCAGTGATCTCAGACGATACAAGTCACGCTCAGCAATACCTCACACAGGTCCAATTTCTCTCATTCAAGATCGTCATCCTACTTTGCCACAACAACCCCGGCGGGGGTCACAACGCGATACATATGTTAAAGTATATAACCCCGACGTGGGTTACAATGCATATCATCCATTAACATACATATCAACGAAGGTCAAGCAGCCTTGACATCACTACAATAGTTGGCAACTAAATCTAATGGAGCGTCGGAAGCCGTCCGATGATTTTATCCATTGATACACACACCAACAAATTCCAAGCAGCCTTGGCATTTATCCCCAGCAGGGAGTTCATCCGTTGATCTACACATCAACAGAGGATCAAATGTATCCCTGGCGAGGGTTACAACGCGTGGTAAGCTGTTGGTTCACACGTCAACGAAGGTCGGACAGCCCTGACAACATTTGTTGTTGGCAGTAAAACTAACAGAACATTGATGTACTATGGCAATACAAACCAGGAGAGGGAAACGTCATCAAGGAGGATTGATGTCGGAATATGTTATACACATTCTCAAACAGATAAAGCTTTATCCCTATAGATCTCTTACACATAAGAGGTACTACTTCATAATCAAGTCTGTATCAAGGATTCAGAACTTTGGTTATAATCCCATCGTCAACATCCTCAAAGATTCGTACATCCAATTTGGTCATCATTGCCGAATCCCCAGTAGAAGCTATAGGGGGATAGAAATCATCCTCAGCATGTTGGGCAACAACCCCATACGCACGCATCATATAGTTGCTTCATATTATATTTCAAGTGTCTAGGATTCTTTATCCTATCCATGCATTGCATTGCATGAATATGATAAAGAGGGGCATCTGTTGACACTCAAAATTTTATGCCTATCTGTTACTAACATCACATGAGCGCAGATTTGTCTTTTAAGAGGAAATCCTAAAAGACGATTTATATCCATTCCGGATACCACCGGGAGGAATAGCTCAACCCCAGAACACACACTAGGAGTAACAGCTTAACTCCGAAACACACACTGGGAGTAACAAATCCAACTTGAGAGATAACCCCGAGGCATGCAGATCCAATACTGGAACACAAACTGGAGAAGACTAATTCATCCCAGAGATAACCCCGAGATGTTTCGTCTCAGTCCCAACACTAGTAATAGCAGATTCCAACCTTGGAGATAACCCCAAGGAAGGCAGTGGCAGTTCCGAAGATAACCCTAGAAATGTTTGTTTCAAATGCATGCCATCAGTTTCAACCTCGGCGCTCACACCGAGGCACTCAATACAAGACAGGCACACCTCAGAGAAGACACTATGGACCTTCAACATTTACACCAGTCCAATCTCAGCAATAACCCTGAGCAGCGTCTACTTTATCAGCCCAAATCAGAGATAACCTCGGTGAGGTGCAAAGTTGTCATCTTGCCACCATGACGCTACATCACGCCGTCTCAACATTTTAGACATACATTTTTACACATCAATGTCCCACAAAAGCTTAGAAGAACCAATCCCGAATGACTATTGCGCAGGATAACGGATAGAATTTGAAGCTGAAGACCAGAGGGCATCGTCCCATCTTCATGACTTCGTACAGCCTCTAATCCCATGTTATTGCGTAACTGTCGACAACGACAGTCCAAAATAGGTCCTATATACCTCAATCGGATGCCCGAATTGTAATTTTGAAAGTTCGAGCGGACATCACATTGACTACGTGCATGTACTTCGAGACGACGGGACCTGCGAAGCCCGGGGCACCCTGGGCAGACTCTGGTACACCTGCGGCCACCCTCTATAAATAGAGGGCTTGGGGTGGCCATTTTACAAGGAGAAAATGTGAGGAAGCCTTGTTCAATTTGCTCCATACACAACCCAAATTGAGTGCTTTCTCATTTTAAACACTTGTGAGCTCACATATAGCTACTTTTGTACTGACAGAAGCCAGTGTTTATCTACTTTAAAGTTATTGAAGTCTTCTTTGGCATCCCACTGTAAGCCTTCTTACACATTTTTAAGCCTTTCTCTCCACACTTGCACACACCCTTCTTTACATTGAGAGTCGCGTTGCGTGTGTTTGCCCGGACTTCGGTCCGTGATTTTATTTCAGTTTGTATATATATATATATATATATATATATATATATATATATATATGGACTAACATTATTGAGTTATGCCTCGATTGAGCCTAGACTTCGGTCTGGAGCGTTTACTTGCTTTTGTATATATATACTTATATATATAAACTGTGTGTCGAACTCTGTTTGATGAGCCTAGACTTATGTCTGGTGCGTTTAAATGCTTTCATATATTTATATATATATATGAACTGTGTGTCGAACTATGTTCGATGAGCCTGGATTTTACATCTGGTGCGTTTACTGCTTTAATATATATATATATATATATATATATATATATATATATATATATATATATTCGTACCACCTGGAGTTTACTTCGTGGTGGTTGACTATTTTTACTACTTTCTGTACATTTCGTCCGCTTGGAGTTCCCTCCGTGGCGGTTGATCATTTTTACAGCTTTATTTATATTTTTGATCCCCCATGGAGGTGCTTCATGGTTGGTGATCATGTCTGTATATATATATATTTACAGCTTTTATATATATACCAGCTTACTGCGTTTATATCAATTGCGGCATCATGTGAGCCTAGGAATCATATGATCACAGATTCAGTTCACTGAATCTAGATTCGGTTCCCGTGACGGACCTTTTCGGCTATAAGCAGCTTGTAAATTTATCTGTGATGTTTAGATTTCCTCTGATGGTTTTCATACCCATGAGGAATTCAGCACCTTTTTGTACATTATTTGCATACAGATGCCTCGCATCTGTAAAATAAAATCAAGCAAGCCGAATTCAGAAAAAAATGGAAGTATCAAAGGCCTCAATTACTATTGAGCACAAGGGTTTGAAAAAACCTTTTTTCTAAAACATCACTGTTATATCTTGTTTAAAATTGAATTTTTGTATAAATTTAAACCCTTTGTATATAGGTGCAAACGAGGCATAACACTACTTTCAAATAACAGCACATTGACCCACAAACACACATATTCATATAACAGTTTCTTGAAAAGTGGCGGTCACCGTGGTAATACGGATGTCGGGCCGTGCCTAACACCTTCCCTCTGCATAAGCAAGTCCCCGGACCCTAATTGAATCTCGGTTTCACCGACCCATTTAGCAGTGTCACATCACTGGGTCAATGTACAAACCTTTTCTCGATTGTGTTGGTACAACCAGTTAAAAAACCAACTGGCGACTCTTATAGTCCAATCGTCGACATTACACATGTCGGATCTTTTTCACTTATTTTTTTTAAACAAATCTCACCTAAAATGAGAACACAAAAGAACAGGTAATGAAAAGGGACAAATAAAAATCTCGTCGTCGACAGAACCTAGTGTGTACAAAAGGGTCAGTGGGAGCGTCGTGACATTCTTAATATTATATATTGATATACTATGGATAAGGAATGACATACTAATGCTACAATTAGTAAAAATAAAGTTGTCTAAACATTCCTACATGAATGATTTGGGTAGAGTATCTTAATTGGGGATACAAATCTATATAGATAGATTTAAGAGGTTGCTCGACTTAACCCATTAAATGTATATTCATTTGATGCTAAAGTCGTTTAGCATGGCAAACTCCATGAGATGTCTCATGTTAATGAGCCCTGGAGTATATCTCTCATAATAGTTCCCATAGACTCATAAAAGAGAGATCGCATGAGTAACTATCATGTATGCAATGAAATATACGAGACCTGATGTTGATCAATCATATTCTGGAGAAGTTCATTGTGAGTCAGTGAAAAATATCTTAAAGTACTTAACTGACACTAAGGATGTGATCATGTTTATGGTGGGTCTAAATTAAAACTAGAGGGCTTAACAGACTCAAGTTTTTCAGACAGACCAAGACAACAGAAAATCCACTTTAAGGTAAATGGTTACCTTGAACAGTGGTGCAGTGAATTGGAAAGGTTCCAAATAGCAAAGAGTTGCTGGTTTAACGATAAAGACAAAGTATAAAGCTATAAATGAAGCTGCAAGTTGATTGTTTGGATGAAAAGTTCATTACAGAACTAGGAATAGTTCTTAAGTCTCATCTTAGATCTAAACATGTGTTGTGGCACTTTCATTTTATTATAGGAATCATTGAAAGATGGGAAATTACTATAGAGATAGTGGACTCTCAAGACCAACATTAAATATCCATTAACTAAAGCTTATCCAACAGCAGGATGATCGTCACTTAGAGAAGAAGGGTATGAGATACCATGGCGACTGACTTTAGTGCAAGTGGGAGATTAAAATTAGTATGCACACAAGCCAATCATGATTGATGATAAAGCGTATACTTTGTAACAATCTTTTTCATTTATTAATAAAAAGTATTAATTTATTAAAGGCTTATAATTATTTACATAACGTTGATTTATAATATGTGATAAACCCATAGTTTTAAGCAATGATTTTAGAATAATGATGATGATCATTCTAATGAAATCTAAATTCTTAGAAAGCTTAAAACTAAAATAATTTCCAATCGTTGAATTACTAAATTGGGGATTAATGAATCTGGATAGATTGGTACATGCGTTGCTTGCTCATTGGATGAGGATGATTGATCTCATGATCATTTGTGTGGAGACACTAAAGCAATTTTGTAGGTGCTTATTAGAGAATAAGTTCACTTAACGTGGCTCACTAAGGAATACCTAATGGAGTTTTAATCGCCTGTGAATAGGAATTCCTGTAGTGATAGTAGTACAAGTGATCCTTGGACATGAGATCATCATAGTATCTTGTGTATGATGAGTTATACTTTGACTTATTCCTTAAGACCCTTAAGGTATATCAAAGGGTATGTTTGGGTATAATAAGTTGTACATGAAGATAATGTATGATCAATAAAGAATCTACCGCTTCTAGTAAAAGAAGAGATATGTCCTATGTGATTCGATAAATGACAACCCAGTAGTCCTTGGCCAAGGCAGAATGAAATTAGAAAGGAGATTCTAATTTGCATTATTTAGAGTTGTGCATTTAAGAGTCGAAATACATATAATTAAATAAAATAAGAATTGACATTAATTTTATGTCTTATATTTAATTGGGACTTTGTATGGTGGAAGAATTGAATTGTACGGTAACTATTTACTCAAAGGTTCTTTTATGATTAATGTTGAAATCTATATTATCTGGAAAGTCGTTAATCACTAGGGAGGCTTATTCCTATTGTAGAATAAATATTATTTATTTAAATAAATTAATAGTTTAATTTATTTATTTAAATAAGATTAGAATTGTTCTAATTGATTTATTCACAACTGGTTTAATATGGAGAACCTAAAGGGTCACACCATAAAAGGAAGAATAATTATTTAAGAAGCAAATGACATAATCGTAATAATAAGGTAAATATATTTAATTTAATCTATGGTGATTGAATAAATTAAATAGCTTAATATTTTAAAAATATTAAATATAAATTAATAGGAGGAGTATTATTATTATTATTATTATTATTATTATTATTATTATTATTACTATTATTGTTATTTAATTCCTAAAGAAGTTTGAGAATTAATTAATAAAAGTACTCTCATTTATTCCTAATATGATTGGAAGACAAATTAATTAAAGGAATTTAATTAATTAAAATAAAACTCAATTCTTTAATTGTTAAGGAATGTTGCCCACATCTATAAATAAGATGAGTCTTATTATGGGTAAGAGTTGTTGTTGACTTTTTCATAACAGACGTGATTTCAATTGTTAGAGAGTACGCTCTTTTCTATGAGAGATAGAAAACCTAAAATTTTGTCAAACACCCATCTTCTTGAATCTTTCTTCTTTCTTGGTGGATCACCTCTAGAGGCCAAACACTTGGGTGGCTAACGTTAATCAAAGGAAGGAACCAAACTCGGTGAATTCAAGTTGAACGCGAAAAGGATTGGAGGTGAACTTGTACCTGAGGAAGCTCGAATCTTCAAGGGTATGATTTTTGTTCTTTATCTTTTCGTTTAATTAATAATTGTGCATAAAATATAATCCGGGTATATGGTTTGTAAAATTTTAAAACTCTAAAAATTCATGCTTCCGCTTATTTTGTGCAATTTGATTGCGTTCATGAATATTACAAACCTAACAGCTACAGCTTACAATTTATGTTGAACCGTTCATTCCAATCCCTATATCACACATAAGGAAATAAAACATACACCAATTAGTCATATACTTGACTTATGCATTGCTTAAAACTTAACCCTACTTCTTAGGGTTCATGTTCTTGCAATCTAAGTTTACGCGACCAACTTTCTTTACCGTTCTACGGCGTTACGACATACGGAGATGTCTTAACTCATACTATCATCATCTTTGATAATTTACATTCTTATCTTCTTCTTATAACCTTTCTAGGACTTAGCACACATCGAATCTCTACTAATATTCCATATGGTACTCTGAGTGGTTTCCCACAAACAACCAACAAACTAGTTTCTCGTCTCATCTACACTGTCTTTCACAGCGAGTTAGATCGGTTGCTAGTTTCGTATATACCTCTGCTCATTGAAGGAATTGTTTAGCCCAGCTCCCATATGTCAACCATTAAAGCTTATGATGTACCACAATCTAAACTTAACTTATCCAAACCATTAAGGCTATAATGTTCGTTAAATTTTTTTTCCATTCCTTATGGCTTTTTGGCAACTAAATGGCATACCTCAGGATTTATTCCTTATCATCTAAGTCACACAGTCTTTAGTATGTTAAGAGCGATCGCTCAATGCTAATACTCTGTGTTCATAGCGTTAAACATTTTATATTGCCTTATTCATATCTTATAACGTCTGGTTCATTCGACTCGGAACGTTATCCAAATTGTAATTATTAACTCGGCTTTTTAACGTTATACGTTATTGTCTTTAATTCAGTTTCATCACCGTTCACAGGTTTAATCATTATTCTTCATTACCTTACGGTCCAACCATACACAGTGTGTAGGTTCTACCCGTTTAATACTCGCGTACACTCAACCCTCGCATTGGTTAAAGTGTTTAAAGTTTACATTTCATTCTAACATTATGTATCTGACACACACTCAGACTTTCGTTAATCTTATTACCGTTCATTATAGCTTTCTTAATACATTATATTGTACTTACTACCTTCGTCAACGTCGAAGTCATACAACCAATGTATGATTAGAACGTTCGCATGACACGAATACGATTCACGAGGATCGTTTACATATTCGTGTTCACGTTGTTTGACTTTTAATTCCATTTAACCTTTACCTAATGTAACGACCGAGAAATTCGGATTTATTGTAAAATAATTTTATTTGATTAAATAATGAATAAAATTTTATTATATGTTAGTATTGTGTGTTCATATGATGAAGGTTGTTCTATAACCTAAATATGTTGAAATATCGTAGTATTCTGGCTACGTGAAGGAATTAAAGTATTTGAATTTCTAAGACGAAAATAAAAGCTTTTCGAGAATTTTTTTGAAAAACACTATTAACTGATTTCTGCTCGGGAATTATTTTTGAATTTTTGAGAAATACGTAATGATAGAATATTAAGGGAGGATGGATTATGTAATAATAATTCAAGTGTGGCAAACACAATTTTTCGCCTGCGTACTTAATTTGAGAATGTTAAGGAATGTAAAGATTTGATAAATGATGATCGTATAATAGCAAATATTATACGAAGCAATGTCTACGAGTATGATACGATGTATTATACGAGTAAATACGAATGATAGTATAATGTGTATGATGAAAGATTATACGAACTAGTATATGTAAGGGATACAAGGATTTTACGTTAAGCACTTAAATCCTATAGCATTGGACTTGTAGGATTTGTGTAGGAATTGTGCAAGCCCAATAGGTAGTATGTTAAAGCCCATAGATTTTGGAATGCAAGTCCAACTTTAGGCCCAAGGTAATTAACCTAAAGCCCAAACTGAGAATCGGATCCATGGATCGAACCAATGGGCAAATAGGTAAGAAAAACCCATGTGGGCCCCATAGGTGAGTCATGGCTAATCTTGGAGAGCAAGTAAGGCATAGGATTTGTGTTTCCCTAGTAATGAATAGTAAGGAGGAGAGTAAGGAGGTGGAGGGCCTAAATGACTATTATACCTTCACATTAGAATTCATATAAATACAAGAGCATGTTAGTCATTCGCTAGTTCATTTCTACCAACATCCTTAGCATAGCATATTTAAGAGAGAAAGGAGAAAGAGTTAGACTTGCTATATTTAAGAGAAGAAAGAAGAAGAATAAAGTGAACTTCAAGGGTAAGAAACCTTTAGTCCATTAATCTTCCTCTCTTCAATAGTAGCTTGATAGAGAAGTATTGAATAATGGAGCATATATGCTAAGGAGTATGAGAATGATTATTAATGGACTTAAACATTAATAAGTTATATGTAAGGAAATCATAGTTTTATAAGTAATAAACTAATGAAGAACTTGTAATAATTTGTCATATAAATGAGTAAATGAAATATGTTTGGTTAGGATGTTAGAATGATGGAATGAATCCATTTTGAACGGTGTAAAAATCTCAAGTAATGAAGTTATGGCGAAATTTGCGAGATTAGACGATAATCGTCGAAATCGTTAAATTCTCGGAATGAAAGTTAAAAGTTAGCATTAATCTCAAAAATGTTTGTTTTCGATGGAGATTAGTCTCAATTGGCATTCTATAGTTGCGGACTCGAAAATGACCACATTCTGACTTAGAACGAAGAAACAAGCTTTGAACTTTCACGAACGTTTAACGTTTTTGTAATAATGAACTAATCGGTGAATTCTGAGTTAAAAGATTCGAAAATGAAATGTATTCAAATGAAATAATAGAGCATGTGATTTGTGAGCTAACAGCTTTTGAACGAGCCAATTCGGACTTGTAACGAAGAAGTTATGAGCCCGAGAATCTCACATAAGAAATTTTCGGTCAAAGTTGTTTGTGGCACAGGGCCGGCGCCGTGGTGCGGCCCAACGCTTAAAAATTGGCGCCATAGCGCTAGGTCGAGCCCAAACCTACTAAATATTGGTGCCGCAGTGCGGCCATTTGTACTGAGAGTGGCACCGCAGCGCCAAGGCCAGGTCTCAATCAATGTTGAGTCGCGCCGCAGTACGAAACAAAGAAGGAAAGCTGGCGCCGTAGCGCCAGCACTAGAACAAGACCAATAAAGAATGCTTAAGTGTATAAAGAAGGAAGAAGTTGAGTAGTAATGAATTGAACACTTAATAAACCGAAAGTAACATCATCAAAGGATGTTTATAACCTTAAGTTAACAGCTAAAGGTTGATGAAAGATTAATTGAACGTAAGAAAAAATGTAAGACGATTAACCGTAACAATGTTAAACAATATAAAGCATGATTAGATTGAGAACAAGGGTAAGACATAGCAGTAACCTTACTTGATTATATACAACCTAATGTGGTATGTTATATGATCATGTATTGTAGAATCCTTAAAGACACAAAGGGAATTTGTATTAACGATAGAAGATGTTAAAGGCAAGTATTCTGACCCTTATCTAAATTCTTTGGACAAGTTTTGTAATTCATGTACCTTACGCATGAACTGATGTATGATGAAGTCAAAGCCAATTCCTTTGGCTAGACTTAAGATGTTTTATGGATTTCTTATAATCTATCGAACTCTTGTCAATGTTGTTAAGTTTTGCCAAACTATTTTGGTGTGGTTTTCAAAAGAAGACTGAGTATGCATGAATAAATGTTTTGTCGTCAAACAACATGCACATGAGGTTGCCAAACCTTAAACGTACATACGTTTAAAGAAGGTAGTGTTGTACAACATAGAGTACTATAGGCT
This sequence comes from Panax notoginseng, assembly GCA_016801055.1. Lineage (NCBI taxonomy): Eukaryota > Viridiplantae > Streptophyta > Magnoliopsida > Apiales > Araliaceae > Panax > Panax notoginseng. Next base: position 88,702,740 of record CM029018.1, read on the forward strand.
GATCATCTAGACGTGCTCGTAAGATATGTCGAACTTACGGACTTAGTGTCGGGTTATCCTTTTCAAAGAAAGAATGAAATGCTCAAGGTCTTAGACCGAAATTGATGCTTTACTGAATGATATACATTGTGAAATGTTTTAAAGAAAAGAGAAGTGTTATTTTGAATTATCGATAATACATCATAACTATTGTTTCAGTTATTGAAGATATACGATTCTTATGATTCAAGTCTGTTGTTAAATGAAATTGTCATACTTGCTGAGCTAGTTATGCTCATTCTTTATTGAACCATATGAATGCAGCTAAGACCGAGCGAACTGAAGGTTCCGGTAAAGATAAAGGAAAGGCTAAGGCAAACCAATAGGTTACCTTTGTAATAGAATAGGATGAATGTTGTTATTATTTGATATTATGACAAAGAACTATGTAATGGTTATAAAGAACCTGGGAATAGGAATATTGTTTTTGGAATATATATAAGACATATTCATTCTTTTGAGGAATTTCAATTGAATGTATGTGTGAACTGTAGCACCGTGTAGCACCATCTGTCGGGGTGGAAGATACCCATATTTTGGGGCGTCACAGGTTGGAATCAAAGCCTTAGGTTATAAAACTTAAAGGGGGGAAAGAACCTTAAGTCATAACATTAAGAAAGTTAAAGAAGTAAAAAGATGAAGTTAACCCTAAAAATGCATTAAATATGATATGTGTTTTTATTATTTTACTGATATGTACTAATCAAACTAAATTATTTTGTTATAGATGTCAGGAGAAGACAAAATGTATAGGGATATACATGTAGTAAGTGAAGAATCGGTGAATCAAATTGTAAGACCCCAACTTTTATAAATAAAGATGAATTTTCTATAAATATCATTTTTGAATATTATGGAGTTAATTTGATATAATGTTATAGTTGTAGGCAATATTTATAAATTTTGCAAAGTACGCAAGTTGTTATATAATATTCGATTGGTCGAGGAATATTCGTTTTAACAGGGAATATTCGTACAACGGCACAATCATTGGTGGACCCCACAACGGAATTATTGTCGGATTGAGAAAACGACAAAAATATTTTATTAAAAATAACGGCAGAAGTTTTACCACTGATACTGTTAAACTACTCGGTAGTAAAAGTACAGTAATACGTGTGGTTGCATAGTAACACACGGTATTGATTATTAATGCTTATGTGAGAAGTCACTCAGTTTAATTCAATTATTGTCAGTTAATAATATGAATTATTTAGCGATAATGAAGTTTTGTTTTATTCGTATTATTAACGTAATAAAACAGAAACATCTTTTTATATAAAACAGAATACTTTATTAAAGTTATTCTATAAATAGAATATATTATATTTTATTTAAAAGATTTTTCTTTAAATATGGACCGTTAGATTAAAGTAATCAATCTGGACCGTTCATGGATTAGTTACTATGCATTCTATTTTTCTATAAATAGCATCTCATTCCTTCATTATTTTTTACGAATTCACTGAACTCTAGAGAGAGAAACTATAGAGAGATAGAAGAAAAGTATTCTGCTACTTAACTACTTCCTTATTTCAGTTCTTCTTTAAAATGGTAAGGGGTGTTATTCTTTCTTATTCATGAAGAGAACTGTTGTTATTCCATTTCTTATTATTCTGTTGGAATAACCTATATACGCGGTCTATCCTATACTTGGTGACATTCTTCTATTATTCTGTTGGAACATCATGTCTGTGTGTTTTACACCGGATCTGGTTCCGTCTTTATTATTATTCTGTTGGAACATCTTGTGTGTGTGTTTTACACCGGACCTGGTTCCGTCTTTATTATTATTCTATTGAAATATCATGTCTGTGCGTTGTACGCCGGACCTGGTTCCATTATTTATTATTCTGTTGGAATAACCTGTCTGTGCGGTCTATCGCATGCATGGTGATTTCTTTTGTTATTCCATTCTTTATTATACTCAGTTGGTTAAAGTTTTGACTTCTATACTCCATGAAATTAGTGGAATATCTTTAATATTTGCGCTTCATCTAGTATCTTTTCTTGAAAATATTCTTCTAGGAATTCTTGAATTTTACTCCACAAAGCAGTATCATATTGACAATTTGGACGTTGTTAATTCTTGGATAAATTAATTCTTGAACTTGTTTTATTGAATTCTTATATCATTGTCATCATCCTCATGTTTGTAAAATGTTAAAAGTCATCTGTGGCCTGTAGTGCATAGATGGACTTGGTATGATAATGACCAGGGATCATTCGGTATAATCATGACCGTAATATTACAAATAATGTGGTAAAAGTCCTCATTGGCCCATAGTGCATTGATAAACAGTTGTTGGCATGGTCATGACCATTAATGAATACAAATATTTTTGGCCCGTAGTGCATGGATAATTGTGGTCATGATACTAAAGAATATCCTTGGCCGTCGTGCAGGGGTGATTCGATGATGTGGATTATTTTGTTAAGCTGAGTCCCAGCGATAATAGTGTTGAAAAACCTTTTGAATCATAAAAGATAGTAGATTTTATTCTCTACTTGACTCTTTTAATGGATTGCTTGTTCCGCTGCAGTTAAACTTGATGTTCGTTATATTTTATCAGTTTAACACTGTTGAAGGCTAATGATAATTTATTATGCATTATTTTAGTCATAATATTTCTTACTGGGCTAGTTGAGCTCACCCTTTCTTTCACTATTCCCTTCAGGAAATGAGAATATAGCTGGGACGAGTCTGGGAACGGAGTGATGGACCAGATGATAGTATTAGTAGTCATCACTATTCTGTTAAATAGTGTGCCAATAATTGGAATGAGGACTCCTTTTGAGTTTGTATAGTCTCTAGTAGACAATAATTGTATTCAAACTCAAAGTTTTGTTTTGTCGTATTGTACACGAGAGTTGTATTAGTAAGTTGTATTTGTATTCTGTACCATGTGTCTGACGACCCAAGATGGGTGACGTATATCTAATTTTGGGGGCATCACAGTTTGTATCAGAGCTTAGGGATATGATCCATAGCTAAGATGTGAGAATATAACTAGGAGGGGAGAGACGGGGAATTTCTTCGCTAGTATGACCTACCTAAGTTTATTTGCATGGTATTTAATTGGTCGGTCAGAATATAAGGATAATATATGACATATCAATTAACTTTTGTTTTGTGGCAGTAACTGAAAATGGCATCCAAGAATGTTGAGAATAGCAATGGAGCACATGCGACTGTTGATTCACCACATATCAATAATCGAGATAATGTGCATCAGAAAGGCGACAATCCTCATGCAAACAACAACACTGACCAAATGATGAATGATGGAATGTTCAGAAGCTTTATGCAGTTCATGCAACAGCAGGCGAGAGCAGCTTCTGTTCAAAATGTAGGTGGAAACACTGAAACTCTCGGACGGTCACCGCTAAATAGCTCAAGGAGCTGGGACCACCAGAGTTTAAGGGAGAGCCAAAACCACTTATAGCAGAAACATGAATAAAGCAGATCACCAAGATATTTGATGTCTTGGGATGCTCCGAGGAGCAAAATGTTCCCTTTGCCGCCTTTATGTTGCGAGACGAGGCAGATTACTGGTGGGAATCGATTAAGCGTACTCAACCTGCCGCACTGAAGATGTCTTGGGAGAAGTTCCAAGAGCTGTTCAATGATAAATACTTTCCCGAAAGTGTTCGACACATGAAGGAGGTGGATTTCATCAAATTGGAGCAGAATAATATGACTGTGTCGCAGTATGAGGCTAAATTTGCTGAGTTATCCTGGTTTGCGTCCCACTTGGTGGATAATGAAGAGCGAATGACGCGAATGTTTTTGCGAGGTTTGAAACCTGAGATACGTCAACATCTTATTTCTCATAAACTGTGTTTGTATTCAGATGTTGTGAATAGGGCTCAGTTAGTGGAGCGCGATAACGAGTCAACGCAACCAAAAGAGAGCAGTTGACAAAATGATAATACCAGTGAGAGCAGTCATCGAAGCGGTGACAACAAGCATGGAGGGAATCAACAGGCCAGAAATGGTAACCACTTCGGTGGTAATCAGGGCCAAAATAATAAGAATGGTCATTTCAAAAAGAGGAGATTCAACAATGATGGAAAGACGTCAGCACCAGCACCCGTTGTTAAGGAAAGAGAACGACCACCTATCATATGTTTCAAATGTGGAGGGGAGGGGAACATCAGTCCAAACTGCGTGATGCCGTCTAAAGCATGTTATAATTGTGGAAGAGAAGGTCATTTAGCTCGATTTTGTCGTTTACCAAAAATAAGTTCAGCTAGGATGGAGGCACCAAAGGTCGTCCCAGAAAAGTCAAAACCGGTAGTGCAAGGGAGAGCGTTTGTTATGACCTCCCAAAAAGCAAGGAACCCGAATGAGGTCATCACGGGTAAGCTTACCATAAACTCTAACGAAGTCTATACTTTATTTGATACCGGTTCTATCCATTCTTTTATTTCTCCTACTTGCGCTCATCGATTAAATTTGACTCCAGAGAAATTAGACTTTGACTTATCTGTTGAAACTCCATTAGGAGAAACCTTAATTACATCCACGGTTTATAAGTCTTGTTTGGTTCAAGTTGGTACCCACACGTTACCTGTCGATCTTATTTCATTAAAAATACTTGCATTTGACGTGATTATAGGGATTGATTGGTTAACTACTCATCATGCAAAAATTGATTATTTTCGTAAGGTTGTTAGCTTTCATATTCCTAATCGACCTATTATACGAATTCAAGCAACCAAACCATTAAAATCAATCACTGTCATCTCAAGCCATAAAGCTATCTGTTTATTAAAAAATGGATGTCAAGCTTTCTTAGCTCATATCACGGATCTAAACAAAAATACGTCAGTTTTGAATGATATTTCTATTGTTAATAAATTCCCTGACGTATTCCCTGAAGAACTTCCTGGCCTACCCCTAGAGCGTGAAATTGAATTTTGTATCGACCTTGAATCAGGTACAAAAACCATTTCCAGAGCCCCATATCGAATGGCTCCTATTGAACTTTACGAGTTAAAGATCCAACTGCAGGAATTGTTAGACATTGGCTTTATTCATCCTAGTACTTCTCCTTGGGGTGCTCCTGTTCTATTCGTGAAGAAGAAAGATGGAAGTATACGACTTTGTATTGATTATCGGGAGTTGAATCATGTCACCATCAAAAACAGGTACCCATTACCACGTATTGATGACCTGTTTGACCAGTTGCAAGGAGCACAATTCTTTTCAAAGATCGATCTTCGTTCTGTATATCATCAGCTGAAGGTTAGAACTGAGGATATTCCAAAGATGGCTTTCAGAACTCGGTACGGGCATTATGAATTCCTAGTCATGTCCTTTAGATTGACCAATGCTCCGGCTGCCTTCATGGATATGATGAACCGGGTATTCAAGGAGTATTTGGATCACTTTGTGGTCGTCTTTATTGATGACATCCTTATTTATTCCAAAAGTCGTGAAGATCATGAGCAACACTTGAGGCTGGTACTCCAAAACCTTCGTGAATACAAGCTTTATGCTAAGTTGAAGAAATGCGAGTTCTGGCTGGAGGAGGTAGCATTCCTTGGGCACGTAGTATCAAGTCGTGCAATATCTGTTGACCCGGCAAAGATTGAAGCTATTCAAAGCTGGGAGCAACCTAAATCAGTAACCGAAGTACGTAGCTTTCTCGGTTTAGCTGGTTATTATCGGAGATTCATGGAAGGATTTTCTTGAATCGCTACTCCACTAACTCAGCTGACTCGGAAAGATACAAAGTTCGGTTGGAGCGAAGAATGTGAGAAGAGTTTTCAAGAACTCAAGAGGAGACTCATTTCAGCACCTGTTATAACAATACCATCTGGCTCGGAGGGATTTGTCATCTACAGTGATGCTTCGAGCAAAGGGTTGGGATGCGTTCTCATGCAACATAAAAAAGTCATAGCCTATGCATCAAGACAACTCAAGGAATATGAGAGGAATTATCCTACTCATGATCTAGAGTTGGCAGCTGTTGTCTTTGCACTTAAAATTTGGAGGCATTACTTGTATGGGGAGAAGGTGGAGATCTTTACGGATCATAAAAGCCTCAAATATTTCTTTACTCAAAAGGAACTCAACATGCGACAACGACGTTGGCTTGAACTGTTGAAAGATTATGATCATACCATTCAATACCATCCTAGAAAACCGAACGTGGTAGCTGACGCATTGAGTAGAAGATCATATGCAAGTACGAGTGCGATATTGTCAACACAAAGGCCCATTTTATGTGACTTACAAAGGATGGAGATAGAGTTAAAGACTCTAGGGACCCATGTGATGATGGCAAATATACGAGTAGAACCGACTTTAATCGATAAAGTTAAGGTTGCTCAAGCTACAGACCTGGAGCTGATGCGTATGAGGAAGAAAGTGCAAGAAGGTGCTATGCCGGAAGCAATAATCGATGAAGAATGAATACTTCGAGTCAACTCCAGACTTTGTGTTCCTAACGACCCTGATTTAAAGTATGAAATCATAATGGAGGCGCATAACACACCGTTTGCAATCCATCCTGGGAGTACCAAAATGTATCATGATCTTCGTCATACATTTTGGTGGAGCAATATGAAGCGAGAGATAGTGTTGTTTATCTCAAGGTGTCTAGCTTGTCAACGAGTCAAGGCGGAGCATCAAGTACCAAAAGGTCCATTGCAACCACTTGAAATTCTAGAATGGAAGTGGGAGCACATTACCATGGATTTTGTTACCGGTCTTCCTAAGGTTTCTCAAGGTATTGATGCGATTTGGGTCATTGTTGATAGATTAACCAAGTCTGCTCATTTTTTATCGATACGAGAAACTTATACACTTGAACGTCTTACTCGTATGTACATAAACGAGATTGTAAGACTTCATGGTATGCCAGTATCCATAGTTTCTGACCGAGACCCAAGATTCACTTCACGATTTTGGGTTAGTTTACAAAAAGCTATGGGCACGGATTTACGATTTAGTTCGACATATCATCCTCAGACGGACGGACAATCAGAGTGGACTATTCAAACTCTAGATGATTTATTAAGACTCTGTGTCCTTGACTTTAAGGGAAGTTGGGACAAGTCCTTATCATTGGTGGAGTTTTCCTACAACAACAGTTATCAAGCAAGTATTGGCATGGCTCCATTCGAAGCGTTGTATGGAAGAAAGTGTCGTTCTCCAGTATGCTGGAATGAGGTGGGTGAAGCAACGTTGTTGGGACCGGAGTTGGTACGTCTGACTATAGAAAAGATTCAAACGATCCGACAACGTATAAAAATCTCACAAGATCGACAAAAGAGTTATACTGATCTTCATCGAAAGGACATGAAATTTGATATAAGAGATCATGTGTTCTTACGTGTTGCTCCATGGAAAGGTGTTACGAGATTTGGAAAGAGAGGAAAGCTCAATCCTCAATTCATCGGTCCATTTTTAATCCTCGATCGAGTAGGAACTGTGGCTTATAGACTCGCTTTACCGCCAAGTATGTCTCGTGTTCATAACGTTTTTCACATATCCATGTTACGTAAATATGTGGAAGACCCAAACCACATTATTGAGTTAGAACCGGACGAAATAGCGGATGATTTGACGTATGAAGAAGTTCCTGTTCAAATCTTGGATAAGAAGGAACATATTCTACGCTCCAAGGTTATACCTCAAGTCAAAGTTTTCTGGAGAAATCACGATGTTGAGGAAATGACTTGGGAGTTAGAATCTGAAATGAAGTTAAGGTATCCTTACATCTTCAATATACCAGGTACGTACCCTAATTTTGAGGGCAAAATTTCATAAGAATGGGAGGTTGTAAGACCCCAACTTTTATAAATAAAGATGAATTTTCTATAAATATCATTTTTGAATATTATGAAGTTAATTTGATATAATGTTATAGTTGTGGGTAATATTTATGAATTTTGCAAAGTACGCAAGTTGTTATATAATATTCGATTGGTCGGGGAATATTCATTTTAATAAGGAATATTCGTATAACGACACAATCATTGGTGGACCCCACAACGGAATTATTGTCGGATTGAGAAAACGACAAAAATATTTTATTAAAAATAACCGCGGAAGTTTTACCATTGATACAGTTGAACTACTCGGTAGTAAAAGTACAGTAATATGTGTGGTTGCATAGTAGCACACTGTATTGATTATTAATGCTTATGTGAGAAGTCACTTAGTTTGATTCAATTATTGTCAGTTAATAATATGAATTATTTAGCGATAATGAAGTTTTGTTTTATTCGTATTGTTAACGTACTAAAACAGAAACATCTTTTTATATAAAACAGAATATTTTATTAAAGTTATTCTATAAATAGAATATATTATATTTTATTTAAAAAAAATTTCTTTAAATATGGACCGTCGGATTAAAGTAATCAATCTGGACCGTTCATGGATTAGTTACTATGCATTCTATTTTTCTATAAATAGCAGCTCATTCCTTCATTATTTCTTACGAATTCACTGAACTCTGGAGAGAGAAACTCTAGAGAGAAACTATAGAGAGAGAGAAGAAAAGTATTCTGCTACTTAACTACTTCCTTATTTCAGTTCTTCTTTAAAACGGTAAGGGGTGTTATTCTTTCTTATTCATGAAGAGAACTGTTGTTATTCCATTTCTTACTATTCTGTTGGAATAACATGTATACTCGGTCTACCCTATACTTGGTGACATTCTTCTATTATTCTGTTGGAACATCCTGTCTGTGTGTTTTACACCGGACCTGGTTCCGTCTTTATTATTATTCTGTTGGGACATCATGTCTGTGTGTTTTACACCGGACCTGGTTCCGTCTTTATTATTATTCTGTTGGAACATCCTGTCTATGTGTTTTATACCAGACCTAGTTCCGTCTTTATTATTATTCTATTGGAATATCCTGTCTGTGCATTTTACGCCGGACCTGGTTCCATTATTTATTATTCTGTTGGAATAACCTGTTCGTGCGGTCTATCGCATGCATGGTGATTTCTTTTGTTATTTCATTCTTTATTATACTCAGTTGGTTAAAGTTTTGACTTCTATACTCCATGAAATTAGTGGAATATCTTTAATATTTGCGCTTCATCTAGTATCTTTTCATGGAAATATTCTTCTAGAAATTCTTAAATTTTACTCCACAAAGCAGTATCATAGTGACAATTTGGACGTTGTTAATTCTTGGATAAATTAATTCTTGAACTTATTTTATTGAATTCTTATATCATTGTCATCATCCTCATGTTTATAAAATGTTGAAAGTCATCTGTGGCCTGTAGTGCATAGATGGACTTGGTATGATTATGACCAGAGATCATTCGGTATAATCATGACCGTAATATTACAAATGATGTGGTAAAAGTCCTCATTGGCCCGTAGTGCATTGATGGACAGTTGTTGGCATGATCATGACCATTAATGAATACACAAATATTCTTGGCCCGTAGTGCATGGATAATTGTGGTCGTGAAACTAAAGAATATACATGGCCGTCGTGCAGGGGTGATTCGATGATGTGGATTATTTTGTTAAGCTGAGTCCCAGCGATAACAGTGTCGAAAAACCTTTTAAATCATAGAAGATAGTAGATTTTATTCTCTACTTGACTCTTTTAATGGATTGCTTGTTCCGCTGCTGTTAAACTTGATGTTCGTTATATTTTATCAGTTTAACACTGTTGAAGGCTAATGATAATTTATTCTGCATTATCTTAGTCATAATATTTCTTACTGGGCTAGTTGAGCTCACCCTTTCTTTCACTATTCTCTTCAGGAAATGAGAATATAGCTGGGACGAGTCAGGAAACGGAGTGATGGACCAGATGATAGTATTAGTAGTCCTCACTATTCTGTTAAATAGTGTGACAATAATTGGAATGAGGACTCCTTTTGAGTTTGTATAGTCTCTAGTAGACAATAATTGTATTCAAACTCACAGTTTTGTTTTGTCGTATTGTACACGATAGTTGTATTAGTAAGTTGTATTTGTATTCTGTGCAATGTGTCTGACGACCCAAGATAGGTGATGTATATCTAATTTTGGGGGCGTCACACAAATAGAGATCCTACCGACACCTATAGCAGAAGAGCCCGAGGTGGTTGTGATCGAGTCTGGAGTCTCAGAAAACTTAGACCTCATGTCCATGTTTGATGGAATGTCGGAGGAAGAGGTAGAGGCAGTATCATTTAACACCGTAGAACCTATAGAAGAGGTGACTCCTGGGGAAACAATGAAAACCCTATTTATGGCCTTGTTGGATAGAAACATCCAGCTTGGGAAGGAAGTGAGGGAGTTGAAAGAAGAGGTCCAGGAAATCCTGGAAGATAAGAAGAGCATGGAGTCTATGTGGGAGGAGGAGCATGATGAACGTGTTTTGGCGAAGGACAAGGTTCACAAGCTGAAACTGGAGACCTTTGAGCTCAGGCAGGAGCTAAAGGTCAAGAAGCAAAAGATTGGGAGGATGTCCTATATACATAGGAGTTCTCATGCGAATTTTTAGCAACAAGTAACTAGATATCCGATAGAGGCAAGGCAGACTCGGCATACTATCAACCGAGATATTATTGTCGGTCTTGCCAACGCAGATTTTGAGAATGCCATAAGGCCGAAGTAGACTAGTTAGTAACTAGAGTAGAGTTAAAGATGTACATATGATGTATTTAGTAGTGACGTAAAACCCTCTTTTGTATATCAAAGGGTAGTCTTTTGTAAATCCTAATTTTTGGAAAGCAATTGTGGGATAGTAATGTAATCAGCTAAGGCTGTGTAACGACGAATGTTGTAGTATTATACTACAAGAAGTATATCAATATAAGCCTTTTTATGGAACATATTGTGCAATGAGTTGAAGTTATTTTTTAATAATGAATAATAACTAACTAACAAGAAGAAAGTAATAATGACGTGTTGTTTATCTTAACAGAAAAATGCCACCAAGAAGAAGACAAAGAAATCAATATGCAAATGTGAATCAACCGGAGGGAGGTCCGATTAACCCGATGCAAGAGTTCGTTAACTTGTTAACGGCTGCTTTTAATAGGAATGGGGCTAATATACCCGTAAATCCTGTAGTAGTACGAGCTACTTCTTTTAAGGATTTTAAGAGTGTCGATCTGCCAGAGTTCAAAGGAACTACGGACCCCATAGAATCCCAAACGTGGGTGAAAGAAATAGAAAGGCATTTGTGATTGTAAATGTCGACGAGGGTCAAAAGGTTACTTTTGCCACTTATATGATGAAAGGGGAAGCAAACTTCTGGTGGGAGGCGAACCAGGATAGGGCTGTGACGCCCCCAAATCTAGGTTCTCTCACCTCAGATTCTGTGCTCACGATCTATCATCATCATAAGCATTCTATAAACTATTACGGAATAATAAACATACATTGTTCATTATAATAAAGTTTCAAAACATAGTCCCAAGGTCTTCTTAACCTTAACTTAAACACACCATTCATATTACAAAAGGTTTATATAAGAAATTCCATCAGATAATAATAACTAACATTCATTCTAAACTATTCTTGGATCTTGCCTTTGTCTTTCGTATTGGATCCTTCAGGCTTAACTGAAATAAATGTCATGATATAGCAAAGGCAAGCAACTAATTTGCTTAGCAAGTTTATATACAAGGGAGATATATCATGACTAGAAAGAAGTTTTGCTTCCAATGTTCAACAATAGTATAAGATTGTGAAGGAACATGAATTAATAATCAACAATTGAATATTCGAATAATTGAATAACATGTACTAAATGGTTTTGAAATAACCAAGAACATTTGCCAAGGTTCTCAGTCATTTAAACTGGACCTCTTAATAAGGTTTGGTATTCAAGGGGATCAGCCTTTCATACCCCATGATTTATGCATAAACACTTAATAATCCAGCATCATGCCTTAATCAAATTCATCATTCTCTCAGTCAAGAGTTCTTATCATATCAATTTAATAAGAACAGCTTTTTAAAACACATTTGATTTAACAAATTTAAACACGGTTGATCTAGCTGATACAATTAGCATAGATCTATCTCATAAATAGTTCATGAATGAAAGAACTTTAATTTAATTCACAGTTCAATAATAATATAACAGGAATTCAATTGCACAAATTATGAATTTCAATAATCATTATAGAAGTGAAAAATCATCAATAATTATTCACTAATATGCTTTGAAAATAATAACTCGAGTTTGAGTTAGAGAACTTGCCTCGTTTGTAGTTTACGGCTACACAATTAAATTTTATCCGCTAGGCAGTTTAATTATCTTCCTTTGAGAGACCTATAGTTAATCTTCCAATTAGCCATAGCATAGCATTAGATTATGTAATCACATAGATATTATATGCTACATTTAGTTCTTAGAAATATTATCCTGCCTCGATAATGTTACTATAAAATAACAAATACATTTAATTCACTTAATATTATTAATCTTGATAATATTTAATTTACCTCTTAGTATTAGTAGTTCACTAATAATACTTTTATTCACTTACTAATATTATTAAAAACTTAATAATATTATAATACTTTACTAATATTATTAATCCTCTTAATAATATTTTAATCATGCATTAATATTATTACTTTAATAATATCTTACTTATGCTTTAGTATCATTAATCAATTAATAATACTTTATTCATTTACTAATAGTATTAACCTTTTAATAATATTTTATTCATTTACTAATATTATTAATTATTTAATAATATTTTATTAATTTACTAATGTTATTACATTTTTAATAACATTTTATTTAATCTCGAATATTATTATTAACTTAATAATATTTTAATCATCCAATAATACTTTAATCTAATATTATTAATCTTTTAATAATATTTTAATCTAAGATTAATATTTTAATCTAAGATTAATATTTTAATATAATATTATTAATTATTTAATAATACTTTAATCATTTATTAATGCTTAAATTAAATATTATTAACCATTTAATAATATTTTAATAAAGTTTTAATCTTAATATTTTTATTTACTAAACAATATTAGATTCTAATATTATTAATATCATAACAATATTTTAATAATATTAGATCAATAAATAATTTATTCTAATTGTTCACCCTTTATTAAACCACTTATTTAATACCCATAAAAGGTCATAAATAATATTTCTTATTATAAATTACCAAAATATCCTAAAATAGTCAGAATATTATATATTAGGAGTATTTAAGCATTAAAATCACATTTTTCTTATTTATGACATCATTTAATTATTTATTTCCTTTTATTCATATCTTCATCATTTTTAGGAAAAATATCAAACTGATTCTAAAAATTCTTCTTTTCTTGATTTGGACAGTATATGAGCCAACAATGATCCCCAAATTTTTTTGAAATTTTAGAAAGTGATTTACTAATTTTAAAGTGCCTAAAATACTCGGATCTTACTTCATTTTTCATAAATCGAGTTTTGTTCAGAAAATTCTAAAACTTTCAAGGTATAATCTCATAACATATATAAACATACTGTACAATTTTCAGATTTTTCCAGTGTATACACTATGAAAAATCTGGATGTTAATATTTAGGAGTCCTTTACGGAAAAAGCCATTACGCACAACCTACACATCGAAACATGTCCATTCTTTTTCCTACACGTAGATAACCTCTTAAGGTACCTCTTTGATTTTTGCTAGATTTTTAAAAGACTTGAAACTGTTCGAAACAGCCTTAAGAAAAATGGGGATAGTAGCTTTTTTTAGGGTTTAAAGCTTTAATTCTCTATGTGGACTATTTTGGGGAAAATAGTCCACATGGCTTCAATACTTGCTAGATTTGTGTTCCACCACTTGGGTTTACTAGATAACTCATGTATCTAGTGCCCCCCTTTGACGGATCACAAATCCAAGTTGTAAAACTTGAGTTACACAAGATTTAGTCGAAGAAAAACAAGGGTTTAACCCCTTGGAGAACATATGCTCATTTGCTTCCTCTAAATCTATATTCTAATACACAAGATACTTAGTTCTACACATGAGACATGTAGAACTAGGGTACTGACCATAACCCCCATATATTTTGAGGTAAAAACCAAAATAGAAGAAGAATAAGAAAAAGAATGGAAGAGAACCTCACCTAGTTTTCTTTGCTATCCTTCTTATTCTTCCAAAGTAGGTTATGAATTTAGGATGCATGAACAATAAACTCCTCTACCTCTGTAGAATCTAAACTTTTCCACTCTCTCTTGCTAAGCTTTGTATTTGGATGGGCTGGGAGAAAATAGAAGAAGAAGAAGAATGGTGGAGGAAAGTGAATTGAGATAGCTATAATGTTGGTGAATTGGAGTGGAATGCTAATATCGTCCACGTTTCTTTTGCCCCTTGGACAAAAGGGTTAGCCTTATCCCTTCCTAATCATGCCTAATCATGCCATTAAGGTTACTAATTAGGCTTTCCACCAATGGGAGCATGACACACTTGTCCTTGTGTGTAAGACTGCTACTTGTAGAACTTGATTAGCCTAATATTCTTGCCTTAAAAAGGCTAATGTGGCCAGCTATATATATGCCTACTAATTCCTTCATTTAGCTTTTATTTTAATGCATAAATTAGATAAATCAAATGTCTAAAATACCCTTAATCAAGTGGGCTAAGTTTGGGCTTGCATTTTATTTCTTTTGAGCTTCTCCTTTAATTATTTTGGACCATGTAATATACATAGTCTAACAATTTTAATATATATTACCCAAATTATTTATTTAGGGTTTTCATTCCCAATCTTAGGAAATTTAATTACTTATACATGTGACTTTAGCTCATAACCTAATTAGGTTTACTAGAAATAAGTTTAAAATTATTAGTCACTTGAAGTAACAAAACTATCCACTTAAGTTAGTATACATATTAAATACTAGCCTTTCCTTATTACCATAACCCTTAGGTTATTTAATTGTCTCACCTAATGTATAATTAAGTGATGAAGCTTTCATTTTTAATGAAATCTATAAATGTATATATCCATAACAATAGTATATATGTTTATTGATCCATGCACCACTTCACATATGTTGTCACATATTAAATCACAATATAGCACAAAGCTTTAAATATCAATAATGTACATACATATATAGTGACTTAAAATTCACGGTTATTACAAGGGCCGGAATAGAGAACTTAACGTGGACGCGGTTCAAGGAGATTTTTTCGAGAACTACTTTCCCACGAGAATGCAAGGGAGAATGAAAATGCAATTTCTAGAGTTAAAACAAGGGGCGATGGCGGTTCCCCAATACGCTGCCAAGTTCAATGAACTAGCGCGATTTACTCCACATCAGGTGGACACCGAGGTGAGAAAGGCTAGGAGGTTTGAGAAGGGCTTGAAACCCTAGCTCTATAGCCGAATATATGTGTTCCAAAGTAACTCTTTTAGGACAATACTGGAGAAGGCAATTATTGCTGAAGGTGGTAACGAGGCTTTAAGCCAATACCACAAGGAGAAGTGGAACAAGGGAAAGGTAGACGGTGGGTAAAGCTCGAGGGAGCCAGTGGTAGTGGCGAATGCCATAAGAGGAAGGGATTTAACTCTGGGAATATCGGAGCAAAGCAAGGGGATCCTAAGAGAATGATAGAGGTGTGAAAGAACTGTGGGAAGACTCATTTAGGAGTCTGTCTCAAAGGGAAGGCCATATGTTATAATTGTGAACAGGAGGGGCATATTTCACCTAACTGTCCAAGTCTGATGAAAAACTATGGATGCTTTGTGTGTGGATCGACTGATCACATAGCGAAGAACTGTCCAAAGAAGGGGACGGGCGGGAATAAGGGCGCTAATAGCGGTAAGTTAGCTATTGGTGGTCCAGTACCGACGGGTAGGCCAATGGTCCGTACTTTTAACATAACGGTCCAAGATGTAGTTGCATCCAGGGATGTAGTTATAGGTATTATCCCGATCAACGATATAAATACGTATGTGTTATTTGACTCGGGTGCTACTTGTTCTTTCAAAGCATGTGATTTTGCTAGACGCTTAGGATTACTTCCCGAAAGATTGCTTGTACCTTTGAATATTAAGGTAGCAAACGAAGAAATAATTCCTATTAAAGATATTCATAAGGGTTGTTGCGTAGATATACGAGGTTATAAATTATCGATAGATTTGATACCGATAAAGTTATGAGAATTCAATGTAATTCTCAGAATGGATTGGTTGATTAACCATGGGGCAATAATAGATTGTCAAAAGAAATGTGTAAACATTAGAACGTTGAGTCAACCTCATGTAGTGTTTTACGGTAATAAATTATTGGGACGTTCGTGTTGTCTTACCATGTCACAAAATAGGAAGTTGTTGAGGAAGGGATGTGTAGGTTATTTATGTCATGTTGTTGATACCCAGAGAGTGGGAGCAACTATTGAACAAATACCTATAGTGAAAGAATTCATGGATGTATTTCCAAGCGAATTGTCGGGTCTTCCACTGGATAGGGAGACCGAATTCCTAATAGATATTATGCCAGGAGCGGCACCAGTTTTCAAGGCACCATACCGTATGGCGCCAGTGGAGATGAAGGAGTTGATGGTACAGTTACAAGAATAGCTGGATAGAAAGTACATTCAACCGAGTGTTTTGCCATGGGGAGCACTGGTACTATTTGTGAAAAAGAAGGACAGATCGTTAAGACTTTGTATCGACTACCGAGAGTTGAACAAGTTAACGATAAAGAATAAATACCCATTGCCCAGGATCCATGATCTTTTTGATCAATTGAAAGGGGCACATTATTTTTCTAAAATAGATTTGCGAATGGGGTATCATTAGTTGAAGGTTAGAAGTGAGGATGTACCTAAGACGGCATTTAGGACTCGTTACGGCCATTACGAGTTTTTGGTTATGTCATTTAGGTTTACTAATGCACCAGCTGCATTTATGGATATGGTGAACAGAGTGTTCAAATAATATTTGGACAAGTTCGTCGTGGTTTTTATCGATGATATTCTAGTATATTCAAAGATGCCAGAAGATCATGCTGAACACTTAAGGATAGTGTTGAAGACACTAAGGAAGGAGAAGTTATATGTGAAATTCACGAAGTGTGAATTTTGGCTAGAAAGGGTACAGTTTTTGGGTCATGTTATCGACCGAGAAGGAATTACAGTGGATCCAGTGAAGGTGGAAGCCGTGATGAGTTGGGAACATCCGAAAATGCCAACTGAGGTGTGGAGTTTCCTAGGTTAGCGGGATACTATCCAAGATTTATCCAAGATTTTTTGAAGATAGCTACTCCGTTGACTAACTTGACAAGGAAGACGGTGAAATATGCGTGGACGAAGAAGTGTGAAGACAGTTTTTAGGAACTGAAGAAAATGCTTAGTGAAGCACATGTATTATCTTTACCCGACGATACAGGGAATTTTGTAGTTTATAGCGATGCTTCGAATAGAGGACTTGGATACGTGCTCATGTAGCATTGCAAGGTCATTGCGTATGCATCACGGCATTTGAAAGATTATGAGAAAGTTTATCCTACTCATGATCTGGAACTGGCCGCGGTAGTGTTTACCTTGAAGATATAGAGGCATTACTTATACGGAGAGAAATATGAGATATACATGGACCATAAGAGTCTAAAATAAATCTTCACATAGAAGGAATTGAATATGAGACAAAGGAGATGGTTGGAGTTGATAAAGGATTACGACTGTAAAATCCTGTATCACCCCGGAAAAGCCAATGTAGTGGTCGACGCCTTGAGTAGGAAGGGTCAGGAGAAGTTATTTATGTTAACAGCTCAAACTGAGTTAATAACAGAGATGGCTAGGATGGAGTTAGAGGTAAAGTAATAGAGTGAGGGAGATCAGAAATTGTTTACAACCGAGATTCAATCTACTATTGTAGAGAGAGTCAAGGAAGTACAACTTCGAAGTGAGGAGTGTGACCAGATGAAGAAGCGGCTAACTGTCGAAAAAGAATTAAAGTATAATCTTTATAATGAGGGATTATTAAGATTTGAAGGAAGAATTTGGGTTCTGAATGAGACAGAATTAAAGGAGCAAGTGTTACAAGTGGCTTGTTGCAGTCCTTGGAAATTCCGGAGGGGAAGTGAGAGCATATCACGATGGACTTTGTGGTGGGACTTCCAGTTACTCAGAAAGGGTACGACGTGATTTGGATAATAGTGGACCGGTTGACAAAGTCGGCTCACTTTTTGCCAATAAAAGTTAAGTATAACTTAGATCAGTTAGCTAAACTTTATGTTAAGGAAGTCATTTCCAGGCATGGAGTACCAGTTTCGATAGTGTCAGATCGTGATCCACGATTCACAACGAACTTTTGGAGGAGTCTGCAAGAACAGATGGGAACGCAACTGAAGTTGAGTACGGCTTATCATCCATAAACTGATGGGCAAAGTGAGAGAATAATTCTGGCGCTGGAAGATATGTTGATATCTTGCATCATAGATTTCAAGGGTAGTTGGGATGAAAATCTACCGTTAGTAGAGTTTGCGTATAACAACAGTTAAAATGCGAGCATAGGCATGCCGCCTTATGAAGCTCTATATGGATGGAAATGCAGAACACCATTATGTTGGGATGAAGTGGGAGAACATCGAATGCTAGGACCTGAATTGGTGCAGCAGACAGCGAATATAGTGAAGTTGATACAGATGCGTCTCGTGGCAGCGCAAGATAGATAAAAGAAATATGCGGATTCGCATCGAGTGAATAGAGAATTTGAAGTAGGCTCGTACATATTTCTGAAGGTGTCTCCCTGGAAAGGAAAGATATGCTTTGAAAAGAAGGGAAAGTTAAGTCCGAGGTTTATAGGACCTTCTGAAATATTAAAAAGGGTAGGAGAAGTAGCTTTAGTGGTAGCATTACCTCCGGACCTAGAAAGAATACATAATGTGTTCCATGTATCTGTGTTACATCCTTATAAGCCAGATTATAAGCGCGTGATAGAATATGAACCTATTCAGATTGAGAAGGACTTGACGTACGAAGAAATGCCTATTCAAATCATTGATAGAAAAGAACAAGTTTTGAGGAACAAAGTTATACCTTCGGTAAAGGTGTTATAGAAGAACTACAATACCGAAGAAGCAACGTGGGAACTTGAAGAAAAGATAAAGAAGAATTACCCTCAGCTGTTTGTTTAATGTAAGACGAGATTCTATGGACAGAATCCTTATAAGGGGGGATGGATGTAACGACCGAGAAATTTGGATTTATTGTAAAATAATTTTATTTGATTAAATAATGAATAAAATTTTATTATATGTTAGTATTGTGTGTTCATATGATGAAGGTTGTTCTATAACCTAAATATGTCAAAATATCGTAGTATTCTGGCTACGTGAAGGAATTAAAGTGTTTGATTTTCTAAGACAAAAATAAAAACTTTTCGAGAAATTTTTTGAAAATCACAATTCATTGATTTCTGCTCGGGAATTATTTTTGAATTTTCGATAAATAAGTAATGATAGAATATTAAGGGAGGATGGATTATGTAATAATAATTCAAGTATGGCAAATGCAATTTTTCGCCTGCGTACTTAATTTGAGAATGTTAAGAAATGTAAAGATTTGATAAATGATGATCGTATAATAGCAAGAATTATACGAAGCAATGTCTACGAGTATGATACGATATATTATACGAGTAAATACGAATGATAGTATAACATGTATGACGAAAGATTATACGAACTAGTATACGTAAGGGATACTAGGATTTTACCTTAAACGCTTAAATCGTATAGCATTGGACTTGTAGGATTAGTGTAGGAATTGTGCAAGCCCAATAGGTAGTATGTTAAAGCCCAAAGATTTTGGAATGCAAGCCCAACTTTAGGCCTAAGGTAATTAAACCTAAGGCCCAAAGTGAGAATCGGATCCATGGATCGAACCAATGGGTAAACAGGTAAGAAAAACCCATGGGGCAACCCATGTAGGCCCCATAGGTGAGTCATGGCTGATCTTGGAGAGCAAGCAAGGGATAGGATTTGTGTTGCCCAAGTAATGAATAGTGAGGAGGTGGAGGGCCAAAATGACTATTAAACCCTCACTTTAGAATTCCTATAAATATAAGAGCTTGTTGGTCATTTGCTAGTTCATTTCTACCAACATCCTTAGCATAGCATATTTGAGAAAAAAGGAGAAAGAGTTAGACTTGCTATATTCAAGAGAAGAAAGAAGAAAAATCAAGTGAACTTCAAGGGTAAGAAACCTTTAGTCCATTAATCTTCCTCTCTTCAATAGTAGCTTGATAGAGAAGTGTTGAATAATGGAGCATGTATGCTAAGGAGTATGAGAATGATTATTAATGGACTTAAACCTTAATAAGTTATATGTAAGGAAATCATACTTTTATAAGTAATGAACTACTGAAGAACTTGTAAGAATTTATCATATAGATAAGTAAATGAAATATTTTTGGTTAAGATATTAGAATGATGGAATGAATCCATTTTGAACGGTGTAAAAATTTCTAATAACGAAGTTATGACGAAATTTGCGAGATTAGACGATAATCGTCGAAATCGTTAAATTCTCAGAATGAAAGTCAAAAGTTAGTATTAAGCTCGAAAATATTCATTTTCAATGGAGATTAGTCTCAATTGGCATTCTAGAGTTGCAGACTCAAAAATGACCAAATTCCGACTTAGAACGAAGAAACGACCTTTGAACGTTCACGAACGTTTAATGTTTTCGTAATAATGAACTAATCGGTGAATTTCTAGTTAAAAGATTCAAAAATGAAATGTTTTCTAATGAAATCATAGAGCATGTGATTTGTAAGCTAACGGGTTTTAAACGAGCCAATTCAGACTTATAACGAAGAAATTATGAGCTCGGAAATCTCACATAAGAAATTTTCGATCAAAGTTGTTTGTTGCACAGGGCCGGTGCCACAGCGCGGCCCAAGGCTTAAAAATTGGTGCTGCAACGCCAGGCCAAGCCCAAACCTACTGAAGATTGGCGCCGCAACGCGACCATTTATATTGAGAGTGGCACCGCAGTGCCAAGGCCGGGTCTCAACCACTGCTGACTCACGCCGCAGCGCCAAACAAAGAAGGAAAGCTGACACCGCAGCGCCAACACTAGAACAAGACCAATAAAGAATGCTTAAGTGTATAAAGAAGGAAGAAGTTGAGTAGTAATGAATTGAACACTTA
This sequence comes from Panax notoginseng, assembly GCA_016801055.1. Classification (NCBI taxonomy): domain Eukaryota; kingdom Viridiplantae; phylum Streptophyta; class Magnoliopsida; order Apiales; family Araliaceae; genus Panax; species Panax notoginseng. The sequence continues at coordinate 88,723,914 of CM029018.1, forward strand.
ATAAACTAAAAGTAACATCATCAAAGGATGTTTATAACCTTAAGTTAATAGCTAAAGGTTGATGAAAGATTAATTGAGCGTAAGAAACAACGTAAGACGATTAATCGTAACAATGTTAAACAATCTAAAGAATGATTAGATTGAGAAGAAGGGTAAGATATAGCAGTAACCTTACTTGATTATATACGACCTAATGTGGTATGTTATGTGATCATGTATTGTAGAATCCTTAAAGACACAAAGGGAATTTGTATTAACGACAAAAGACGCTAAAGGCAAGTATTCTGACCCTTGTCTAAATTCTTTGGACAAGCTTTGTAATTCATGTACCTTACGCATGAATTGATGTATGATGAAGTCGAAGCCAATTCCTTTGGCTAGACTTAAGATGTTTTATGGATTTCTTATAATCTATCGAACTATTGTCAATGTTGTTAAGTTTTGCCAAACTATTTTAGTGTGGTTTTCAAAAGAAAACTGAGTATGCATGGATAAATGTTTTGTCGTCAAACGACAGACACGTGAGGTTGCCAAACCTTAAACGTACGTACATTTAAAGAAAGTAGTGTTATATAACATAAAGTACTATAGGTTGATCACCTAGACGTGCTCGTAAGATATGCCAGACTTACGGACTTAGTGTCGGGTTGTCCTTTTTAAAGAAAGAATGAAATGCTCAAGGTCTAGGACCTAAATTGATGTTTTACTGAATGATATTCATTGTGAAACATTTAAAAAAAAAAAAGAAGTGCTATTTTGAATTATCGATAATACTTCATAACTATTGTTTCAGTTATTAAAGATATACGATTCTTATGATTCAAGCCTGTTGTTAAATGAAATTGTCATACTTGCTGAGCTAGTTATGCTTGTAATAACCCGATATTTTCTACATAAATAAATAAGAAATTTTGCGTATAAATTTTTTTTTTTAATTTTAATGATGAGGATTTGTACAAGATAATGTGTATATGTAATTATGTGATAAACAGAAATATATTTATTACATAAATATTTACAAATAATTTTATTTTAGAATTATTGATTTTTATGAAGTATATTCCTATAATAATTAATTTATAGTAGAAATGCTTTATTAACTATTTTCCATGAAAATATAATCATATATTATTTAAATAATATATGGAGTGATTTTTAGAATAAAATACAATAATTATTTTATTATATGAATTCTGGAACTAGTTATTAAGTTAATTATTTTACCTTAATTATTAAGGTTAAATAGGAAGAATAAATCAGATATGGAATCTAAACCCTAATTTTAGATTATTGTCAAGGTATGAGAATAATAATATAATATTAATTATATTTTGATTTTTCAGTGCTATGAATATGTACTGTATTTTCGTATTGATAATGGTAGGTCAATTACGGTGTATTATGACCAAACCCTAGTAATAATGCTAAACCCTAATTTGAGATCCAAATTAGAGTGCAAGATTATTTTATAAGTGTGTTATATAATTTATGTAGTGTATTAAATGTATTAATTAGGTGAACCCTAATTAAAATTCTAGAAACCCTAATTTCTAGAAAACCCTAATTATAATCTAGAAATCCTAAATAATTTTTGGAAATGAGGAACCCTAATTTGAAATTTAAAATAGAGATCGAGATTGGTTGTAATTGTGTTAATGTGATTAATTAGCAAGTATTATAATCTCAATTGCTAATTTTGGAAACCATAAAATTTTAATAATTTGATAATTAGAAAACCTAATTATAAATTGGTAACCATAATTATCAAAATCGTAAATCCTAATTGTTATTTTAGCAATGTTAATGATAATTATATGATTAAACCCTAATGTTCCTGTATAGCGTAATTAGAAAATTAATCACAATTAGAAAACCCAAATTTCAAAATTTTAGAAACTAAGATTTATTTAATTTTTATTTTGTGTAAATCCTAGTGGGAAAATTCTTCATTTTGTGCTAAACCTAAGGGTTAAACCCTAAGGGTTTGTCAAGTACCAATTTTGCCATTAAATAGAAAATACAAAAGACCTTTTTGCCCCTAAATGCATTATTTTGGCTATCTTGTAGGGTTTGACATTAGGAGGAGTTGTTCACCAAACTCAACCACTCTCTTGACTTATAATTGACAGCAACAAGCTCTAGATATCAGTCATTCATGTATCAAGACTTGTATATATAGATTTAAGAGAGAGAAATGATCATTTACTAGCCATTTGTGTACACAACACATAAGTCTTTTCCCTCAAGCCCCAAATCTCCAAAATTATTTCATAATATCAGTTAAAACACAGCCCCACGTTCACTATAAACAAATCAGCAACACAAAATCAGAAATTGATCATTAAAGGTATAAAATCCTAGCATAATTTCTGTCCATCGATTCTGTGTTAGATGTTAGTTTTTATTGTTAAAATATATTGGTTGTAGTCCATTTTGACGATCTGGGTTGCTAAATGTTGGATCCATAACATTTAGAAGCTCGGATTTATGTTTTTCAAAAATCTGGAAAAGTTGTTCTTGGTGGTCTGACAACGAATGTCAGACCTTATATCTCTGTGATCTGTTACGAATTTTGTGTTTTGAAACTTTGTAGTTGTAGTCTGATATGTGCTTTGTGATCTGAACTTGAAATCAGACTTAGATCTGGTCTAGGTAGCAAGATATTCAAGGTCAAACGTGCTTGACCGGCCATGACCAGGCGTTTCTGGGTAACCTAGAAACAGCCCAAAACCGGCCTGACAACATCTTTGATCATCTTGATCTGTCAGTGTATTGGTGTTCTGATAATGTTTATGTATCTAAGTTGTAGTATGTAGGTTATACTACATATGTATGCCTTAACATTTCCTAATAATTAAACTTAGTAATCGTAGTGGACGGTCAAACCAGGCAAGTCGACCATGTTCTCTATTTTCTGGGTAACCCAGAAAACATATGAACATGTCGAATGACATGGTTTGACCGGAGCATACATGTTGATTGTGTTGTTATTGTCATACTTTTATGTAATAGATCTCTTGTCATACATGTTGGTTACACACTGAAACGTTCATATCACAAAAACATTGCACGGATTTCAAGTTGTGGAAGCCCAAAAGTGTATGCTCGAACTGTTCTTCATTTCTGGGTAACCCAGAAATGAAGAACAGTCTCTGACAACACTTTTGGAGGCTCAGATCTTCTTGGTTATATGTGTTATGATTATTTTTGTTGTTGTGTCATGTATATGTGCACTAGTACTGCAAGATCTAGTTTATAGTTAATCTAGAAACACTTTGTGTGATGAAAAGATTCGTGGTCAAACATACCAACTCGGTTACTGACTTGAATTCTGGGTTTTACTGGAAGAACGCCAAGAACACCTATAGCGACGGTTCTGTCGCTATAGGTGGTCTTTTGCGACAGATATTATTTATTTTTTTGGAAATTAATAAAAAAATAGAAAAAAATAGCTTTTAATTATTAAAAATACAAAATAAATTATTAAAAATTAATTAAAATTCTGAAAATTAGTTTTTAATATTTCATAAATATTTAATATTTTTGGAATATTAAAAGTATTTAATTTATTTAATTATAATATTAAATAAATTATTTAAAAATGATTTTAATATTAGAAAAATCATTAAAAATTATATTATGATATAAGAAAATATTTTAAGTTATTTTTAATGACTTTTTAATATTTTGTGATAAATTTCATTAATATTTAAATATTAATGGTAATTAATTTATTTACTAAATGAATTAAATAAATTAATTAAAAATGATTTTATTATATTAAAAATTATTTTAAATAATAATAAGGTATTTAAAAATATTTTAAGTTATAAAATATAACTTTTAATATTTAAAGATAAATTTCATTAATTAATTATTATTAATGATATTAAAGTTATTTAATAATTTAGTTTAAGAAATGATTTTAATATTATAAAAATAATTTTAAATGAAAATAAAATGTTTAAAAATATTTTAAGTTATAAAATATAACTTTTAATATTTAAAGGATAATTTCATTAATAATTTAATATTAATGATTATTAACTTATTATTAAAAATAGTAAATTTATTTAATAATTATTTTAAATAAATAGTTTAAAAAATAGTTTTATTAAGTTAAAAATCATTTAAAAGGGATAGAAATGAATTAAAAATATTTTAAGTTATGATTATTGACTTTTAATATTTTGATAAATAGAACATTAATACTTTGATATTAATGGTTATTATTTAGAAATGATTTTAAATGTTTTAAAAATCATTTAAGGGTAATATTAATACTTTAAAAATATTTTGAGTTATTATAAATAACTTTAATATTTTAGAAATGATTTCATTAATAGTTTAATATTAATTAGATATTAATGATAATAGAATTGATTAGTATTTAAATCATTTAAATATGACTCCAATATTTGAAAATTTATGATAAATCATAATAAATGTTTTAAAATTATTATAAGTCATTTAAAAATAATATAACTGATACGTACGGATTTTGAGTTACAGAAAAGAGTCTCAGACTCGATAATTACCCGATAAAGTTGTCGGTACACCGACATGTTTCAGAAATTGATCTGGACTTAGATAATGTGATTAGATAAGTGATTATTTGTGATTCAATGGTTGTTAAATCTATGTGGCATTGTGATTAGGGTATGTACTGACTGTAATAAGCAGTGTTATGTGTTATAGTATGTTGTTCTAATAAAACGAACGATCTTATTAATGATAGGTCGTGAGATAAGCGATAAATCTAAATTGCAAACTGTAAGCAGCGCTTCAGGCAAGTATCTAACATTTGCATTTTTTTTATGCAATGGACATGAGTAAGAATGTTTTTAAACTATATTATTACTATACAGATTATTAACCTTATAGAATATACGCTCATTGCTTATCAACATGTTAGTATATGGTAATTCAGATATATATATTCTGTTCGTTAATTTCTGTAAATGGTTAAACAGGTGTCCCCACTTGGATAATCATTGTATTTAATCACATATTGATATACCTTTGTCAATTACCCGTATATATATATATATATATATATATATATATATATATATATATATATATATATATATATATGTTAAATTATAGATTATTGTTGAAACAAGATAAAACCTTTGACTTGGAACCCAGACAAGTATGAACATCCCTACACGGGAAAACGTTTATGCGCCCAAGGCGGAATAGAGTGAACGATCCTATCATTCTTGTAATGTAGTATTGATCAATGCAGGGCATAACGGGCTGATCACCCCCCGTGCCCGTATGTTATGTCGGTTTACAGATGAATTTCTGTTTAACCTTTTCGAAAATGAAAATAATGTTCATGGCATGTCACCATAACCCCAGTTATAGTCATTATGTAGTTTCAAAAATTTGAAAGAGAGTTGTTATGTTATTATTATCGGTTCAGAATACTTCACAACTATTGACTTATTGTAGAAGAATAGTACAAAGAAAATATTTAAATCCTTTCAACTTATTGCTATTACTTGTTGGGCACTCAAATGCTCAACCTTGCTTAATTTAAATGTTTTCAACTAAGTGCGAACGACCAGAGAGCTCTTCTAAGAACAAAGGAAAAGGGAAGGTTGCTGAATGAACAAATTACTATGTTATGTAATAGTTTGAGATTATTAAGACAATTATGATATATATTATCTATCATGGGTTGTAATGAATGTTTAAAGGTTACGTACTTGGGAGCTAGACTCTGATGATATGTAAATTAAGTTGATCTTTTATATTATTGCTATTATTATTAGTATTATTCCGCTCATAGAAATGGTATCGTGAAGCACCGAGTTTGGGTTTCAAGTACCTGGATTTGGGGGCGTCACAATGCTCATTCTTGCTTGAACCATATGAATGCAACTAAGACCGAGCGGACTGAAGGTTCCGGTGAAGAGAAAGGAAAGGCCAAGGCAAACCAATAGGTTGCCTTTGTAATAGAATAGAATGAATGTTGTTATTATTTGATATTATGACATAGAACTATGTAATGGTTATAATGAACCTGGGAATGAGAATATTATTTTTGGAATATATATAAAACATATCCATTCTTTTGAGGCATTTCAATTGAATGTATGTCTGAACTGTAGCACCGTGTAGCGTCATCTGTCGGGGTGGAAGATACCCGAATTTGGGGGTGTCACACCTAAGGTCTGAATCCCTCTCATTCGTGATCCATTAATTGACCCTTATGTTCATTATTCTTTCTTAATGTCGAAGCCATGCAGTTTGTTGTATGCTAAGACCGACCGTTCATCTGCAACTACGTTGCATTTGCAGCGTTTATACGCTTTACACTTATCTCTTATTATGACATCATAACATCACAATGTTATACATCACCGTCATCACTCAACGTCTAAGGAATCACTATCATAGCAATCTCATACGTTCGTTTTATCGCAACTACGGTCCCCGGATATTGGTTACATATTTTGCATTTACATTATCTATCTTTTAATCTCGTTGAATCTTTACTAAAGGTTTAAATCACTAATTAAGTGTTAAATTATATGAACTATATGTTCTTTATTTTTCCTTACATTTCCCCCAAGAATTGAGCAGTTAAAAGCTTATCTTTGGCCTTTGCCTTGCACCGGCACTGCGACGCCACTTCCTTTGTTATTTCTGGCATTGAAGCGTAAGTTTACAGTAGCTTAGTCCCCGGGGTGGCACTGTAGCGTCGCTTCCCAAGGCATAATTGGCGCTGCGATGCCAGTTCTAAAACTCAAAAAAAATTTCCAAGTGTTGAACATGTTTGAGACACTTACTTCACAATCTTATAACTTCTTTGTTATAACTCGGAACGAGGTCATTCTAAAGCCATCTTCTTAATCTCATTACGTACTTCAACTCCCCTTGGACAGAATTTCATTCTGTATCAGTTAACATGCCATTCAATTGACTTAAATCTCATCATTCGCTCGTTTTACATAATTAATGTTCTTCGTTCTTTCATCCGTAATTCAATCATCCGAACTCAGAATTTATTTATTCTTGAGTCCACGACTCACGTTTTCTACATTTTCTTACATTCTTATGAAACCCTACACATTTGGGTTCATTTACATCCTTTCTACTTATCGTTCATCTTTTACAAAATTTTCGTCATAACTTCGTTATAGCTAAGTTTAATTTGTTCTTCATGAACGTTTCTGTAAGACCCCAAATTTTATGAGATAAAAGTATTTAATTTTTCTTATAATTACAATTCAGTAAATGGTTAAATTGATAAAAAGTTAAAGTTATGGGTGAAATGTGAAAACTTTTCAAAATACGCAAGTGGTTATAAAATATTCATTGTTGTCGGAGAATATTCGTTTGGTCGTGGAATATTCTTTCTGTAGGGGAATATTCGTACGACGGCGCAGACATTTGTGGGCCCCATAACAGAATAACTGTCGGATGAAGATAACGACAAAAATTAAGTTTTTATAATTAACGGCGTAGTTGTTACCGTTAACACTGTTGGAATACCCGGTGGTTAAAATACAGTAATACGCATTATTGCACAGTAGCACACGGTATTGCACAGTATTTTTTGAATTATTAATTCTTACGTGAGAAGACACTACTCAATAATTGTTACAGTAATTACTGTTCAATATTTTATTTTATTGATTCAATAATTGCTGCGTTGATATTTTATATTATTGGTGTTTCAATAATTGTCACTGCACAGTATTTCTCATTATCAGATCAATAATTCATATTATTTGAATAATATTATTAGATAGCATTGTTGGTAATGTCTAGAAAGTTCTGTCTAAGGAGAGGTTTGGTCATCTAATTACGCGCCAATAAGGAGAAATTCTTATTGAAAAGCCCCCTCTTTCTTGGAAACGGCCTGGTTGTCATAAATGTGATTTTGTAATATTATTTGTGAATAATTAATTATAGATTCATATGATAAGAAAATATTTATTTTATATGGATATAAATGAGGGATATATTTTTGTGGTTAAAAATGAAGGAGTTAATGTTGAGGTGTTTTATCTGTATTTTTGTCGGAACGGATGTATTAAAAATCAAATTAGGGTTTTTGAGATATTTTGCGGCGGTTATAATTTTTAATCCGACCGTTGGATCGTTGTAATTTTTGGATATGTTATACATATATAAGTTGAGTATATGTCCACAAATTTTGAACCGTTAAAAATGAACGTATGATTTGTTATGAATTTTACGAGATGACTGGTTCAGAAATTGTTGAATTTTTGGAGTTAATCATTTTGATGAAAAATTCTAGAATTGAGGGGCCCCACTCTTGGTTGGTGAAGAAATATGCTGAGATTTTTATTCAAATGTGGTGGGTGGGAATAGTAGCAGGTAAAGCCATCAGGTTGCAGGTTAAGTCTGCTTCGGCGTGCTAACATTTTTCTATAAATAGAGGGCTAAGTTAGAATTGAAAATCACACCAGAAATAAGTTTTCTCTCTTTCTTTCTCTAGATTATCGAGTGTATTTTGTGAGTATATAAATACTTGGTGAGTTGCTATTCATCAGTTCAAGTTTCCTTCAGCGTTATATCCGATGTCAAGTCAAAAGTACTGCTCTTTTGAGGTAAGGGATTGTAAGGGATAGTAAGGGGTGTTATATTCTTCTTAAAATGATATTTTCTTTAATATCATTATACCGAAATGTTGGTATGAACTTTTTATCAAATTTAGAACTTTTTAAGTCGGGGTTACTATTCACGTATACGGCACTATTCACGTATACGGCACTATTCATGTATATGGTACTATTTACGTATATAGCATTATTTACGTATACGGTACTATGTACGAATACGGAATACTATTCATGAATTACTATTCACGAGTTACTATTCACGAGTTACTATTCACAGGTACTATTCACGACAAAAATTAGTTTCTTTTTTTGACCAAATTATCATTGATTTATGATTGTTGCTCTCAAAAATAAATACAGTTGTTGATCATATTGTTTTTATTATCATATATAACATTTTTATAACCCTAATGTTGAATTTCTCTTTCACTTGAGTGTAAAGATGGGTAAATTATTGGTATGATCGTGACTGAGGAATGTCTTTGGCCTGTATTGCAAAGATGAATTGTTAACTAGTATGATCATGATCATTGAATTTATAATTGAATATCTTTAGCTTAAGTGTAAAGATGAATTGATTAACATGGTTATAATTATGGTGTATATAAATTCTGAAATGATTATATATTTCTTTGAGATATGAATATATTTGGCCTGTAGTACAAAAATGAACTGTTGAGGAATATATCTTTGGCCTGTAGTGCAAAGATGAATTGTTGATGAATATCTTTGGCCCGTAGTGCAAAGATGACCTATTGTTGAATATCTTTGGACAGTAATGCAAAGATGAACTGTTGACGAATATCGTTGGCCCGTAGTGCAAAGATAAATTTATTAGTATGATTATGAACAGGAACTGTGATTTGGTATAACCATGATCTTTGATGTTTCAGGTAAAGACATGTGAGAAAAATTATCTTCGTCCTGGATGCGAAGAGGAATTTAGAATTACAATTATGATTATGAGTTATTCATATAATTGTGAAAAGGAACTGTTGATTAATGTTACAGGGATAAAACATTATTGGTGGACTTTTAATGTGGAGAAGATAATAGATTTTATGGTCTATTTGACTCTTCTAATGGTTTGCTCGTTCCGCTGCAACTATGGTTGAAATTTTTTATCATCTACCATATGTTTTAAATCTCTGATTTATTACTGATGAAGGCTATTGATAATTTAATTATCTTTAGACATGATATTCTTTACTGAACTAGTTGTGCTCACCCTTCTGTTTCAAAATTCCTTTCAGGTAATAAGAGTGTAGCTGGGTCGAGCAAGGGTAACGGGGAAATAGAATGGTGATCTCTAGCTATGGAGGTTCTACCTAAGCAGTATAGAAAAGTGTTGTATACATCATTTAGTAGTTATATTTGATGAATCAAATAGGGTGAGGCGAACCCAACGTTGGAAGGGTGTTTTGCCACTATCATACAAGATGTCTAATGCAATACAACCTCGTATCATCATAAGATAGGGATGTGCTCATCCACTTACTGAGTATATTTACGAGCACTACCTATATAATCTTGGTGTTTATTTGAAGTATAATTCTCAATTAGAGACAGTGGAGATAATGATATGTCAAGAGAAGACTCACCATTGGGAAGAATATGATAGTAATCTTCTCGTTTTTCTTTGGGGTCTATTGGGTCAACCAAGGATAATTCTGTGGCCATATGATATCTATCATAACCTAGACGCATGGTCTCCCATGTACTAAGGTTTTCTTGAGCACTTTCTAAAGATTCTAATTTCTAAAACAGTCTTTGACTATACCTTTATGTAAGGTGCTATCCACGGTTAGGACATGTGTCACATTTGGTATATATTTGTATCCAAACTCACAACATATGTGTTGTTGTATTAGTTATTTTCTGTACCATGTATTTGGCGACTCAGAATGGGTTGGATGGAATGGACCTATTTTGGGGTCCTTACAGTTTCTATCGTTCCTAACCAAGCAATCAGCATCTAACTTATACGCGATCGTTTTAAACTTTTTCATCAACAACAAGTTCTAACTACGATGATTTTAAATTTGTCCATCAACAACATTCTTTGTGTTCTTCGCGTTCGTCGTTCGTTCTTCATTTTTAATCAATACTTTGATTATGATTTCACTGTTTCTTGGAATTTGGTGTTATCAAACACCATTCCTTACTTATTTCACCGAATCTTTCATATGATTCATTCGGATCGTTCAAATTCATAACGAAATTCATAATTCCTTAAGAAAGCTTTTAAGAAATTTATAACTAAACTTCTAATTCTTATTTCTTCATTTTTTTCATGATTTCAACCATATGAAAATCATTATTACATCTTTTACTTCTATTTTCATTAAGCTATGTATATTGACATAGAAAACTTAAAGAAAATTTATATTAGACTTGGTTTTGGATTACCTTTCTTCTTTAATTTTCATATGTTTGACAAAGTTTGCACTCGGGCTAGCTTTTTCTCTTTTATTTCCTCCTCATCCGACTTCTCTCTTTCTCTCTATTAAGTGTTGGTGATTTTTAAATCACCAACAAATGAGCTAAGGCTCTCCTTATATAGAAAACCAAGGCTAGGGGCAAAGTTACTATTCCCATCTCCTTACTAACCTCCTTACTATTCACGAAGCTTCTCTTGGAAGCTTCGTGGTTCTGTCTTTCGGGATTTGTCTGGCAGTTCGAAAAACTGTGATTCCCAGAATCCAAATATTTTATGATATTTTGTTTTTCCTTTATAGATTTAATTTTACGCATTCTTCGGAAGTTCGAAAAAATTGAAAAATATTTTTTGATGATAAGCATTTTCCTTCACATTTTCCTCTAACTTAGTTACACGAATGAAAAGTACATATCAATACTTTTCTTCGTTTTTATTTCGTACGATTTCTGCAGATTTTTTGAGAAAAACTTTAATCGACTTACTTAACTTTTCACGACATATTATCGTCAAATCTTTCGACGGAATATCATTTCGACATATCGATCTCTCGAAAAGGCTTAGGTTATTCAAACCATAACCGTTAGGGTTTCTTTGGGTGAATAGTGTATATTTCGTCTTTTTCCTCGAAAATATTTTTGTTCCCGAAAATTTTTAATTTCGTCTTCAAAATTCTTACTCGTTCAGTCTAGCTCGTAGCCAGATTCATCCCGTCTTATAATCATCCTAGATTCTAGAACGATTAATAAACACATATCACATACTCTTATTAATAAAAATTCTTTTTATTAATAACTAATTCTTTAAACTTAATTTTTGGACAATCTGGTTTTTTGGGTTGTCACATTCTTCCCTCGTTATAAAAATTTCGTCCTCGGAATTTCTAAAACCACACCCATACTAAGATGATTTATTCTTACAACCATTCACAAAGGTTTTATTCCTACCCTTTCCCCTACTTGTTGAATAACCTCAACACTTATTTCTTCAGACATAATTATCAATCATTCAGGATATCATATTCACACCTTCTTCACAGAATTTCGTCCTCAAAATTTTAACATAATCTTCTTCTCAACTACTCTTCAAAGAAGTTCTTATCTTTCAAACATTCCCTAACCTTCATAACTTATCAAGAATCATAAAGTAGAATGAATAACGAGGAACATAAGAATTCCTATAAAACATTTCATACTTTTGCTGAGGGGTCAAATTGACCATGAACTCTTACTAGGTTTAATAGCATTTCGCCGTAAACCCTTCTATCACGGCCAGTTTACAATCACCAAGAAAGTAAACTACATCTTCCATACGTAGGTGATCAACCCATCGTATAACCCCATTTCGAGGTGTGTTCATCTCTAACTTATTCATCAGATTCCGAACCAAAACAATTTGATTTGACATAACTTCTCAAAGAAAGCTCAATTTTTTTTAAACATGACATACCATTTGTCTTAGCCAAATCAAATAGCTTAGACCATACCTATAAATTGAATAACAACTTGAACGTCTAGTCAAATCAATTGACATTGACTACTCTTTAAATTCTTTTAATCATAACCTCAACACGTTTTATGACGTCATGATACCATACTTTTCACAGTGCGTTGAGGACTTCGTCAGTTTATGACTTTGTCATTATACGTCATACCATAGCAGGTTGTTGATCATAAGATCACATCCAACACTAGGTTCAATTGCATTCATAACTCCATCCTTTTACCATCCTTACATCAAATGCACCGATGATATAAAATTCATTTTGATATTTAAAATCAATTTTTGTCTAGCCGAAATTGTGACGCCCCAAAATTAGGTATACATCACCCATCTTGGGTCGTCAGATACATAGTACAGAATACAAATACAATTTACTAATACAACTGTCGTGTACAATACGACAAAACATAAACTGTGAGTTTGAATACAAATATTATCTTCTAGAGAGTATTCATACTCAAAAGGAGTCCTCATTATATTTATTAACATACTATTACATAGAATAGCGAGGAATACTAACTAATACTATCATTTGGACCATCACACCATTCCCCGACTTGCCCCAGCTACGTTCTCATTTTCTGAAGAGAACAGTGAAAGAAAGGGTGAGTTCAACTAGCCCAGTAAGAAATATTATGACTAAGATAATACAGAATAAATTATCATTAGCCTTCAACAATGTTAAACTGATAAAATATAATAGATATCAAGTTTAACTGCAGCGGAACAAGCAATCCATTAAAAGAGTCAAGTAGAAAATAAACTCTACTATCTTTTATGATTTAAAAGATTTTTCAACACTGTGATCGCTGGGACTCGGCTTAATAAAATAATCCACATCATCGAATCACCCCTGCACTACGGCCAAGGATATTCGTGTATTCATTAATGGTCATGATCATGCCAACAACAGTCCATCAATGCACTACGGCCAATGAGGACTTTTACCACATCATTTGTAACATTACGGTCATGATTATACCGAATAATCCCTGGTCATAATCATACCAAGTCCATCTATGCACTACAGGCCACAGATGACTTTCAACATTTTATAAACATAAGGATGATGACAATGATATAAGAATTCAATAAAACAAGTTCAAGAATTAATTTATCCAAGAATTAACAACGTCCAAATTGTCAACATGATACTACTTTGTGCAGTAAAATTCAAGAATGCTTAGAATAATATTTTCATGAAAAGATACTGGATGAAACGCAATTATCAAGGATATTCCACTAATTTCATGGAGTATAGAAGTTAAAACTTAACCAACTGAGTATAATAAAGAATGGAATAACAAAAGAAATCGTCCGGCATACGATAGACCGCACAGACAGGTTATTCTAACAGAATAATAAATAATCGAACTAGGTCCGGCGTAAACGCACAGACAGGATATTCCGACAGAATAATAAATAATGGAACCAGGTTCGGCGTAAAACACACAGACAGGATGTTCCAACAGAATAATAATAAAAACGGAACCGGGTCCGGTGTAAAACACACAGACAGGATGTTCCAATAGAATAATAATAAAAACGGAACCAGGTCCGGTGTAAAACACACAGACAGGATGTTCCAGCAGAATAATAGAAGAATATCACCAAGTAAAGGGTAGACCGCATATACAGGTTATTCCAACAGAATAATAAGAAATGGAATATCAAAAATTCTCTTCATGAATAAGAAAGAATAACACCCCTTACCGTTTTAAAGAAGAGCTGAAAAAGAAGTAGTTAAGTAGCAGAATATTCTTCTTCTCTCTCTGTATAGTTTCTCTCTATAGTTTCTCTCTCTAGAGTTCAGTGAATTCGTAAGAAATAATGAAGGAATGAGCTGCTATTTTTAGAAAAATAGAATGCATAGTAACTAATCCATGAACGGTCCAGATTGATTACTTTAATCTGACGGTCCATATTTAAAGAAAATTTTTTTAAATAAAATATAATATATTCTATTTATAGAATAACTTTAATAAAGTATTCTGTTTTATATAAAAAGATGTTTTTGTTTTATTACGTTAATAATACGAATAAAACAAAACGTCATTACCGCTAAATAATTCATATTATTAACTGACAATAATTGAATCAAACTGAGTGACTTCTCACATAAGCATTAATAATCAATACCGTGTGCTACTATGCAACCACACGTATTACTGTACTTTTACTACCGAGTAGTTCAATAGTATCAATGGTAAAACTTTCACCGTTATTTTTAATAAAATATTTTTGTCGTTTTCTCAATCCGACAATAATTCCGTTGTGGGGTCCACCAATGATTGTGCCGTTGTACGAATATTCCCTGTTAAAACGAATATTCCCTGACCAATCGAATATTATATAACAACTTGCGTACTTTGCAAAATTTATAAATATTACCCACAACTATAACATTATATCAAATTAACTCCATAATATTCAAAAATGATATTTATAGAAAATTTATTTTTATTTATAAAAGTTGGGGTCTTACAGAAATAATTAGCATTGACATACCAAGAATAGTTCTTTTGAAATTCATTGGTTCCAAAAGTTGAACCAATTCTTTTTCTTTCGAAACGCACATATAAGCACGATTTCAATAAACTTCGAAATCTAGCATAGCTAGATGACTCGGAATATCATTTTTCTGCATCTTCCTTCATTGTCTTTCTTGCGACAATACTTACTCTTCTATAGCACCTTCAATGCTAAATATACTGAAATTACTTACTTTCAGTCTAAACATTCCTATACCTTAATATAGTTCATCAACTTACCACACTTTATGTGTTTAGGAACTTTCTACAACTATATGTGTTTAAGAACTTATCTTCGTAATATGTAATCCAAGAATAAATCAAGGACTATCTATATGCTCAAGGCTCAAAAACATAGCATATAACTATGAGTCACAAACTTTTCATAAGTATGAGTTTCAAGAACTCGCCACTATCTTATCATTCTCTACCTATCAAATATATACACGGAAAAATATTCATCTTCTCACCATATATATATTGATTGCGAGACGTTAGTATTTCAATGACTATCACTGTAATAAACTGAGTGGTTGTTACCCCAAAGCACAAACTCCTACCCATAACAAAAGTTTATACAACTCATCAATCACATGAGTACACCAATTGAAATTTCACAACATTCTAACTTTCTCTTTACTTAATACGAATTTTTTTTAATTCATATTCTATCATGTACAACTCTTCTGAGTTCTCCTTCCCGTACTACTTCATAGTACCATTCATTTATAGGATTAGCTATAAATCATCCATCGTTTAACAGAACATCTGTTATTATGTTTCAATATGATCACGTGGTGATATTCTTCCTTAATCGTTTAACTCAACGATCTTCTTATCCTTCTCTCTATGATTATAGTCTAAGGTACTCATAACTAAGGTTTATAACCTATTAGCTCTGATACCACTATGTGACTCCCTGAAATCTGATTTATTTTTACACCCGGATTTCGTACATCACGGTCCCATCTCTTTCCAAACATACATCATTATATAACTAAATAACAACATACATTCTCAAATCCCAGGTTCTAATACCTTATAACCTCGTTCATTACAAATAATGATAATTACATTATTCTTTATATCTTACAAGAATGACTTTCATCCGCCACCAAGCATACATAACAGTTCATTAAACTATTCTATAGCTTAATTAAACTATTCTGCATTACAAATCTTGGCTTGAGCTTCACGCTCATTCATATACTGGATGACACTTTGTCTGGATACTGGTCAACTTGATCTTTACGGGATCCTTAAGTTCTTTCTAACATTGTTCGCTGAAAATGTTTTTATTTAAAGGAAGTGTGAGCATTCAATTGTTTAGCAAGTCATAGTAGTTGAATAAACAACATTAAGAATTTAAGCATTCTTTTAAGAGTTCAATAACCGAACAAAGTTTATGAAGTAGCTTGAATAATAAGAATAATTTTTGATTCCTATCATTTTTAAACATTAGTCACATTCACTTTGAAATACTTTCATTCTTCTACCTTTTTCATATACATCCTATCCGAGTAGAATCTTTAGCACATACTTAGCAAAAATGATTCATCTACAAATAAAAAATTCTTATATTGAACAGTTCAACCACAGAATAGTTCATATCATAGAAACACCGAAGTGTAAAAATTATGGTAAGGCCTCATACATTCTACCACATTGTACAAATATCACACATTTGCACATAGATAAAACTTCTCATGTTCAACATCTGAGAAAGTTTAAGAAACTAGCACTTATTTAAAATATGAATGAAGTTAAGAAACTTGTCTTACGCACAGTCATAGCTTATAGTTTACGATGAACTGTTCATTCCAATCCCTATATAACACATAAGGAAATAGCACATACACCAATTAGTCATATACTTGACTTACGCATTGGTTTAAAATTAACCCTACTTCTTAAGGTTCACATTCTTGTAATCTAAGTTTACACGACCAACTTTCTTTACTGTTCTACGACGTTACGACATACGGGGATGTCTTAACTCATACGATCATCATCTTTGATGATTTACATTCTTATCTTCTTCTTATAACCTTTCTAGGACTTAGCACACATCGAATCTTTACTAATATTCCATATGGTACTCTGAGTGGTTTCCCACAAACAACCAACAAACTAGTTTCCCATCTCATCTACACTGTCTTTCACAGCGAGTTAGATCGGTTGCTAGTTTTATGTATACCTCTGCTCTCTAAAGGAATTATTTAGCCCAGCTCCCATATGTCAACCATTAAAGATTACGATTATAACACAACCTAAACTTAACTTAATATATCCGAACCATTAAGGCTATAACGTTCGTTAAGTTAATTTTTCATTCCTTATGGCTTTCTGGCAACTAAATGTCATACCTCAAGATTTATTCCTTATTGTCTAAGTTATACAGTCTTTAGTATATTAAGAGCGATCATTTAATGCTAATACTATGTGTTCATCGAGTTAAGCATTTTATATTACATTATTCATATCTTATAACGTCTGGTTCATTCGACTCGAAACATTATCCAAGCTATAATTATTAACTCGGCTTCTTAACTTTATATGTTATTGTCTTTAATTCAGTTTCTTCACCGTTCACAGGTTTAATCATTATTCTTCATTACCTTATAGTCCAACCATACACAGTGTGTAGGTTCTACCCGTTTAATACTCACGTACACTCAACCCTAACGTCAGTTAAAGTTTTTAACGTTTACATTTCATTCTAACATTATATATCTGACTCACACTCGAAAATTAAATAATTTTATTACCGTTCATTACGGCTTTCTTGATAAATCATATCTTACTTACTACCGTCGTCAACGTCTAAGTCATACAACCAATGTATGCTTAGAACGTTCGCACGACACGAATATAATTCACGAGGATCGTTTATGTATTCGCGTTCACGTTGTTTGACTCTTAATTCCATTCAACATTTACCTAAGGTCTTAATCCCTCTCATTCATGATCCATTACATAACCCTTACATTCATTATTCTTTCTTAACGTCGAAGTCATACGGTTCGTTGTATGCTAAGACCGAAAATTCATCGTAACTACGTTGTGTTTACAGCGTTTATACGCTTTACACTTATCTCTTATTACAACATCATAACATCACAATGTTATACATCACCCTTGTCACTTAACGTATAAGGAATCACAATTATAGCAATCCCACACGTTCATTTTATCGCAACTACGGTCCCTAAATATTGGTTACGTATTTTGCATTTACATTGTCTGTCTTTTAATCCCGTTCAATCTTTATTAAAGGTTTAAATCACTAATAAAGTGTTAAATTATATGAACTATATGTTCTTTATCTTTCCTTACACTTCCCCCAAGAGTTGAGAAGTTAAAAGCTCTTCTCTGGGCTTTGCCATGCACCAGTGCTGCGGTGCCACTTCTTTTGTTATTTTTGGCGCTGTAGCACAAGAATCCAGTAGCTTAGTCCCTGGGCTGGCACTGCAGCGCTGCTTCCCAAGGCATAACTGCCATTGTGGCACCAGTTCTATAACTCAGAACGAGGTCATTCCAAAGCCACCTTCTTAATCTCATTACGTACTTCAACTTCCCTCTGACAGAACTTCATTTTGTATCCATTAACATGCCATTCAATTGACTTAAATCTCATCATTTGCTCATTTTATGTTATTAACGTTCTTCGTTCGTTCGTCCATAATTCGGTCATCCAATTTAGAATCCATTTGTTCTTGAGTCCATGACTTACATTTTCTACATTTTCTTACATTCTTATAAAACCCTACACATTTAGGTTCATTTACATCCTTTCTACTTTTCTTCGTCTTTTACGAAATTTTCGCCATAACTTCGTTATAGCTAAGTTTAATATGTTCTTCATGAACGTTTCTATCGTTACTAACCAAGTAATAAGCATCTAACTTATACGCGATGGTTTTAAACTTGTCCATCAACAAGTTCTAACTATGATGGTTTTAAATTTGTCCATCAACAACGTTCTTCGTGTTCTTCGCGTTCTTCCTTCGTTCTTCATTTTTAATCGATACTTTAATTATGATTTTACTTTTTCTTAGAATTTGGTGTTATCAAACACCATTCCTTACTTATTTCACTGAATCGTTCATATAATTCATTTGGATCGTTTAAATTCATTACGAAATTCATACTTTCTTAAGAAAGCTTTTAAGAAATTTATAACTAAACTTTTAATTCTTATTTTTTCCTTTTCTCATGATTTTAACCATATAAAAATCATTATTACATCTTTTACTTCTATTTCCATTAAGATATGTATATTGACATAGAAAACTTAATGAAATTTTAGATTAGACTAGGTTTTGGATTACATTTCTTCTTTAATCTTCTTTTGTTGGACAAAATTTGTACTTGGGCTAGCTTTTCCTCTTCCTTTTCCTCCTTATCCGACTTCTTTCTCTCTCTCTCTCTCTCAAGTGTTGGTTATTTTTAAATCACCAACAAATGAGCTAAGGCTCTCCTTATATGGAAAACCAAGGCTAGGGGCAAAATAGTCATTTTGACCCCAAAGTTACTATTCCCACCTCCTTACTATTCACGAAGCTTCTCTTGGAAACTTCGTGGATCCGTCTTTCAGGATTCGTCAGACAGTTCAAAAAAATTTGATTCCCGGAATCCAAATATATTTGGATATTTCGTCTTTCCTTTAAAGATTTACTTTTACGAATTCTTCAGAACTTTGAAAAAATTGAAAAACACTTTTTGATGATAAGCGTTTTCCTTCACATTTTCCCCTAACGTAGTTACACGAATGAAAAGTACATATCAGTACTTTTCGTCGTTTTTATTTCGTCTGATTTCTACACGTTTTTGAAGAAAAACTTTTATCGACTTACTAACCTTTTCACAACATATTCTCATAAAATCTTTTAACAAAATGTCATTTCGACATACCGATCTCTCGAAAAGGCTTAGGTTATTCAAACTCTAACCCTTAGGGTTTCATCGGGTGAATAGTATATATTTCGTCTTTTTTCTCGAAAGTATTTTTGTTCCTCGAAAAATTTTATATTCGTCTTGAAAATTCTTACTCATTCAGTCTAGCTCGTAGCTAGTATCCTCCCATCTTATAATCATCCTAGATTCTAGAATGATTAATAAACACATATCACATAATCTTATTAATAAAAATTTATTTTATTAATAACTAATTCTTTAAACTTAATTTTTGGACAATCCGGTTTTTTGGGTTGTCACGCCATCTGGGCAAAGAAAATGTAGTGTCAGATGCCTTGAGCAGAAAAGGCAGGGAGAAATTGATGAAGCTGACAACTCAAGAAAAATTGGTAATGGATTTTGAACGACTGGAATTGGAGGTTAAGTATCCAATGGAGTCGGATGAGAAATTATTTGCAGTAACAGTGAACCCGACCTTATTGGATAAAGTTAAGGAGGCTCAAGAGAAGAATGAAGATTATGATAGTATCAAGAAGCGAATTGTTAAAGGCGGGGAGCTTAAGTACATGATTGATAGCACAGGAGTGATAAGGTTTGAAGGGAGAATCTAGGTACCGTTAGATCCAAAATTAAGAAAGGAGATTCTTAAAGAAGCTCACAATACGAGGTACTCAGTACACCCTGAAAGCATAAAGATGTATCAGAATTTGCGACAGTACTTTTGGTTGTCGAATATGAAACAAGAAGTAGCAGAGTGCGTCAGCCAATGTCTGACATGCCAGTGATTTAAAGCATAGCACCAGCGACCGAGCGGACTGTTTCAACCATTAGAGATTCTAGAGTGAAAGTGGGAGCACATCACAATGGACTTTGTGGTGGGTCTGCCACTGACACACACGGGTTTAGACGTAATCTGGGTAATTGTGGATCGTCTGACCAAGTCTGCTTATTTTCTACAGATCAGGATACGGTACAATCTAGAGAAATTAGCAAAGCTCTATGTGAAAGAAATCATATCACGTCACGGAGTGCCTGTGTCTATTGTGCCTAACAAAGACCGGCGCTTCACATTAAATTTATGGAGAACTCTGCAAGAGAGAATGGGAACACAGTTGAGGTTAAGTACATCATATCATCCTCAAATTGATGGCCAGAGCGAGCGGACGATTCAGACATTAGAAGATATGCTTCGAGCAGCCGTGATGACCATTTGCTACTAGTAGAGTCCTCTTACAACAACAACTATCACGCTATTATCGGCATGCCACCGTACGAAGCGCTATATAGGAGAAAGTTTTGAACACCATTATGTTGGGATGAGGTTGGAGAGTGAAGACTGTTAGGACCTGAAATGGTGCAGCAGACCAAAGATACAGTGAAGTTGATCAGAAATCGGCTAGTAGCAGCACAAGATCGTCAGAAGAAGTACGTTGATCTACATCGTCAAAAGCGGGACTTTGTCGTGGACAATTTTGTATTTCTGAAGGTATCTCCCAGGAAGGGGAAGATTCATTTTGGCACGAAGGGCAAGCTGATCCCTAGGTTCATAGGACCGTTCGAGATATTGAGGCGAGTCGGTGAAGTGGCGTACAAGGTTGTAATACCTGAGAATTTTTTGAATATTATTAATAAATAAATTAATAAAAGTTGAATATTTATTTGAATTTAATAAATATTAATGTGGCATGAGATATAGTAATTCATATTAAACTAAGTTAAGTATGTGGCCATTATGTGTTATGGTGGAATGAATGAAAAGCTTAATTTAAAGCTTAAGAGGATGGCCTAGTGTGGCATAATGAAAGACTAAGAGATTTATTAAGTGAATTAATAAAGGAATGATTTCATACGAGAAAGATTAATTAATATGTGTAATTGTATATATTGATAAAGTAACTCCATGCATGAAAAAGGAATAGGATGTTTAATTAGTAGTATTGTCAATTTGGGATTTAATTCATGTTATGTGAAATTGGAATAGTGGTAGAGGTTGGAACTGGCAAGTAGCTAAACCAGTTTGGCACTGCTAGGGACGACGCAGCTGTGCCCTTCCTGCAGTATAAACTGGCGCAGCTGTGCCAGTGGTCAGATTTTGAAAGTTAGTTGTTACTATGGATAGGGTATGGGACATTATTGTAATGTGTGACATTAATCAAATCATATGATAAGAGTAAAATTAATGGTATGAAGTACTAAGTAGCAAAATAGAATCATGTGTGACAATTTAATATAGAAATAATTAATTAACTGTGCACCTCAGAAATTCGGAAAGAAATTGAATGTTAGAAAAATAGACATTTAATATTGAATATTGTTATAATATTGATGTGTGAGTAATAATAATATTTATGGAGAATACCCGGTTAATAATACCTAACTGCATTATTTTATCTAAATTAAATATTAAATTATGTGAACCCAATGTATATGGAGTATATGATATGGGTACATATATAATCTCTAACTTTTCATTATGTGGTAACATTTATACACTAAAATCTCATGAGGGAACCAAAGAGGAATTAAATTAACTACATTTGAGACCAAATATTGAGAATTAAAAGGCTTGTCCCAATTCAATTGTCCAAACAGTGTTCCATTTCCCTTTACGTGAACTGTAGAGCTTTGAATAGTGGCTACAAGCTAGGTGATGATGGCTATGAAAATGGTCGAGGGAGAGTGGTTGGCTAACTTATCATTAACCATTGTCTTCATTTTCTACCCCATGGATTCCAACCTTAGTGTAAACCCATGAACCATTCAATCATTGTTCTATAAAAGGCGGTCTTGTTCTTTATTTCTTATTGCTGTGAATTATTTGATAAATTCCAAAATTGAGAGTGTGAGTTGCTTGTTAATTAAGAAGGAGTCTAGATATTGTAGAGGGGAGGAACTAAGCTTACTAAGCTTCATAGAAGGTAAATTCCTTGTTCATATTCTTAATTCCAAACTTGGCAAATTATAAAATTTCTCACCAATTCATGTGAATTTTGGTTTTGAAATTGTTGTGAATGTGTTATGGAGCTTATGAGGATGAATGGAATCTTTGAAAACAAGTTTGAGCATGCTTAGAATAGATAAAACTGATAATTGTTTGATCTCTGCTGAAGCAGAGGCTTTTCTAAACTAATAAGGGTAGGACTTAGCTGCGCGCTCCCTGCAGTTCAACACGGCGCAGCTGCTTCGTCCACCAGTTTTAGGTTTTGGACTTCTGATGTTATGTGGTAGTTCTGTCATGCATAAACAACTTAGACATGCATGAATATAGATATAACTTATGACCTTAACTTGCATTTCATGAGGACCTTAACTTGCTTTAGTATGTGTTGTCTAAAGAAGACTTGGAGCTTTAGAAATGAAACTAATAATGTCTCATTTCAGATTTTGTGAGCATGAGTATACGATTTAGCTATGCATGAAATGTGATTCTAAGAAGTCTCGGTATCACTACAATGTATGGTTTAAGTTTAAAATGAATTATAATGATGGGTTCGGACTTTTTGTAAACTAGTACTATAAACATCGTCATGGTAAGATTCTGAACGTTTAAGGTTGCATACTAATACCCTAATCATGATCTATATGTGTATCCATCTAGTATGACATGACATAAAATCGTTTAAACATGATTTTATACAAGTTTTCAAAGGATGAACAAGACTAAATATCTGCATATGATGAAAACCTTTGTGAGCATACATACTAACTGATTTCATGACTTTCTTATAGGTATACGCGGCGAACATAGTAGCCTTTCTGATAATATGACTTAAATGGCCTTAATTCATTAGAAATACTAAGTTAAGACTAACATATAAAGTCGAACTTAAATGGACCTTAAAAACATGCAAGATTCGTTAACATGTGTATACGTTACGTATCGATATCTATGCTTAAAATTAGACTGACCAGGAAGAGCAAAGCTTAACTCTGGTCTGGCCAGGGGACAGGGCAGCTGCGCCGTCCCTGAGCCTATCCAGGGCGCAGCTGCGCTCTCCTGCAGTTTGGTCTGATGGTTTGGTTGTGATGTGTAAAAGTTGTAACATGTAATGTATATTGTTTTCAGTCCTAATACATAATTGCCATGATGTTTAAAGAGTTCTAGTACCTAATAGCTATGAGAAACCAAGAATCTAAGGTTTCTACAAACTTTCTTAATACTTTTCTATGAGCTAAGCAAATGTTAATTAAAGAGCTAAGTGGTGTGCCAGCATGTTAATGTGATATTCCATATACGTAGTGAAGATAGAAATGGTTGTGTGTCATTGACTTATGTGATCGAACATAAATAAGATTATTGAGTAACTAATAAATATATTGTATACATAACTACGTTGCAATAGGATTTCAAAGTGTTCATAAGCTATAAGTTGGTATACTACGCTTGAGGCAAGTTCCTTAACTCACACAACTTTGGATTTTGTGCAAATTCTCTAACTTCATTTGATTTTCATATTAAATGCAAGTTCTCTAATTATTTACACTGTATAGATTGTATAATCCGAATTGTTGTCATATCAACCATATTTATCTCGAGCAAATAG
This sequence comes from Panax notoginseng, assembly GCA_016801055.1. Lineage (NCBI taxonomy): Eukaryota > Viridiplantae > Streptophyta > Magnoliopsida > Apiales > Araliaceae > Panax > Panax notoginseng. The sequence goes on from CM029018.1 coordinate 88,748,452, forward strand.
CCATTGATTCGGCAAGACTATTATCGTATGTTAGAAAGCTATCCAAACCAAATTAACTTGGTGTGGACTCTTAAATTTGTTGAGATGAACAACCCTCATTGAAGGGGAAATTATATAATTGTCGGGGAACCGACGTGCGCACATACTAGCATGTTTTAATATTATGCATAATGTAGGGTACTTAGGCTAAACACCTGTTGTACTCGTTTTATTGAATTGTCAATATAATACTGTTAATTCTAGTAGGAGTTCATAGTCCTTAGTGACTGCTCAATGTTCATTACTCTTGAACCTTGGCATGATTAACTCTTTGAATCTTGTTGATATCTTTCAGTTCATAGCGACCTTTATTGAGAATTTTTGATAATTCCTGAACAATTATTCATGGCCATACCCTTGAGATTTGAACTTTATATATGTTCACCCTTACTGTGATATTACTTGCTGGGCAAATTTGTTGTTCATCCTTGCTTTCCTTAAAACTTTCAGTTCAGGCAGAACATGGTGAACCCTCAGGCAAGGACAAGGGTAAAGAGAAGGCTTCGGAATAACTTTGTTTCTTAGTATTAGGAATCTATTATTATTATGTTGTATGAAGACTTATTTATTTTGATGTAATAAGTTATGATTAAATTAAGATGTTGTAATAACGGTTCTAGAACTTGGCACGGGAATAATTATGTTATGACAATATAAATTATTCTATTTTCCATTGTGTAAGATTTTGATTTATTATTAGAGATAGCACGTGACGAAACAAATTCGAGATTTGAGTGTCTGAATTTGGGGGTGTCACAGGTTGGTATTAAAGCATTAGGTTATAAACCTTAGGAGCGAGAATCCTTAGACTATAACCTTAAGAAGAACGTAGAGGATAGAAGGAGATAAAACTCATATAAAGATTTCCTAAAGACTTAATAGCATTATGAAATATATTTTCATTCCACACAATGAATTTATGTTTGATTTTGGCATTCTAACGGAGTTTGTTAGTTGTTATCTTATGTTTATGGTTGTAGGATGTCGGACTTGGGAGGACCTAGTAGAGTGGTAGAAGAGGAGCCATGTGATATACACGTAGTGTGTGAGGCACCTCTGATAGCGGAGCCCATCTCGACAATAGGCCCTATAAATGAGGAGGATGAGGAGGATGAGATGGAGCTATTTTCCATAGAGTCGGATCCCGAGGAAGATCCCATGGAGGATGAGCCCGTGGAAGATTCTGATGAGGCTACATTCAAGTATTAGATGATGGGAGAATACGAGGAGCGAATTCTAGAATTTGAGTGTCGGGTTGAGAAACTATAGACCTAGGCTCAGGAGAGAGAAACCGAGATGCGGAAGCTAAGGGATGAAGACCATAGGAGAAAACTGGAGATGAAGGAGTTAGAAGTAGAACATGCAAGCGGTTCCAGTTACGAACTTTAAAGACTTTAGGAGTGTAGGACCTCCAAAATTTGTGGGTACTACCGATCCTATCGTGGCATAAATATGGATCAAAGAAAATGAGAAAGCCTTCGCCATTGTTCGTGTAGGTGAAGAGCAAAAAACTGTGTTTTCTATGTACATGATGAGGGGTGAAGCAAACTATTAGTGGGAAGCTAATCAACAGAGAGCAGGAGAAGGGATTATAACCTGGGAAAGGTTAAGGTCTTGTTTTTCGAGAATTACTTCCCGAAAAGCATGAAGGATAGGATGGAGGTGAAGTTTCTAGAACTAAAACAAGGAGAGATGACAGTGGCACAGTATCCGGCCAAGTTCAACGAACTCACACGATTTGCAACACATCAAGTCGACATTGAAGAGAGGAAAGCTAGGCACTTTAAACTAGCACTACTACAAAATAGTAAATAGATAACGCGTAAAAAACGTTGTAGAAGGTCTTACAGAAACGTCGTATTTAATGGTGTTGTCTATTTGACACATTTATACAACATTTTTAAAACATTGTAGTTTGCCACATTACACAACATTTTTTTCTTAAAAAATGTTGTATATTTGTTTTCCATAAATTCTTGGATGCTTGAAAACGTTGTAGATGATATGATTCCATAACGTTTTCTAGCTTAAAATGTTGTGGTTTGGTACATCATACAACGTTTAGACTCATTTATACAACGTTTATAAAGTGTCATCTATTTAGACTACTTTATACAATATTTTTAAAATATTGTAGTTTGACTTTAAAATGTTATAATACATGATGTTGTAATAGTTGTGGTTCACCTATATTTAAGTTTAAACTAATAACTCCAATGCACAATATAGAATGCATAATTATATATTAGAAAATGCATGTTAATCCAATTAAAGCATGAAACCAGATTCCAAAAGTATATATCTTAAATATTATACTAACAAGTAGTACTAATTTCTCCTATTTTTACAGAAGAACAAAAACAGTAGTAAACTAGCTACTAGCAAATGCATGATCTATGATCTACATGTGGAGGAGGAGGACTATTATGGAGTGTTTGTTCCAGGCTTCTTTGGGGAAGCCCCATGATGATGCAATAGGCCATGTCCCACTAGAGCCTCCCTAAGTTCCCAGCCCGCCACCATCTCTTTTCTTCCGCTCTTTATCCTCTTCGTTCCATCCATTCCACTCTCGAAGACTGTGACGCCCCCAAAATAGGTCCATTCCATCCAACCTATTCTGAGTCGCCAAATACATGGTACAGATAACAACTACAACTTTATTACAACAATTGTCGTGCAAAATACAACAACACATATGCTGTGAGTTTAGATACAAATATATACCAACTGTGACTCATGTCCCAACCTTGGATAGCACGTCACAATGACACCTTACATAAAGGTATAGTCAAAAACTGTTTTAGAAATTAGAATACTTGGGAAGTGCTCAAGGAAACCCTCGTACATGGGAGGCCATGCTTCTAGGTTATGATAGATATCATATGGCTACAGAATTATCCTTGGTTGACCCAATAGACCCCAAAATATCTATAGACCACCGTTCTATTCTCTTGTTATCCCTCGCTCGACCCAGCTACACTTTTATTACCTGAAAGGAATTGTGAAGCAAAAGGGTGAGCACAACTAGCTCAGTAAAGAATATCATGACTAAAGATAAATTATCAATAGTCTTCAACAGTAATAAATCAGAGATTTAGAACATATGGTAGATGATAAAACTTTTCAACCATAGTTGCAGCGGAACGAGCAATCCATTAGAAGAGTCAAATAGACTATAAAGTCTATTATCTTCTCCACGTTAAAAGTCCACCAACAATGTTTTATCCCTGTAACATCAATCAATAGTTCCTTTCCACAATCATATGAATAATTCATAATCATAATTGTGATTCTAAATTTCGCATCCAAGACGAAGATAATTTTCATCACCTGTCTTTACCTGAAACATCAAAGATCATGGTTATACCAAATCACAGTTCCTGTTCATAATCATACTAATAAATTCATCTTTGCATCACGGGCCAAAGATATTCATCAACAGTTCATCTTTACACTATATGCCAAAGATATTCAACAACAAGTCATCTTTGCACTACGGGCCAAAGATATTCATCAACAACTCATCTTTGCACTACAGGCCAAAGATATTCCTCAATAGTTCATATTTGCACTACAGGCCAAATATATTATTATCTCAAAGAAATATATAATCATTTCAGAATTTATATAACCAATAATTATAACCATGTTGATCATTTCACCTTTGCACTTAAGCTAAAGATATTCAATTATAAATTCAATGGTCATGATCATACCAGTCACAATTCAACTTTTCACTACTGGACAAAGAGAACCCTAGTCATGATCATACCAATAATCTACCCATCTTTACACTCAAGTCAAAGAGAAATATCATCATTAGGGTTATAAAAATGTTATATATGATAAAAAAAATAATATGATCAACATATAGTTTTAATCTCAAGAATAATATTCATAAATCAACTATAATTTGGTTAGAAAAAGAAACCAATTTTGTCATGAATAGTAACTCGTGAATAGTAATCCATGAATAGTAACTCATGAATAGTAACTCATGAATAGTAACTCGTGAATAGTAACTCATGAATAGTAACTCGTGAATAGTAACTCATGAATAATAACTCGTGAATAGTAACTCATGAATAGTAACTCATGAATAGTAACTCATGAATAGTAACCCCGACATGAAAAGTTCCAAATTTGATAAAAAGTTCAGATCTATACTTCGGCATAATGATATTGAAGAAAATAATATCATTTAAGAAGAAATAACGTCCCTTACTATCCCTTACAATCCCTTACTTAGTAACGACAATATCCCTTACAATCCCTTACCTCAAAAGAGCAGTATTCCTGACTGGAATAACGCTGAACGAACTTGCACCGTATAGCAACACTCAAGATATCAAAATACTCATAAGAATACGCTCGATATATAGAGAGAGAAATAGAGAGAAAACTTCAGTTTCTGGTGTGATTTTCAATTCTAACATAAGCACCCTATTTATAGGAAAATGCTTAGAACACCAAAGCAGAAAATTGAATATAATAATAATATAATTACAAAATATTCAAGCCCACCTCTATATACTTGAATTCAGCCATAAACACATGCTAACCTTCTAGAAAAAGTAAGAAAAAACGTTTTTCTTAATAAAAATAATTAAAACTTCCAAAAATCAATAATTTCGGAACTTCTGAACTTCAATAATTCATAATAAATAGCCCTTTTATTAGAAAATTCGAATCTCACGAGTTTTTATAGGAAATTCAATTCTCTACAACTTTGCAGAAGAAAGTTTTTCCAAATTCCAAACAGAAATTAACTGAAATCCACAAACGGGCGATTTTACAGTCAATAATAAATTTTCGGTCAAGAATTGTGTCCACCAACACACAAAACATGTGTTAATCATTTAATCCAACAAAAATACTCTTTCTCCTCATTTATTCATATATCCCACATTCATTGTAAAAATATCACCATTAATATATTATTAAAATAATATATTTAAATGAATTATTTTATCAGAAAAAGATAAATTATTTATTTACAACAATTGTCACATTAAAAATTTTCTCCATCTATATCCACATAAAATTAATATTTTCCTCATCATATAAATTAATAATTAATTATACACAAATAATATTACAGAACCACAGTACTGGCAACCAGGCCGTTCCCAGGAAAGAGGGGGCTTTCCAATAAGGATCTCTTCCTTACTGACGCGCAATTAGATGACCAAACCTCTCCTTAGACAGAACTTTCTAGACATTGCCAATAATATTATCTAATAATATTATTCAGATAATATGAATTATTGTTCCGATAATAGAAAATACTATGTAGTGACAACTATTAAAACAACAGTAATATAAAATATCAACGCAGCAATTATTGAATCAATAAAATACAATATTGAACAGTAATTACTGTAACAATTATTGAGTAGTGCCTTCTTACGTAAGAATCAATAATTGGTGCAATATCGTGTGCTACTGTGCAACAACGCGTATTACTGTGTTTTAACCACCGGGTATTCCAACAGTATTTATAAACAACTTGTTTTTGTCGTTTTCTTCATCCAATCGCTTTCCGTTATGGGGTCCACACAAGATTGCGCCGTCGTACGAATATTCTCCGACAGTAAGAATATTCCACGACCAAGCGAATATTCCCCGACAACAATGAATATTTTATGACCACTTGCTTATTTTTGAAAAAAAATTCATATATCACCCTTAACTTTAACTTTTTATCAATTTAACCATTTACCAAATAGAAAAATTGAATACTTTTATTTCATAAAATTCGGGGTCTTACAAAGACCACCACCTTAGTCTTCTCCAAACCATTTATAAGTACCTGCAACAAAAAATTTTATTTATTCAAGTTTAATTTTAACTTAAATTAATACAAGACATACATAATCGTATGTGTATATGTATATATATATATATAGAACTAACCCTTCTGTTTTGTATTTTTGGCACATCTATATTTGCATATGAGTAGCCTTCATGTGCTGCCATGCAGCCTGCATGCCCAAAAACAAAACAAAAAATAAGAACAAACAAGAAAGAAATTAAGAAACATGCCGAGTCTTGACCCAAAAAAAAACACCAGCAGATTACTTGATATTATATATATATATATATAGGGAGAAATAGACCTGAAGATGGTTGTATACATCTCACGACGCGAAACATACATGATAAACTACAAGTACTACTGCATGCAGCATAACTTTTGAGGATAGATTTATTACTCAAATATTTATGATTTAAAATACATGCATAACAAGATTGTTAGGCCACAATATATATCAGATTTAAACTAGCTAGCTAGCTAGCTAATTATATTAATTAATAATTATACAAAACCAGCCATCCTCTTCCTTATCTCATTCCGATTAGCACCCACAATCTTATCCACCTGAGCTCCTTCCCTTATTAGAAGAAGCATGGAATAAGAACAGATGCTGAATCAAGTACAAAAACTCCACAAACCAATCCCCCTCCCCCAAAAGATAAAAACCTATAATAATAAAATGAGGATACATAAATTAACCTGTAACAAATCCCCAATAGAAGATGAACTCTGCAACTTTAGACCCCAACTCCTCCTACTGGCTCCCATCCAAAAAGATTGAAAAGCCTCGAAAGGAACAAAAACCTATCAATAACAAATTTTACAATCTATCATATAAAAATGACATAACCAACAAATAATTACAACAAAAAGGCAATCAAGTTAAACAAGATTTAGGACGCATGTAGCTACTCCAGATAGAAGTGTTTTTTAATGTGTTTTTATCATCACCTCGAGGAAAGCCAAGAGAGCCTTGATCAATCTGATTTGAAAAGGGAAATAATCTGAAATAGTTAAATTCTTGGAGTTGACTTTCTTCTTCTCTTCACATTGGATCACATATTCCAAGTAATTTAACCTGTTACCAAAGGTACTGAATGTGTGACGCCCCCAAATTCAAGTACTTGAAACCCGAACTCAGTGCTTCACGATACCATTTCTATAAGCGGAATAATACTAATAATAATAACAATAATATAAATATCAAACTTAATTTATATATATATCAGAGTCTAATCCCAGTTTCTCAACCTATACTACATTACATTACATAATAGATAATAAATATCAAAGTTTTAATAACATCTAACTATTACATAAGATACCATAAGCTTATTATGTTTGCTTTCTTTTTCCCTTGTTCCTGTCTGAACCTTCAGGTTGTTCACGCTTAGTTGAAAATATTTATATTTAAAGCAAGAATGAGCATTTGATTGCCCAGCAAGTAATAGCAAACAATAAACATTAGCTGAAAGAAGTAAATTTTTTCTGTGAATGACACTTCTACAACGAATCAACAGTTCTGAAGTAACCTGAACCAATAATAACAACATATCAAATCTATCTCAAATTTTGAAACTACGTACTGACTATAAATGGAGAGCAGTCAACAAACTATGAACTTTGTTTTCGATTTTCGATATTCAATTGAATAACAAGAATTAATTATACGCAATAAAAAAGTGGAGTATTTTCCAGAGTTTATGCTGAGTGATCCCTAAAGATCTTGAACTTAATTCTCGAGTAACTATCAAAGATTTACTTTGATATACCCAGGTGTATCAGATAACCATAAAGATTAAGTCATACCCCTCTGCAAGTATAATAGGTGATCAGCTTCATTATACCCTATATTATGCATAATACTTAAATCGCGCGCAATGGCCGAATATACGACCAATAGTTTTCCCTTTGTGTTAAAGGTAGTTCTTCTCAATCTTACAATCAAAATTTGAATTATAACAATGAAATACTATGATTTCAATATTTAATCGCTTTTTCGATCTAGCTGAAACAATTGGCAGTTAGTTGAGTTCTTTTCTCGAACCTATCAAGTTATAACAAATATTCATCCAGCCAGAATAATTAGCTAAAATGTATCTCAACACTATCTTTTAAATCTATGTCTAGCCGAGTCAAATAGCTTAGATAGCTTTTAATTAACATATACACACTGAAAAACAATAAGTATGTATCAACATATGATTAAATACAATGATTATACAAGTGAAGTCACTTGTTTAATAAATTTTAGAGATTAACGAACAAAATATATATCTGGATTGTACAATAATACTGAATTGATAACCAATGATCGAATAGAATTCAAGAACTGGTATATCGACAAAAGTATAGATACATGAACAATAACAATAACAATAGAGTTCTGAAACTGGCTTACACATGTCCATTGCATAAAGTAAATACAAAGATAGGATACTTGCATGGTCTGCTGCTTACAGTTACACAACTTAGTTTTATCTTTTATGTAGAGACCTATCAGTAATAAGATCATTCTATCGATTAGAAATACATATCATAACACATAGTATTGCTATTTGTAGTCAGCACATAACCTAATCACATTGTCACTCATGTTTAACAGTCATTGAATCACAAACAAACACTTATACAGACAAGTTATATCAGTATAGATCAATTTTTGAAATATGTCGGTGTACCGACGGCTTTATCGGATAATTATCGAGTCTAAAACTCTATTCTGTAGTTCAATATTCGTTTAAATATTTTAAATATCAGTCGAATTATTTTTCATAGCCTTATAATAATTTTTAAATAATTATTATAATTTTTCATGATTTTTCAAACACTGGAATCATTATTAAATAATTTAAATATTAAATAATTCTATTATCATTAATATTTAATTATTATTAAATTATTAATGAAACCATTGCCAAAATATTAAAATTATTTATAATAACTCAAAATATTTTTTAAACATTTTTATTACCCTTAAATGATTTTTAAAATGTTTAAAAATTATTTTTAAATAATTATCATTAATATTTAAATATTAATGTACTATTTATCAAAATATTAAAAGTTATTAATTATGACTTAAAATATTTTTAAACCATTTATTTCCTTTTTAAATAATTTTTAAATCAATAAAACTATTTTAAAACTATTTATTTCATATAATTATTAAATAAATTTAATATCATTAATATTAAATTATTAATGAAATTTACCTTTAAATATTAAAAGTTATATTTTATAACTTAAAATATTATTAAACTCTTTAATTTTATTTAAAATGATTTTTATAATATTAAAATTATTTTTAAACTAATTTATTTAATATAAGTATTAAATAAATCTAATATCTTTAATACTAAATAATTATTGAAATTTATCTTAAAATATTAAAATTTATGTTTTATAACTTAAAATATCTTTAAACACTTTATTTTCATTTAAAATCATTTTTAATTAATTTGTTTAATATAATTACTAAATAAATCTAATATCATTAATATTAAATAATTAATGAAATTTATCATAAAATATTAAAAGTTATTTTTTATAACTTAAAATATTATTAAATACCTTATTATCATTTAAAATAATTTTTAATATAATAAAATCATTTTTAATTTATTTATGTAATGTATTTAATAAATAAATTAAATATCAATAATATTCAAATAAATACTAATATTTATGAAAAATATGTAAAATTATTAAAATTTATTTTTTATAAGTTAAAATAATTTTTAAAATAATTTTTGTAATTTTCAGAAATAAATTTCTATTTTTAATGAATTTATTTCTATTTTTAATCACTTTTCAGAAATTAGAAAATTAAAATAATTAAATCCGTCGCTAAAGGCTTTAGCGACGGTTTTTGTCGCGGTTGGTGTTCTTAAGCACCAAGAACACTGACAGGCAGTTAGCAACGGGTCTCGTTTGACCACCTTTAATTTTCTGCTTATGCTTTTTCTAGCCAATCTAAGACTTCTATGTTGTAGTATACATGTAGTACTACAATTACCATGTAAAGCCCCCAAATCCAGATACTTGAAACTTGAACTCAGTACTTCACGATACCATTTATATGAGCAGAATAATACTAATAATAATAACAATAATATAATTATTAAACTTAATTTACATGATTATCAGAGTCTAGCTCCCAAGTACGTAACCTTTAATACATTCCTTACATAACATGATAGATAATATATATCATTGTCTTCATAATATCAAACTATTACATAAGATAACATTGCATTCATACATCAACCTTTCATTTTCCCTTGTTCTTAGCATAGCCTTCTGGTTGTTCACACTTAGCTAAAAACATTTAAATTAAGCAAGGATGAGCATTTGAGTGCCCAGCAAGTAATAACAATTATAAATATTAGCTGAAAGGATTAAATGTTTTCTTTGTACTACCCTTCTACAACAAATCAATAGTTGTGAAGTAATCTGAACCGATGATAATAACATAACAACTCTCTATCAAATTTTTGAAACTACGTAATGACTATAATTAGGATTAAGGTGACATACTATGAACATTGTTTTAAATTTTTGAATAGGTTTAGCAGAACTTCATCCGCAAACCGTTATAACTTACGGGCACGGGGGGTGATCAGGTCGTTGTACCCTGTATTGATCAATACTACATGCAAGAACGATGTTATCATTCACGTTGTCCACCTTGGGTGCATAAAAAATTTTCTCGTGTACGGGATGTTCATACTTGTCGGGGTTCTAAACCAAAGGTTTTATCTTGTTCAACAATAATCTATAATTCAACACATATATATACGGGTAATTAACAAAGGTGTATCAACATGTGATTAAATACAATGATTATCCAAGTGGGGACACTTGTATAACCATTTATAGAAATTAACGAACATAATATATATCTGAATTACCATATACTAACATGTTGATAATCAATGAGCGTATATAATATATATAACAATAGGGTTAATAATCTGTATAGTAATAATATATTTCTGAAACATTCTTACTCATATCCTATTGCATAAAGAAAATGCAAAGGTAAAATACTTGTCTGGTACGCTGCTTACAATATGCAATTTAGTTCTATCTTTTGTATAACAACCTATCAGTAATAAGACCATTTTTTTGATTAGTATCATATCGTAGCACATAATACTGCTTATTGCAGTCAGCACATTACCTAATCACATTGTCACATATGTTTAACAGCCATTGAATCACAAATAAACATTTATCAAGTCAACCTATCTAAATTCAGATCAATTTCTGAAATATGTCGGTGTATCGACGGTTTTATCGGGTAATTATCGAGTCTAAGACTCTATCATGTAGCTCAATATCTGCAAGTATTAATCATTTTATTTTTAAATTACTTATAATAATTTTTAAACATTTATTATAATTTATCATGAATTTTCAAACATCAGAATCATTTTTAAATGATTTAAATATTAAACAATTCTATTATCATTAATATTTAATTAATATTAAACTATTAATGAAACCATTGCCAAAATATTAAAGTTACTTATAATAACTTAAAATATTTTCAAAACATTTATATTACCTTTAAATGATTTTTAAAACATTTAACATCATTTTTAAATAATTACCTTTAATATTAATGTACTATTCCTCAAAATATTAAAATTCATTAAGTATAACTTAAAATATTTTTAATTCATTTATATCCTTTTTAAATTAATAAAACCATTTTAAAACCATTTATTTAATATAATTACTAAATAAATTTAATATCATTAATATTAAATTAATATCATTAATATTAAATTATTAATGCAATTATCCATTAAATATTAAAAGTTATATTTTATAACTTAAAATATCTTTAAACACTTTATTTTCATTTAAAATGATTTTATAACATTAAAATTATTTTTAAACTAAATTATTTAATATAATTATTAAATTACTTTAATATCATTAATAAAAATTAATTAATGAAATTTACCTTTAAATATTGAAAGTTATATTGTATAACTTAAGATATTTTTAAATACCTTGTTATTATTTAAAATGATTTTTAATATAATAAAATCATTTTTTATTAATTTATTTAATTCATTTATTAAATAACTTAATGATCATTAATATTAATTTATTAATGATATTTATCAAAAAATATTAAAAATCACTAAAAATTACTTAAAATATTTTCTTATACCATAATATAATTTTAAATAATTTTTTGAGTATTAAAATTATTTTTAAATAATTTATTTAATATTATAATTAAATAAATTAAATACCATTAATATTTCAAAAATATTAAATATTTATGAAATGTACTTAAAATAATTAAAAACTTATTTTCAGACATTAAAATAATTTTTAATAATTTATTATATATTTTTAATAATTTAAAACTATTTTTCTCTATTTATTTAATTAAAATAATTAATTTTCAAAAATATTTGTCGCTAAAGGGCCCTATAGCGACCAAACTGTCACTATATGTGTTCTTGAGTTGTTTTTCATGAAACCTAGAGAACAAGTCAGTGCACGAGCTAGCTAGTTTGACCAAACTTTAATCTCAATCTGTGATGTTTCATGGCATGCTTTTGGTCCAATCTTATAGTGCTAGTGCAGGACTGCATTACCAATCAACAAACATAGTTATAACATGCATAACAAAGGATATTTGGGTACCCAAAGTAGCTGTCAGAGGCTGTTCTTCATTTCTGGGTTATCCAGAAATAAAGAACAGTTCGACTGTTCACTTTTGAGCTTTTATAACTTATCGTTCTTGAAACGTTTGTGTGATATAGTGGTTGCAGTGTGTAGCCAACATGACAAGGAATATATTCATTATATAAAATCACAATAACAACAATAAATCAAGCAGATACATGCCGGTCAAACTATGTCAGAGGCAGTGTTCATAGGTTTTCTGGGTTACCTTATACATGAACATTAGGGTTTAATATTACTAATTATAATCAACCTTGCTAATTATAGCAATTAGGGTTTACCAATTTAGGGTCCTAAATATTAGGGTTTTAAATTACTAATTAGGTTTTCCATAATTAGCAATAAAATCTATTATACATAATATTAATCACATTAACACAATTTCTTACTGATCACAAACTCCAGTTTAGGTTTCAAATTAGGGTTTCTAATTTCAAAAATTAAGGTTTGCTAAAGATTAATTAGGGTTTTTAGATTTTAATTAGGGTTTACCTAATTAATCATAAAATCATATAACACAGTTACAAAACAATCTTGTACTCTAATTTGGGTTTCAAATTAGGGTTTAGCATAGTAAAACTAGGATTTTCAAATATTGAACCATAATTGACCAACCATTATTAATACGTACATACAATACATATTTATAGCACTAAAAAATCAAAATATACTTAATATTATATTATTATTCTCATTCCTTGATCAAAATCTAAAATTAGGGTTTGGATTCCATATCTGATTTATTCTTCATTATTAATTAAGTTAAAAATAACTAACTTAATTAATTTAACATAAATTCATAAAATAAATAATTATTATAATAATTCTAAAAATCATCTCATATATTATTTAAATAATATATACTTATATTTTCATGAAAAATAAATAATAAAAACATTTCTACTATAAAATTAATTATTATAAGAATATACTTTATAATAATCAATAATTCTGAAATAAAATTATTTCTAATTATTTTTGTAATAAATATATTTTTATTTATCACATAAATACATATACACCATATCTTGTACAAATTCTCATCTTTAAAATAAATAAAAAACTTATACGCAAAATTTCTGATTTAATTATATAGAAAATATCGGGTTGTTACATACCATATATCACCTTGGTCACACAACAACTCAGATGCAAGATCTGAGCCTTTGAAATCATTGTCAGACGGTGTCTGGGTTTTCTAGGTAATCCAGAAACCCAGTCAGCTTCATTGTGCTACTTTGAAGCTCGATCTAATCTAGGTTCTGGTCATACTTTTGTTGTTCTCATGGTCGAAGTATGTAGTACACATGACAAGGAACATATAGAAATCAACAAAGCAGTTCAACAATATCAAAATCACAAGTTATGATTCGGTCAAAGGCTGTCAGAAAAATTGTTCTTACGTTTTCTGGAATTTTCAGAAAACAAAAACTATGACCGGATGGCCTAGTTTGACCATACACCACAATCGATCCGTTTGTTGTTTAAGGAATATAAGACCATGATTCTATAGTCCATATAGCAGGTTACAACCTAGATACAAACACATCATCAAAACATATAAATCCTGACAGATCTAAGGCTTAGCAAATCTTATCAGACGCTGCCTAAAGATTTCTGGGTTACCTAGAAATCGCTCGGTCAAGCTCGGTCAACTAGGTTTGACCAACAATAAAATGAAATCTGGACATGGAATAGCCATGATTCCACTTCCAGATCACAGACCACATAATATACTACAAATACCCATCTTTAAACATACAAAAACATAAACAGAAAGAGATCTACAAGACCTGACATTCATTGTCAAACCACAAAAATAAAAATTTCCAGATTTTGTAAAACTCCTATTTCGTGAATCTAGATGTTATGGATCCACTAAATACCAACCTAGGTCATTGATTTACACCACATACAACGTATTACAATATTTAAATACAACTTTTATCATAGCAATCAAGATCAGAATCTAAGTTAGGGTTTATACATTTACTTTGATCAATATTGATCTTAGGGTTCCTGATCTATTTTGGTTGAACAAGGGACTAAATTTTGGACTGAAATACTAATGTATTTCATAGGGTTAGAGAGAGAGAGATAGAGGTCTTGGATGTGTATTGTGTAAGAATGAGGCAAATAATGAGAGTTTTCTCTCTCATAATCTATATATATGATGTTGTAATACATATGACTGTGCTTTAATGGCTGACATATTGGTATTTTTGACACAAGGCAAGTCAATGGTAGTTTACCAACCACAAATAGGGATAGATTTGCAAGCGACTATTAAATAATGTGCATAGCAACTAAGGTTCTTGTACAAAATTTTCTAGGGTTCTTAATTAGGGCTAAAATGGAAAATTAGGTTTTCTAAATTACAAAATTAGAGTTTCTTAATTAGTTTAGGTTTCCTAATTATCTAAACTTACCAATCAGGCTTAAAGACTTGCTGATTAGCATTATGATGACTAAATTAGCAATTAGCTTTCCCATTTAGCAATTAGGGTTTTCCATTTGAAAATTAGGATTTTAAATTTGGAAATTAGGGTTTCCAATTAACAATTAGGGTTTCCTATAATTAAGGTTTTCCTAATTAAAATTAATATATATAATAATTAACATTAATCACATATCACAATTTCTTACCAATCATAAACTCCGATTTGAGTTTCAAATTAGGGTTTATTACTGTAATACTAGGGTTTGCCATGATATACTAAAACTGTTCCACAGATTAACCTTACATACATAACATACATATTTATAGCACTTAAATATAAATAATATAATATTATTATTCTTATTCCTTAGCTAGAATCCAGAATTAGGGTTTGGATTCCATATCTGATTTATCTTTCATATACATATCATTATTAATAAGTTATAATAATTAACTTAATTAATCTAAAATAAATTCATATAATAAAATAGTTATTATAATAATTCTAATAATCATTTCATATATTATTTAAATAATATATAATCATATTTTCATGGAAAATAATTCATAAAAATATTTCTACTATAAAATTAATTATTATAAGAATATACTTTATAATGGTCAATAATTCTAAAATAAAATTATTTGTAAATATTAAGGTAATAAATAAATTTTATTTATCACATATAAGTATACACATTACCTGGCACATAATTCCACCTTTATTAAAAAAATAAATTATACGCACAATTTCTTATTTAATTATATAGAAAATATCGGGTTATTACATAATGTCATGTGGCAAGAAGGGCATTTGTTCTCTTCAAAAATATATGAGTCACGACAGTAATCACAAATCCCCAACAAGGGTGCGAAGCCTTTTCTTTGTCATGGCACATAAGGTTGATGAATTGAAGCACTGCTTCCACATCCACGCTTGTAATGCTTGATATCTCTTGAATGCATTCGTTTATTCAGTTTCATTCTTCCATAGCTCAATTCTAAAAGATGAAGATGGCTCCCCAATATCTAAATTTGAACCAAACAATGCAATGTTAGGACTTTCGCTGCCAACTACGCAACCAGGACTAGTGCCCAATTTAGTAGCTTCATTTTTAACTCTGGTTTCAGTTTCACAAATAATATCAAAATACTGCGAGTTCCTTCTTACATTCTACTTGAAATAAGTCTCAGATTGTTGCAACATTATGTGCAAATGGGATTCCCTAAGTTCTCGTGCATCTAAAGATATCAAAAGTGTATCAAATGCCTACATGTAAAACAAATTGAATGAGTAGAGGCAACTTATGGTTGCAAGATACACAGACATACAATGTCATTCAAATAGGTCTAAATGGCATGCTAGGGAAAAAATTATAAGCATATTACATTTGAAATTGTAAAATTACGTCAGGAACTGTTAATAAAAAATTAACAAAGAAAAAAAAGTAAAACAAAAAATAAAAATAGAATCTGCTTCAATGTAGCATGATCCAATTCTGAAACCATCCTGCAATACAAAATTTTCTCTACGATAACATCGCAGAATATTTTACAGTTAACATTCACAAAAATAAGAATTCGAGTTTACATGTACACGAAATTCATTAAAATATAACCTTAACATGTAACCTACAACGAAGTATAAGGAAATTTGGCCTCCAAAGGAATGAGTGGAATGCTAATCCATGTCCTTCTTCTCTTACTATTTCTATCCCTTGGAAGTCATCTCTCAGGGTTATTATAACAAACATAGTTTCCCATTCTTCATGGTGTTACAGTCATTGCATTACAACTTAGTAGTGTAGTGAAATTACAGGAAGAAAAAGCTTAAACCTATCGAACAATATAATCATGACAAAGGACAATTGATTAGAAAATACCAAATATCTCAAATAGTGAAACAATACAATATCCTCCAGAATGACAAAGGACAACTTATTAGAAAATACCAACCTTCCTCGTAACTATCATTTTTCTAAAATAACAAACCTTCTTAACTATCATGATATATCAGATAGTGGCAACTGCAAAGAGCTCTTATGTTGAAGTACGAAAAATAATCAAGATTTGTGTAAGATGACTCCTCCTCTCAAATTTAGTAAAGCTGTTTCACATATTATTTTCC
Source organism: Panax notoginseng (assembly GCA_016801055.1). Lineage (NCBI taxonomy): Eukaryota > Viridiplantae > Streptophyta > Magnoliopsida > Apiales > Araliaceae > Panax > Panax notoginseng. The sequence continues at coordinate 88,765,594 of CM029018.1, forward strand.
TCTGGCAAGCAAAAGGGGCACCTAAAACATTTCTTTCACAAACATAACCAGAAATCATTGATGTCCAAGAAACCAAATCTCTGTTACGCATTTCATCAAACACTTGACAAGCATAACCAAAAACCAACCTTTCACATAAACATCAATCATCGTGTTGCAAATATATATATATATATATATATATATATATATATATATATATATATATTTACACTCACATGAATATTATTCTTCCTCCAAGTTTGTGTATGCTCTACTTAGATCGGTTCTGTTTTTCATAAAATCCAGCCAGCCCAGCCATTTTCTTAAGTAGCGACCTATTCACAGCAGCGACCGAGTGTTTAGGGTGTTCTGAGTAAGAAAATAGGTCAAAATGGGCTGGATTTGTTCAAATTTAGGGCCCAAATTAGGAGAGGAGATAAGTTTGGTCTGTTTTGTTTGTGTTAGGGCTGAGATTTTTAGAGAGATGAGCAAAATTGGAAAAAATACAAACCCTAGATTCATACCTGATTATCATTTGCTAACAGCGATGGTGGTTCTGAGATAGTTAAGGAGCAGAGCAGCGGGAGAGACGCAAAATCGGGAGAGATAGGAAGCCACGAGAGAGAGAGAGAGAGATTAACGAGGGGAGAGCTAGAAAGTCACGAGAGAGAGAGAGAGAGAGAGAGCGATGGTGTTGCTGAGATGGTTAGCGTTTCATTATGTTATGTGAAAGCAACTTCAACTTTATGTTATGTTACGTCAAATTTCAAGTTTTCACTTCAGCGCCATTTATTTTAAGCTCCGTGTTTTTGACATAGATAACATTTTTTTTTTAAAAAAATGTTATCTATTTTAAATCAAAAATTGCCCTTATAAGTAGATAACGTTTTTTCATATGTATCTACAAAGTTTTGTTAAAAAATGTTGTGAAAAAAAATACCACAACGTTTTTTATAAAAATATTGTTGTTTAAGTGTTGTCTATTTACCGTTTTGTACTAGTGTAGGACTAAAACCTTGGTTGTTCAACAAGGTGTCGGTCCTTCAAATCGACTCGTTTGCCACGTTGTTGGAGAAGGCGATCATTGCTGAGGGAGGTAGCGAGGCATTAAGCCAATACATCAAGGAATAGAAGAATAAGAATATTGGAGGAGAAACTCATGGAGGAAGTAGTAGTAGTGGAGGAAGTAGCCTAGGGAAAAGAAATTGGGATAACAACAACAGAAAAAACAATCAATAAGTTTTCATGGAGGGTTTAAGAAAAGAGAGGAAGGATGCTCAAAATGTGGATAGAACCACCAAGGAGAGTGCTAGAAGGGGCACATTGTTCGCTACAACTGCGGCCAAGAAGGGCACATTTCACCGAACTCCCCAAAGCCGAAGAAGACCAAGGGATGTTTAGCTTATGGCTCCAGTAAGCACCAGATCAAGGACTGTCCCAAGAAAGGGAGCAGCGGAGGAAGCAGCCATCAGGGAGGAGGCAACAAGCTTATGATCGGAGGAATGGCACAATCTAATCGACCAATTGCTAGAACGTTTAACATGATTGTCCAGGACGCAGTAGCCGCGAAGGATGTGGTGTCAGGTATTATCCCGATCAATAATATAAATGCCTATGTATTATTTGATTCGGGTGCTACCTGTTCATTTGTGTCTGAAGAATTTGCTAGTCGGCTAAACATACCTCAAGAATGGTTAGAAAATTCGTTGAGCATAGAAATTGCGAATAAGGATGTAATTCCAATATAGTTCATTTACCGAAACTGATGTGTGAACATTATAGGTCACGAACTAACCGTAGACTTGATTCTGATTAGATCAGGAGAATTTAACGTGATACTAGGAATGGATTGGTTATCCATCCACGCTACGATAATTGATTGTCAAAAGAAAAGTGTGAACCTTCAGACTCTAAATCAGTCTAAGGTGGTGTTTTATGGTAGCTCATCGCTTAAGCAATCATGTTACCTTACGATGATGTAGGCCAAGAAATTATTAAAGAAAGGATGTATAGGTTATCTGGACAAAATTGTAGATACTCAGAAGAAGGGAGTAGAAATGAAGAATATATTGGTAGTCAGAGATTTTCAAGATGTATTCCCAGATGATCTGCCTGGTTTTCCACCAGACAGAGAAATTGAATTCATAATAGACTTATCACCGGGAACTGCACCAATTTCAAAAGCCCCATATCGTATGGCGCCAATAGAAATGAAGCAATTGATGATACAATTGCAGGAGTTGCTAGATAAAGGTTACATTCGATCGAGTGTTTCTCCTTGAGGAGCACCAGTGTTGTTTGTAAAGAAGAAGGATTGATCGATGAGGCTCTGTATTGACTATCGAGAGTTGAACCGAGTAACGATTAAAAGTAGATATCAGTTGCCAAGGATAGATGACCTTTTCGATCAACTGAAGGGAGCGAAGTGTTTTTCCAAGATGAATTTACTAACGGGATATCATCGGTTGAAAGTGTGAAAGCAGGACATACCAAAGACGGCGTTCCAAACCCGCGACGGGCATTTCAAATTTTTAGTAATGTCATTTGGGTTGACAAATGCTCCAGTAGCGTTTATGGACTTAATGAACCGAGTCTTCAAACCATACTTAGATAAGTTCGTAGTAGTATTTATCGATGATATTTTGATTTATTCAAAAACCAAGGAAGAGCACACCGAATATCTGACGATGGTATTGGAAGCTTTGTAGAGAGAGAAAATATACGCGAAGTTTTTAAAGTGTGAATTTTGGATGGAGAAGGTTCAATTCTTAGGGCATGTAATTGACAAGAGCAGAATTTCAATAGATCCTACAAAGGTGGAAGCGGTAAGCTACTGGGAACAACCAAAGATGCCAACAAAAGTAAGAAGTTTCTTAGGGTTAGCTGGGTACTATCGAAGATTTATCCAAGATTTTTCCAAGATAGCGATCTCATTGACCAATCTAACGAGGAAAACAATGATGTTTATTTGGACAGAGAAATGCGAAGAGAGTTTCCCAGAGTTGAAGAGGAGGTTAAGTGAGGTGCGTGTATTATCATTACTAGATGATACAGGATTTTTGGTGTATAGTGTTGCATCGCACAAGGAACTTGGTTGTGTGCTAATGCAACATGATAAGGTCATTGCGTATGCATCACGATAATTGAAGGATTTCAAAAAACGATACCCTACTCATGACTTGGAGTTAGCGGCGGTAGTTTTTGTGTTAAAGATTTGGAGGAACTATTTGTACGGAGAGAAATGCAAGATATACACAGACCATAAGAGTCTGAAATATATCTTCACACAGAAGGAGTTAAACATGCGGCAAATGAGGTGGTTGGAATTAATCAAGGACTATGACTGCGAGATTCTTTATCACCCGGGAAAGACTAACACAGTAGCCGATGCTTTAAGTAAAAAGGGAAGGGAGAAATTGTCCAAGTTAATAACTCAGGAGGAGTTAATAAGAGAAATGGAGAAATTGGAAATAGAAGTGAAGGAACTAGGAGAATCGGAGGGAAAATTATTTGTGATGGAAGCTCATCCAACATTATTGGATAGAGTAAAGGAATCACAAGAGAGAGATGAAGAATGCGAGAAGATAAGGAAGAGAATAGTAGGAAATAAAGAAGAAAAGTTCAAGATGGATAAGGACGGTATTTTGAGAGTTGAGTGTCGAGTGTGGGTGCCAGCTGTATTCGAACTAAGAGAGGAAATCTTGCACAAAGCACACAATATGACGTATTCTGTTCATCCAAGAGGCACGAAGATGTTTCGAGATCTTCGACAACACTTTTGGTGGCCCAATCTGAAACGAGAAGTGGCAGAGTGCGTCAGTAGATGTCTTACTTGTCAACGAGTCAAAGCAGAGCACCAGCGACCGAGTGGTCTACTTCAACCATTAGAGATACCGGAGTGGAAATGGGAGCACATTACGATGGACTTCGTGGTAGGACTTCTAGTCACGCAAAAAGGTTGTAAGACTCCAAAGTATTAATAAATAAAATTTAAATTCCCTCTATTTATTATTTTGAAATAGTAAGGGTTAAATTGATTAACGAGGTTAGTTATGGGAAAAATGCGAAAATATTTCAAATAAGCAGATGGTTATAAAATATTCATTGTTGTCGAGGAATATTCGTTTGGTCGTGGAATATTCTTTCTGTCGGAGAATATTCGTACGACGGCACAGTCTTTTGTGGGCCCCATAACGGAAAGCGATTGGATGAAGAAAATGACAAGTATAAGTTGTTTATAAATAACGGCGTAGTTGTTACCGTTAATACTGTTGGAATACCCGGTGGTTAAAACACAGTAATACGCGTTGTTGCACAGTAGCACACTGTATTGCACCAATTATTGATTCTTACGTAAGAAGGCACTACTCAATAATGGTTACAGTAATTACTGTTCAGTATTTTATTTTATTGATTCAATAATTACTGCGTTGATATTTTATATTACAGTTGTTTCAATAATTGTCACTACACAATATTTTCCATTATCAGATCAATAATTTATATTATTTGAATAATATTATTAGATAACATTATTGGCAATATCTAGAAAGTTCTGTCTAAGGAGAGGTTTGGTCATCTAATTGCGCGCCAATAAGGAGAAATCCTTATTGGAAAGTCCCCTCTTTCCTGGGAACGGCCTGGTTGCCAGTACTGTGATTTTGTAATATTATTTGTGAATAATTAATTATTGATTTATATGATGAGGAAAATATTAATTTTATGTGGATATAGATGGAGAAAATTTTTTAAGTGACAATTATTAAAAAAATGATATTTTATCTTTTCTGATAAAATAATTTATTATTATATTTAATAATATAATAATAGTGATAGTTTTATAATGAATGTGGGATATATAAGTATATGAGGAGGAAGAATATTTTTTTTGTTGTATTAAATGATTAACACATGTTTTGTGTGTCGGTGGACCCCATTTCTTGACTGAAATTTGATTATAGCCTGTAAAATCGCCCGTTTATAGATTTCGGTCAATTTCTGTTTGGAATTTGGAAAAACTTTCTTCTGCAAAGTTGTAGAGAATTGAATTTCCTATAAAAAGTCGCGAGATTCGAATTTTCTGATAAAAGAGTTATTTTCTATGAATTATTGAAGTTTTAGAAAATAAAATAATTTTTATTAATTATGGGTGGGACCCACTTTTATTCTAACACATGTGGGCTGCTAATTTGGGTCAAGGATGGCTGGTGGCTGAATTGGTCTTTAGGCATGCGTAGAAATGAGTTTTGTAATAATAATATTTTATTATTTAGTCTCCTTTGGCGTTCTAGTATTTTCCTATAAATAAGTGTTTAAGTTAGAATTGAAAATCACACCAGAAACAAGTTTTCTCTCTTTCTCTCTCTAGATTATTGAGTATATTTTGTGAGTATTTAGATACTTTGAGAGTTTCTATTCATCAGAGCAAGTTTCTTTCAGCCTTATACCGGTATTCCGACCAGAAGTATTGTCTTTACGAGGTAAGGGATGTTATTTTATTCGAAAATGATATTATTTCTTCAATATCATTATGCTGAAATATTGGTTGGAAATTTTTATCAAATTTGGAACTTTTCACGTCGGGGTTACTATTCATGAGTTACTATTCATGAGTTACTATTCACGAGTTACTATTCACCAAAAAATAAAATTTTCTTCTTTTCGTCCAAAATATCTATTCTGGGTACTAGCTTTGATTGTATCCATATTTTGATCATTCTTGAATTTTACTTCACTATGAATAATTGTAAGGTATTTTTGGACATGGATAAATCGAAATACGAATCCTTAATATTTGTTATTTTGTTTCACTGGATTCGTTTTCTTTAAGATATTTTTCATCATCCTCAGTCCTAAATGATGATATTACTGAATATCTTTGGCCTGTAGTGCAAAGATGAATGATTAACTGATGAATATCTTTGGCCCGTAGTGCAAAGATGAACAGGTGTTGAGATGAACATGACCGACTGGTGATACAAATGAATATCTTTGGCCTATAGTGCAAAGATGAATATTTGATTAAAGATGGTTATTGATTATTTTTACAGGGATAAAATATTGATGATGGACTTTTAAATCTTAGAAGATAGTAGAACTCATTCTCTACTTGACTCTTCTAATGGTTTGCCGTTTCCGCTGCAGTTATTGATTTAAAACTTGTTGTCTATTATATTCTATTAGATTTTTTCCTGTTGAAGACTAACGATAATTTGTTCTGTATTATCTTAGTCATAATGTTCTTTACTAGGCTAGTTGAGCTCACCCTTTTCCTTTTTGTTCCATTTTTCTCAGGAGGTGAGAATGTAGCGAGTACTAGTCGGGGTATGGAATGATGGTTCTAGAAGTTATTTTAGTAGTCCTCACCATTTTTGTGAAATAATGTATCAATAATTGTGATGAGGACTTATTTGAGTGTGGATATTGTCTAGATGACAATATTTGTATTTAAACTCACAGTTCTTATGTTGTAACAGTAAAGATGTAGTTGTTTCTGTACCATGTATTTTGGCGACTCAGAATGGGTGTTGTATACCTATTTTGGGGGCGTAACAAAGGTTATGATGCAATATGTGTTATCGTGGATCGACTAACGAAGACAACTCATTTTCTACCGATAAAGATTCGTTTTGATTTGAATCAATTGGCAAAGTTGTACGTAAAGGAGATCGTTTCGCGACATGGAGTGCCGGTATCGATTGTCTCTGATAGAGATCTGTGTTTCACATCAAATTTTTGGAAAAGCTCGCAAGAGAGAATGGGGACACAATTAAGATTGAGTACCGCCTACCATCCACAAGCCGATGGGCAGAGTGAGTGAACCATACAAATGTTAGAAGACATGCTTAGAGCTTGCGTGATGGACTTCAAAGGGAACTGGGATGACCACTTACCCTTAGTTGAATTTGCTTACAACAATAGTTATCATACGAGTATCGGTATGCCACCGTACGAAGCTCTTTACGGGAGAAAGTGCAAAACACCTTTGTGTTGGGATGAAGTCGGAGAACGAAGGATATTAGAACCAGAATTAGTTCAACAGATGACTAATGTAGTAACAATAATAAGAGCTAGACTGGTAGCTGCACAAGATCGCCAGAAGAAATACAAGGATTTTCATCGTCAAGACCGCGACTTTGAAGTCAGAAGTTTTATATTTTTGAAAGTATCTCTGTGGAAAGGGAAGATAAGATTCGGTAAGAAAAGGGAAATTGAGTTCGAGGTTCATAGGACCATTTGAGGTATTGAAGCGAGTAGGCGAGGTGGCATACAAAGTAGCCTTACTACCCAAGTTGGAACACATCCACAATGTGTTTCACATTTCTGTGTTGCATCCATACAAGCCTGGCTATAAGCACATGATATCTTATGAGCCTATTCAAGTAGAGAAGAATCTGACTTATGAGGAAATTCATGTCCATGTAATAGACAGTAAAGAGCAAACCTTGAGAAATAAAACTATATCTTCTGTAAAAGTAATTTGACAAAACCACAACGCCAAGGAGGCTACGTGGGAGTTAGAGGATAAGATGAAGAGGGACTATCCCCATCTATTTGTGTAACCTTATACCAATTTCGAGGACGAAATTTTTATAAGGGGGGAGGATGTAATACCCAATAATTTTTTGAATATTATTAAAAAATAAATTAATAAAAGTTGAATAATTATTCGAATATAAATAAATATTGATGTGGCATGGGATATAGTAATTCATATTAAACTAAGTTAAGTATGTGGCCATTATGTGTTATGGTGGAATGAATGAAAAGATTAATTTAAAGCTTAAGAGGATGGCCTAGTGTGGCATAATGAAAGACTAAGAGATTTATTAAGGGAATTAATAAAGGAACATTTTAATAAGAGAAAGATTAATTAATATGTGTAATTGTATATATTCATAAAGTAACTCCATGCATGAAAAAGGAATAGGATGTTTAATTAGTAGTATTGTCAATTTGGGATTTAATTCATGCTATGTGAAACTAGAATAGTGGTAGAGGTTGGAACTGGCAAATAGCTAAACCAGTTTGGCATTTCCAGGGACCGGCACAGCTGCTCCCTTCCTGTAGTACAAACTGGCGCAGCTGCGCCAGGGCTAGATTTTGAAAGTTGTTTATTATTGTGGATAGGGTATGGGACATTATTGTAATGTGTGACATTAATGAAACCATATGATAAGAGTAAAATTAATGGTATGAAGTACTAAGTAGCAAAATAGAATCATGTGTGACATTTTAATACAGAAATAATTAATTAAATGTGCACCTCAGAAAGTCGGAATGAAATTGAATGTTAGAAAAATAGACATTTAATATTGAATATTGTTATAATATTGATGTGTGAGTACTAATAATATTTTTGGAGAATACACGGTTAATAATACCTGCATTATTTTATCTACATTAAATATTAAATTATGTGAACCCAATGTATATGGAGTATATGATATGGGTATATATATAATCCCTAACTTTTCATTATGTAGTAACATTTATACACTAAAATCACATGAGGGAACCAAAGGGGAATTAAATTAACTACATTTGAGACAAAATACTGAGAATTAAAAGGCTTGTCTCAATTCAGTTACCCAAGCAGTGTTCCATTTTCCTTTATGTGAACTGTCGAGCTTTGAATAGTGGTTACAAGCTAAGTGATGATGGCTATGAAAATGGCTGAGGGAGAGTGGTTGGCCATCTTCTCATTAACCATTGTCTTTTTCTTCTACCCCACGTGTTCCTCTTACGATTTGGAGTACACCAGGATATCATCAATGAATATCACCACAAACTTATTTAAGAATGGTTTAAACACCATGTTCATCAAATCCATGAATGTTGCAGGGGCATTGGTCAAACCAAAAGACATTACCAGAAACTCGTAATGTCCATACCGAGTTCTGAATGTCGTCTTTGGTACATCCTCCTTCATTACCTTTAGTTGATGATACCCGCTTCTTAGATATTTAGCTCCTTTCAGCTGATCAAACAAGTCATCTATCCTTGTCAACAGATACTTATTCTTAATAGTGACTTTGTTTAACTCTCTATAATCAATGCAAAGACGTATTGACCCATCCCTCTTCTTCACTAATAACACCGGTGCTCCCCATAGTGATACACTCGGCTGAATGTATTTCTTGTCTAGTAGCTCTTGCAGTTGTACCATCAATTCCTTCATCTTTACCGGAGCCATCCTGTATGGAGCCTTCGATATCGGTGCAGTCCTTGGTGCTAAATAGACAACAAACTCGATCTCTTTGTCAAGCGGAAGTCCTGGCAAATATTCTGAAAATACGTTTGCAAAATCATTAACAACTGCTATCTCTTCCAGTTTCATGCCCTTTCTCAGAGTATCGACTTTGTAAGCTAAATATTCTACACAACCTTGTCTCAATAACTTCTTGGCCTGCATAATCGTCAGACATCTTGCTTGTCTAGGCGACTTGCTACTATAGAAGACTACCTTTGAAGGAGTCATAAGGTTTACACATTTCTTTTGGCAATCAATTATTGCTCCATAATTGAATAGCCAATACATCCCCAAAATAAGATCAAACTATCCAAGTTTAATCGGGGTTAAATCTACTGCTATAATATTTTCCTTAATATTCACCCTACAATTCTTATATAAGAATTTAACAGGAATCACCTCCCTATTCGCAATTTCTATATTCAAAGGAAAACTTAACTCCTCACTAGGCAACCCCAAACTCTTAGCAAAATCATCAGATATAAACGAGCAAGTAGCACCCGAATCAAATAATACATATATATTTATATCATTGATTGGGATAATATCTGACAAAACATCTTTTGATTGCACCACATCTTGTACAGTCATGTTGAAGGTTCTGGCTGTGGGTCTGCTTGATGACGTTGGTCAAGTAATAGCCAACGTACCTTCACTGCCACCTTTCTTGCTTCCATTTGCATCTCCAGCTTTCTTCTTAGGGCACTCGTGAGCTAAATGAGCATTCGAGCCGCATGTGTAACAAGCATTCTTCTTCGGTTGATGACAATTCAGAGCAATGTGGCCCTCTTGGCCATAGTTAAAGCACACTCGCTTAACCCTAAAGCACACGCCAGTGTGATTCCATCCACAAGTAGCACACGCTTCAAATTTCCTTTTCTACTGGCTATTCTGTTGACTTTCAGCACCTACACTCACATTCCACTTCCTCTTTGGGTTATTGTTATTCCCACCACTTCTACCACCATGTTCTCCTTCATTTTCACTCTTCTTCTTTCTTTGTTCCTGATTATACTCCGTTAAGGCATCGCTTCCACCTTCCGCGATAATCGCCTTCTAAAGTACTGTTGTACATGTCTTCAGCTAAAACATAGAAACTCAATATAAAACCAAGGCTTCGTTCCTTGTTCAAATCTTCTCGCCTTGCGCTTGTCTGTGTTAACTAGATACTATGCAAACCTCGCCAACTCATTGAGTTTTGTCGCATATTCCGAGACCACCATTGCACCCTACTTCAACTCTAAAAACTAGACTTCCATCTGATTCGAACTCTCTGAGAAATAGGTCTCGAAAAAGATTTCCTTAAACTTATCCCATGCCATCACCCCCTGACCTCCTCAAGTTTTGTTTACCTACCACCTATAGCTGACATCTGCTTTCAACATGAATGTCACAAAAGCAGTCTAGTGGTCCTCACCGACTCTAGCAATGTCAAAAAAAAAATTCTATTTCCATGATCCAGGTCTGTGCCTCAACTGGATTCATGGACGCACAAAATTCTGTGGGTCCAACCGCCTTGAAATCCTTAAAAGTAATAGCTTGGTTCTTCGGCTGATTCTACAGTACTCCCGCTAATAATGTCACCAACTGCTGAATTGGGTTAGCATTGGCGTCGTTGTTATTGGTAGACCCCTCAAGGGTTCTTTGTCATGGCTGACGTCTTGGAGGCATTTTCTGTTAAAACAACACTTATTAGGTCATTACTCAATTTCTTAAATATTGCTACTTAACTTGCACATCATAAAATATCATCACATAACACATAACATCTTGAATAAATATTAACATTTTATTCATTCATCATCTTTAAAGAAAAAATAGGAATGATAGCATCCTTGCTATCTACATCACTTTCTTGAATTGATAAAGTTTCAAGATAACATCATCATATCCAATTGGTTACATAACACTTGGGAACTTAAGTACACTAAGTGTGAATATCAATAATACCGATGCGAAATAATTGTAAGGTAATTAAATCACTTAATAGCATGCTTGGAAATAAATTTCAAGCTTAAATGAATAACTTTCAATTCATCAATAACCTGCTCAATGCAATATGAGAAGGATAGGAAAGTTTCACAAAACTAAAAGTTGTGTAAGTTAGGAAACTTTCTCAAGTAAAAGAGAAAGAATTAAGGAACTTGTTTGTTTGCTCAGCTACAATATAATTCTAGCTTTAATTAACTTGCGTTGAAACTACCTAACATTAACAAGTCGGTCTTTCCAATTAGTATTTGTAAACTAATATGAGTCCACACTTACAAGAATCAAATTATCATATATCATGCTTCTATACATATATCATTACATTACCCGATTAGTTTCTAACACACTATGTCATAGTTGAAATCACTATTGATTTAAAGTTGTAAACATTAATTCATTAAAGAATTCTTTCAATAACATGTTTATTATCTCATGCATATTATACTGGACAAGTATTACAATTAAAGTAATCATATACGCATGCATCAATTCTCAATTTATTTACAGAACTCAGACCTCACTGCAAGACGGCACGGCCGCACTTCGTTTGTACTAAGGAGTGGCGCGGTCGTGCTACTCCTGGTGCAAACCAAGACATGGCTTATTTTGCAGAAGGTCAGTGTTCTCCCATCTTGCACAAATATGAATAATCATGCACAACACACATGCTATGATGTGAATAACAAATTTAACCCTTCATCAAAACATATTATAAGTCATTATTCGTTTTCATTTAATCAAAACTTCACATGTTAAGCTAACAATCATGCAAGCCATTTTACCTACCACACATCATACTTTCATATATATATATATATATATATATATATATATATATATATATAGTTTATCAAGTCCATTTTTAAAATTTTATGTCTCCATTAGTAAAAATTCATTTAAGCATGCAAGATACATTTATATTGTCTAATTCATGCTTTCATAATCACATAATAGATCACATGAGCATATTTTTAAGTTCAAAACTTAGTGTATACATAGTTCGCTTATACATAGCCAATATAGTCATTTTTCTTGAAATTTCTCTTTTTAATCATGCTTGAATATCTTATATTACCTTTAACCATATAACAAACATATTGACATAAGTCAAGACATATCAGAACGTAATACACTCGCATCCAAGGTTAGAACATGTTTTGCAAAAAGTTCATCAAAACTATTTTCCAACTCTTCAAGTTTTCTTTTAATATTCCAACCAAAACAAGCTAGCATGACTCCTATATATATAACTACCTTAGTCCACATGTTCAAGTCATTTATATGCATATTCAATTCAAAGTAACATGCTCCGAATGGAACATGATCATAGAAATTAGTACACATGACTGGCAGCAAGCGCGGCCGTGCGGTCATGTACTATAGAAGTGACGCGACCGTGCCACTTCGAGCAGTATGAAAAATAATGGCTCTGCATTTGTAGAGCCTCAACATAAACCATGCTAAATCTGCAACCAAACCAACTACAATGCTTCTAAGCATGCAAACAACTTCAGACAACACAATGACATGTTATTCTACATCAATCAACAGAGAATTCTTGAGAATTATATGAATTTGCCAAAACTCAACTTATGAACAAAAGTTTAGATTTTATACCTCTTTGAAGCTTAAATGAACTTAGTTTCCTCCTCCTGAATTTGCTAACCTCTTCTTTGCACCACAACTCACTTACTCTCAAGTTATCAGAGTTTCAAGAACGAAAACAAAGCAACGTGAATTGAAAATTTTGTCTGCCATTTATAGAACAAACTTAGACTGGGCAATCACATTGCACTGAGGTTGAATTCATGTAGTATTAGCAGGAAACATTGGTTAATAAGGAGTGGTTTAACAACCCACCACTAGACATCACCATAGCCAATGATTCCATGCTTGGAAGTTGCGTATTTTAGCCTTAGGTTACTGTTCATGTACTTTTGTGCCACTCAATTTGGGACAAGAGAAAAAATCGTAGTAACTTGTTATTCTAAGGCTTGGTTTGGTGCTCTTAATTCCCATAATGTAATATAAATGTGTTAATGCTACTACACAAAGGAAAGTTGGGGATTATTTATGTACTCCTAAGAATGCAATAACTCTTACTATATAGTCTATATATATAATATATAAACATATTAATGTGTCACTTTGTACCATATAAAATATATAGTTAACTGCCATATAACAAAGGTTTACTATATTGCATGCTTGCACAAATTAATCAAGTAAATAAAATCACATTATAATTATTCATCTCGTTCTCATTAATTATTATTTATTCATAATAATTATTAATCAACATATTATCAATTAATTACCCATAACTGCAATTAACCAATATGTTCACATCCTACCACTATATTCGAATAAATTGAATATTTAATTATTAATAATCCTATCAATCCTTTGATATTAAAATCTTAGGGTTAGTCCACTAATTTAAATAAATTATTAGTGACTCCCTTTAATCATTTCATAAATTCACATAACCACATAAGGTTTATATAGATTCACAAAATTAACTCTTTAAAAAATTAAATCATATATTTAATTAAATAAGGAGTTTAAAATTCACGGTCATTACAGAACGTGGTGAACCCTCATGCAAGGACAAGGGTAAAGAGAAGACTTCAGAATAGGTTTGTTTCTTAGTTCTAGTAATCTATTATTATTATGTTGTATGAAGACTTATTTATTTTGATGTAATAAGTTATGTTTAAATTAAGATGTTGTAGTAATGGTTCGAGACCTTGGGACAAGAATAATTATGTTATGACAATATAAATTATTCTATTTTTCGTTGTGTGAGATTTTGATTTATTATTAGAGATAGCACGTGACGAACCAAATTCGAGATATGAGTGTCTGAATTTGGGGGCATCACAGGTTAGTATCAAAACATTACGTTATAAACCTTAGGAGCGAGAATCTTTAGACTATAACCTTAAGAAGAACGTAGAGGATAGAAGGAGATAAAATGTATATAAAGTTTTCCTACAGACTTAGTTGCATTATGATGAGCCCGTGAAAGATTCCGACGAGGCTACATTCGAGGATCGGATGTTGGGAGAATACGAGGAGCGGATTCTAAAATTTGAGTGTCGGGTTGAGGAACTAGAGACCTAGGCTCATGAAAGAGAAATCGAGATGCAGAGGCTAAGGGATGAAGACCATAGGAGAAAATTGGAGATGCAAAAGTTGGAGGAAGAACTTGCATATCGCAAGGAGGCAAGCATACAAATGGGAACCCTTTTCCACTGATCGATAGCCAGGAATGTAGAATTGGTAGGTAAGCTAGAGGAGTACGAGCAGAAGGAACTGAGCGAGAAAGCTGAGAAGGAGGTTCTTCGTACACAGCTAGAGATGGAGGTTATGGAGAGGATCCACTTCGAGGATAAGTGGGAAGGATCTAATGATAGGGTAGGAGACTTGGATGAGGAAGTGAGGTGTAAGAGGAGGAAGATGAACCAAATGAGCTACTCTTTTCGTACAACTATTGAGGGGTTAATAGATGGTATGTACCATTATCCGATAGAACAAGGGTAGACCCGTCACACTTTTAGTAGATAAATAATGGCTCACATGATATAGGTCAAGTACAAGAGTGCAGTGGAGCGCGGGATGTTGGGATAGTTGTTGGTTAAGTGTCTAGTAGTGTAGGTTTGTTGTGAATGATATGTAATCGCAATCTTTTGTGTAAGATATGGGATAGATATGTAAACCCTGAGTAAGTTCATGTTAGAGGGGTAGTATGTTAGTGTTTCCCCATCTTTTGTGATATTATGGGGTAGATGTTAACATTTATAGAAGTATGCTAGGAATGATTATATCGATGTGATGATTTGGCATATGAATATAAATGTTCTTATTTCAGAGAATGTGTTATAAAATATTTAAGTAATATAATTAAATAATAAGGATAAAATTTTGTGATGTAGAAAATACTGCCCAGATGTAGACTAACAGCACAGGAAGAATCGGTCAATAACGAAAGAGAACAAGTAGACTCTATCCAAAGGCTAGTAGATTTGCTAGGAGAGGCCCTGCGGGGAAGAAATAATGAGCCAGTACCACCCAATCCCCAAGCGGTTCCAGTTATGAACTTTAATGACTTTAGGAGTTTGGGACCTCCGAAATTTGTTGGTACTACCGATCCTATCGTGGCACAAACATGGATAAAAGAAATGGATAAAGCCTTCGCCATTGCTCGTGTGGGTGAAGAGCAGAAAACCGTGTTCGCTACGTATATGATGAGGGGTGAAGCAAACTACTGGTGGGAAGCCAATCAACAGAAAGCGGGAGAAGGGATTATAACCTGGGAAAGGTTTAAGGCCTTGTTTTTCAAGAATTACTTCCCAAAAAGCATAAAGGATAGGATGGAGGTGAAGTTTCTAGAACTAAAACAAGGAGAGATGAGGGTGGCGCAGTATGCGACCAAGTTCAACGAAATCGTGCAATTTTTAATGCATCAAGTCGACAATGAAGAGAGAAAAGCTAGTCATTTCGAACTAGGACTAAAACCTTGGTTGTTTAATAAGGTGTCGGTCCTTCAAATCGACTCGTTCGCCACGTTGTTAGAGAAGGTGATCATTGTTGAGGGAGATAACGAGGCATTAAGCTAGTACAACAAGGAAAAGAAGATTAAGAATACTGGAGGAGAAACTCATAGAGGAAGTAGTAGTAGTGGAGGAAGTAGCCTAGGGAAAAGAAAATGGGATAACAACAACAGAAACAACAATCAAGCAGGAAGTTTTCATGGTGGGTTTAAGAAGAGAGCGAAAGGATGCTTGAAATGTGGAAAGAACCACCAAGGAGAGTGCTCGAAGGGGTATAGTGTTCGCTACAACTGCGGCCAAGAAGGGCACATTTCACAAAACTGCCCAAAGCCGAAGAAGACCAAGGGATGTTTTTCTTGTGGCTCCACCGAGCACTAGATCAAGGACTGTCCCAAGAAGGGGAGTAGTGGAGGAAGTGGCCATCAGGGAGGAGGCAGCAAGCTTATGATCGATGGACTGACACAATCCAATCGACCAATTACTAGAACGTTTAACATGACTATCCAGGATGCAGTAGCCGGGAAGGGCGTGGTGTCATGTATTATCTTGATCAATAATATAAATGCCTATGTATTATCTGATTCAGGTGCTACCTGTTCATTTGTGTCTGAAGAATTTGCTAGTCGGATAAACATACCCCAAGAAAGGTTAAAAATTTTATTGAACATAGAAATTGCGAATAATGACGTAATTCCAGTAGAGTTCATTTACCAAAACTGTTATGTGAACATTAGAGGTCACGAACTAACCGTAGACTTAATTCCGATTAGATTAGGAGAATTTGACGTGAATAGGAATGGATTGGTTATCCAGCCACGCTGCGATAATCGATTGTAAAAAGAAAAGTGTGAACCTTCAGACTCCAAATCAGTCAAAGGTGGTATTTTATTGTAGCTCATCGCTTAAGTAATCATGTTACGTTACGATGATGCAGGCTAAGAAATTATTAAAGAAAGTATGTATAGGTTATCTAGCGTATATAGTAGATACTCAAAAGAAGGGAGTATAAATAAAGAATATATCGGTAGTCAGAGATTTTCAATACGTATTCCCAGATGATCTGTCTGGTCTTCCACCAGATAGAGAACTTAAATTCGTAATAGACTTAGCACCGGGAACTGCACCAATTTTGAAAGCCCTATATCGTATGGTGCCAGTAGAAATGAAAGAATTGATGATACAATTGTAGGAGTTGCTAAATAAGGGTTACATTTGGCCGAGTGTGTCTCCTTTGGGAGCACCAGTGTTTTTTATAAAAAAGAAGGATGGAACGATGAGGCTGTGTATCGACTATCGAGAGTTAAACCGAGTAACAATTAAGAATAGATATCTATTGCCAAGGATAGACGACTTTTTCAATCAACTTAAGGGAGTGAATTATTTTTCCAAGATATATTTACGAACGGGATATCATCAGTTGAAAATGCAAAAGGAGGACATACCAAAGACGACGTTCCGAACCCGTGACGGGCATTTCTAATTTCTAGTAATGTCATTTGGGTTGACAAATGCTCCAACAGCGTTTATGGACTTAATGAACTAAGTCTTCAAACCATACTTAGATATGTTCGTAGTAGTATTTATCGTTGACATTTTGATTTATTCAAAAACCAAGGAAGAGCACACCGAACTTCTAAGGATGGTTCTTTGGAGGAACCACAATACTGAAGAAGCTACGTGGGAACTAGAGGAAAAGATGAGGAAGAATTATCCACATCTTTTTTAGTAGCCTTATGTGTAATTCCGGGGACAAAATTCTTATAAGGGGGGAGGATGTAATAACCAAGAATTTTAAGTCACTTTATAAGTATATTATTGATATTTTAAATTTTGTGTCATATAGTGAGTAAATATGTGATGACATATGTCGGAATGAGTATAGCTAAATAAATAAATAAATATATATATATATATATATATATATATATATATATATATATATGTATGTGTTGATATATATACTTACTGATTATATCAATTGAATTAAATAAGGAAGCCACATAACCTAATTATACATTAGGTGAGATAATTAAATAACCTAAGGGTTATGGTATTAAAGAAATGTTAGTATTTAAAATGTATACTAACCTAAGAGGTTAATTTTATTCATCTCAATTGCTTATTTATTTCAAACCTAATTAGGTTATAAGTTAAAGGGTCATGTGTAGGTAATTAAATTCCAAAAGAGATGGGATAGAAACCCTAAATAAACTATTAGGGTGAGAGAAATTAAAAGTATTGGACTAGGTTACTTGCATAGCTTAAACAATTAAATAAGAAGCCCAAAGAAATTAAAATGCAAGACCAATACTTAGCCCATTTGATTAGGGACATTTGAGATCATTGATTAATCAAAAATTGGTCATGAAAAATAAATCAAAAATGGGGGAAAAGGAGGAGTATATGGGCGGTTTTTGAGGTGCCTTTTATGGCCATGAAACTTGCTAATCAACTTTCCTTTTATGGCAAATCTTATCTCTTTCTAACAATAGTACAATGTTGTCACCTTCTCATTGGTTGGAAATCTAGGTTAAGGTTAATTATAATCCTAAGAGATAAGATGAAGCCTTTTAACCAAGAGTAATAAAAATATGGGGGATATTATGATGAATGAGTAATTAAATCTATTTCATATTGCAAGTATTCTTTAGTTTACTCTCATTTCAATGTACTTCATTTTCTCTCATCCTTTCATTTTCTCCCTGAAAGTAGTATGCATACAAGTCAATCATGTATGATGATAAAACATATACTTTGTAATCAATCTTATTTATTTATTAATAAAATAATTATTTATTAAAGGCATTTAATTATGTACATGGTGTTATTTTAATAATATGTGATAAACTCATAGTTTTAAGCAATGCTTTTAGAATCATGATAAGATCATGCTAATGAGATCTAAATTTTTAGATAGCTTAAAAACTAAAATGTTCCCAATCAATGGATTACTAAAAAGGAGATTAGTGAATCTGGATAGATTGGTACATACGTTGCTTGCTCATTGGATGAGGATGATTGATCTCATGATCATTTGCGTGGAGACACTAAAACAAGTATGTAGGTGCTTATTGGAGAATAAGTTTACTGAACGTGACTCGCTAAGGAATATCTAATGGAGTTTTACTTGTGTGTCAATAGGAATTCCTGAAGTGATAGTAGTACAAGTGATCTTTACACTAGAGATCATCATAGTATCTTGTATATAATGATTTATAGTTTGACTTATTCCTTAGGACACTTAGGGTATATCAAAGGATTTTTGCTTGGGTATAATTAGTTATATATGGAGATAATGAATGATCAATAAAAAATCTACCACTTCTAGTAAAAGAAGAGATATGTCCTATGTGATTCGATAAATAACAACCCAAGAATCATTGGCCAGCTAGGTGGAATGAAATTAAAAAGGAGTTTTGAATTTGTATTCATTCGGAGTTGTACATTTGGGAATCGAAATACATATAATTAAATGAAATAAGACTTGACAATAATTCTATGTCTTATATTTAATTGAGATATTGTATGGTGGAAGGATTGAATTGTACGGTAACTATTTACTCAAAGGTTCTTTTATGATTAATGTTGAAATCTATATTATCTGGATAGTCGTTGATCGCTAAAGATGCTTATCCTTATTGTAAAATAAATATTATTTATTTAAATAAATTAATAGTTTAATTTATTTATTTAAATGAGATTAGAACTGTTCAAATTGATTTATTCACAACCGGATTAATATGGAGAACCTAAAGGGTCACACCATAAAAAGAAAAAAAATTATTTAAGAAGTTAATGACATAATCGTAATAATATGTTTAGTGTATTTAATTTAATCTATGATGATAGAATAAATTAAATAGCTTAATATTTATTATTTAATATTTTGAAAATATTAAATATTAATTAATAAGAGGAGTCTTAATAATATTATTACAATTATTATTATTTTAATTTCTAAAGGAGTTTGGGAATTAATTTAATATAAGCACTCTCATTTATTCCTAATAAGATTAGGAGGTAAGTTAATTAAAAGAGTTTAATTAATTATCCTTAATAAGATTAGGGAGCTTAATGAATTAAAAGAATTTAATTAATTAAATAATACCCTAATTTCTAATTAGATTATAAGGGTTAACTGATGTCTTTATAAGAGGAGTCTTATATCAGATATCAAATAGACGTGATTCCATTGGAGAGTACGCCCTTTTTTCTACAGAGAAAGAAAACTAGGGTTTTATCCAAAACATCCTTCTTCTTGATTCATATTCTTTCTTGTTGGATCACCTCTAGAGGCCAAACGCTTTGGTGGCTAACGTTAATCAAAGGAAGGAATCAAACCTGCGTATTCAAGGAGAGCACGAAGGACTAGGAGTTGAACTTGTACCTGAGGAAGCTCGTATCTTCAAGGGTATGATTCTGATTCTCCTATTCTTTTATAGATTGATAATCAAGCACAAGAATGATCTTGGTTTATGGTTTGTAAGAAATTTTAAAATTTATTTTTATTACGCTTCTGCTTCGATTATGTGATTTGATTGCATATACTTGTTTCTAGCAAACCTAACAGTGGTATCAGAGCCAATCTTGTGCTAATTATCAGTCTTTGTGATTACGTGTATGTAAACTATGTGATTAGATCGGATTCTTGGGCAATAGAAAAGTTTTCTGTTTCTACGACGTGGCACAACTACAACATCTCCAGTTCATTCTAGAGCGCAGCTGCGCCATTAACCAGATCCAGTTTCCTGGATAAAGAGCGCATCTACGCCGCGACCCAGTTCATTCTGGGCGCAGCTACGCCCTTGGGTAGAATCTGAAAAACTTTTTTTTAATTAAATAAATGGTTTGTTTTATTGATAAAATTTTAAAATAAAGTTATTTATTTTATCTGAAATAAAATAAAGTTTTTTAATGGTTTGGTTTTTGATTAAAATAAAAGATTTTATTTTGTTTCAAAACTAAAGTTTAGCAAACTTTTGCCCATTAATTGATATTAATGCATATATAAAATGGATTTATTATTCATGAGATGAATGTTATTTATTGATGCATATATTGATATGTATGATAATGAATGGATTTGATTATGGACTATGACCAATGTGATTGGATTTTATTTTGGATAGATGCTTGAATGTATGAGTTTTATTAAATGGAGCCTGCGTACCTCGTCTTTTTTGATTTTTTTCTTAATGTAAATTCTATCTCTCTCATATGTACTTCCCCTTTACTGCTAATCAATGTTTCTATTTAAATTAAATAGTTTATATAATAGGATTAGTTAGAATTTCTCGAAGAATCGAAGATCAAGGAGCAAGATGCACTTGAAGACCCATTTATAATGGAGCCCAGGTTTAAATGTAATACTTATATTTAAATATTAATTCTTGCACCCTAGGGTTTGACCTTTTGGTTCACTTAGTGGCTCTGGTGAACCAAACTAGAATAAAAGTCCATAATCAATTCGGGTAGAATATAGTATTCTATATGTGCATGCTAGTATTATATATATATATATATATATATATATATATATATATATATATATATATGTGTGTGTGTGTGTGTGTGTGTGTGTGTGTGTGTGTGTGTGTGTGTGTGTGTGTGTGTGCATGCGCGCTAAACAAGATGAGATAAATAATAACAAACCCCTCAAAGAAATTTTATTAAGTTGTAACGTTCAAAGATATTTGGAATATCGAACGTCAACTTCTAGCATGATAAAAATAATATAGCGTTGAATATTTAATATGAGTTTGTTGTGCACACACAAGAAAAGTATTAAATATTTGAGATGTTATTTTTGTTACATATGATGTTTATGAGGAATTGATCATTACCTCTTTGTTGTGCACACACAAGGGCTGTAGTTTTCTCTTCACTTATATGTAGATGTTGGGTATGACTTAACTTAAATCATTTTAGTTCGGATGTGCACACACTTGACCATTATGATTTAAGAGGCAAAATAAGGAGTTACATGATGATGTAATTGACAAGAGTTATCTACCTATTTATTTATATATAGTTTGTTGTGCACACACAAGGCTATATACATTTGAAATAGGATCCTTATTCTCACTAGCATATCTTTAATTAGATATTTTTGAACTATATAATGAGGGTAATATAGTTTGAAGATAATAGTGAGAGATACCGATTTAAAATAAGACCTAATTTATTTTGGTAATTAATTAAATGAATATTTGCTAAAAATATTGTTTTTCGGATGCAAAAATTTAAAAATGTCACACTCACTAATTTCACTGCATAGCATACTTGATGCTAACAAACTGACTGGATCAAATTTAACGGACTAGTTAAGGAATCTGAGAATTGTTCTAACTACTAAAAAGATTTCTTATATCCTAAATTCGCCCGTCCCTAAAAAACTTGATGAAACAGTCTCTGAGGAAGAGATTGCTACTTTTATGAAGTGTCAAGATGATGCATCTGTGGCTTAATGCATCATGCTCGCATCCATGAGTAACAAGCTTCAACGTCAACATGAAACTATGGATGCTCCTGCTATATTTTTGTACCTCTAAGACTTGTATGGTAAACAAAGTTGGACTGCTAGATATAAGATATCTAAGGAGCTCTTCCGATCTCGGATGACCGAGAAAATTGCTATAACGACCCGAAAATTCTAGTTGTCCGGAATTTAAGTTTAACGAATTAGTTATTAATAAAATGAATTTTTATTAATACTATTTTATGTTATGTGTTTATTAATCGTTCTAGAAGCTAGGATGATTATAAGTCGGGAGGATTCTAGCTACGAGCTAGACTGAACCAGTAAGAATTTTCAAGACGAAAATAAAAAAAAATTCGGTAACAAAAATATTTCTAGAAAAAAAGACGAAATAGGCACTATTCACCCTAAGGGTTAGGGTTTGAATAACCTAAGCCTTTTCAAGAGTTCGGTATGTCGAAATGACATTCCGTCAAAAGATTTGACGATAATATATAGTAAAAAGTTTAAGTATGCCGATAAAAGTTTTCTCGAAAAGCGTGCAAAAATCGGACGAAATAAAAAATGACGAAAAGTACTATTATGTACTTTTCACTCGTTTAACTACGTTAGGGGAAAACGTGAAGGAAAACGCTTAATGCCAAAAAGTGTTTTTTAGTTTTTTGAAAATCCGAAGAATACGTAAAAGTTAATCGATAAAGAAAGACGAAATATTCAAAAATATTTGGATTCTGAGAATCATAGTTTTTAAAACTGTCGGACGAAACCCGAAAGACGGAACCATAAAACTTCCAGGGGGAGTTTCGTGAATAGTAAGAAGGTGTATTGAGGAGGTGGGAATAGTATGGAGGTGTGAATAGTAAGGAGGTTTGGGGGACGAAATGACTATTTTGCCCCTAGCCTTGGTTTTCTATAAATAGAAAGCTTATTTCATTTGTTTGGAATTTTGAAAATTGTCCAACATTTGAGATATATATATATATATTTCGAGTGAAGGAAAAGAGGAAAAGGAGGAGGAAAAGTTGCTCGTGAACAAACTTTGTCCGACAGAAAGAGATTAAAGAAGGAAGGTAATTCGAAACCTAACTTCTATATAATTTTCTTTAAGTTTTATATGTTTAAAACATAACTTAATGAAGATAAGAAGTGGATGATGTTAGGAATGATTTCATATGGTTGAAATCATGAGAAAACAAAGAAATAAGAATTTAAAGTTTAGTAAATAAATTTCGGCAAAAAGCACTTTTTCACCACTGTGGTTATAGTGTTTTAAGAAATTAGCCACTGTGTTTTTAAAATATTCAATTAGCCCACTGTACTTTTTAAAAATGTTCAATTAACCAATTCCGTCTAATTTGAGTAACGGACGTTAAAAAATCAGCTTAGATTACTGACGTGGCTTTTTGAAAAAAAATAAAAATGATGTGTATTTGCTGACTGGATTTTTGAGGTCAAATTTGCAAAAATCGGTCAAATTTGTATGAAGTCACTATATGCTTGTTTAATGGATTTTCTTTATAATTTTTTCTTTTCAAACAAAATAATAAAATAATAAAATTATTATGTAATAAAAAAATAATTAAAATAATAATAAAATTAAAATAAACATTTAATTTATTTTTTTATAATTTTTTCTTTTCCTTTTATCTTTTCCTTTCTGTTAATAATTATTTTTATTTTAAAAATTAATTCCAAATAATACAAATAATATTTCAAAAATTTTGTATCAACGAGATCTATTACAACATTACATTAATTTCAACAAAAAAATAAAAAATAATTCATTTTCTTTCTTTTTCTTTCTTTTAATAATAATTCATTTTCTTTTCATCTTCTCCACAAGAATGGTTGAGACCTTTCTGTTCATGTTCTACTGTTCATCTTTTCCTTTCTATATCTACGGCAAGCGGTGAGAGAATCGGCTGAGATTATCAATCAACTACTTTCCATTTGATTATCAACTCCATTTGAGATTATGAAACTTTCCCATGATTTTTTTTTGAGGAATTTCTTTTTTATTTGATTTGGCTGAGTTTGGATTTGGGAATTTGAATGAGGGATTTGGGGATTTTTTTGGCTTTGGTTTCTGAAAGGGGGATCACCATGATTTTGAAGCTCTCTGCAATTCGATTTAACCAAATCGTGCAAGACACCACCACCAACAAACAGATCAACTCCCCCGCCACCGCCACCGCCACTACCGCCGTCGCCGCCCTCCGCAGCAAGAAAAGTGGAAGAGAGAAAGAGAAAAAAGTGGAAGAGAGAGAGAAAAGGAACTCAAGATATGATTATTAAGGAAAGTGGACGATGAATCGATGATGCTACTGATCCTCTTATTGAGAGAGATTTGGATATGCTATCCATGGTGGGAAGTTTAGATCTTGAAATTGTTCAGAGGTGGAGGAAGAGGCTGGATGAAGGAGAACTTTCTGTAAATTAAAATGGGGGATGATTGAATGGAGATGAATATTTTGATTATTTATATTATTTAGAATTAAAATAATTAAAAGAAAGGAAAAGAAAAAAAAGAAAAAATTATAAAAATAATAATAAGGTTTTGATTGTATAATTAATTTTAATTTTTATGTCATTTGTTTAAAGCATTTATTTTAATTTTTATAAATTAAAGTATTTATTTTAATTAGTTTTTAAACGTAATTAATGATTTTTTATTTTTTATTTTTTTAAAAAATTAATATAATGTTGTAATAGATCTCATTGATACAAAAATTTTGATATATTATTTGTATTATTTGGAATTAATTTTAAAAATAAAAATAATTATTAAAAGAAAGGAGAAGATAAAAAGAAAAGAAAAAATTATAAAAAAATGAATTAAAATATTTTTTAAATTTTATTATTATTTTAATTATTTTTTTACCACATAATGATTTTATTATTTTATTTTTTTGTTTGAGAAGAAAAAGTTATAAAGAAAATCCATTAAAAAAATAAAACAAAGGAGTAGATAGGAACATTTGTTACCACGTAATTACCAAGTAATTTTTTCTTTTTTTCAAAAAGCCACGTTAGCAATCTAAGCTGATTTTTTAACGTCCGTTACTCAAATTAAACGGAATTGGTTAATTGAACATTTTTAAAAAGTACAGTGGGCTAATTGAATATTTTAAAAGCACATTGACTAATTACTAAAAACACTATAACCACAGTTGTGAAAAAGTACTTTTTGCCAATAAATTTTTTAAGAAAGTATAAGACTCGTAAGGATTTTGAGCAATCTGAATGAATCTTATGAATGAGTAGGTGAAATAAGTAAGGAATGATGTTCTATAACATCAAATTCTAAGAAAAAGTGAAATTGTAATCCAAAATATTGATTAAAAATGAATAACGAATGAAGAACACGAAGAACGTTGTTGATGGACAAATTTAAAACTATCGTAGGATAATTGTTATTGATGGACAAGTTTAAGAACATCGCTTATTACTTAGTCGCTTATTGCTTGGTTAGGAACGGTAGAAACGTTCATGAAGAACGAATTAAAACTTAGCTATAACGAAGTTATGACGAAAATTTTGTAAAAGACGAACGAGAATTAGAAAGTTAGTAAATGAACCCGAACATGTAGGGTTTCATAAGAAAGTAAGAAAACTTAGAAAATATGAGTCGTGGACTCAAGAACGAACGAATTCTGAGTTCGAATAACCGAATTACGGACGAACGAACGAAGAGCGTTAAAAACGTAAAACGAACGAAGTGTGAATATTAAGCCAATCGAAGGCATGTTAACGGATTCAGAACAAGGTTTTGTCCAAGGGGTATTAAAGTATGTAAGATAAGGAAGAGAATGGTTTTTCAATGACCTCGTTCCAAGTTATAACGAAGAAGTTATGAGATCGGGAAGTAAGCGTCTCAAATTGGATTTAACACTTAGAGAAATTTTCTAGGGTTTAGGCTTGGCGCCGCAGCGCCAGCTATGCCTTAAGAGGCGGCGCCGCAACGCCAGGCCGGGAGGTTGTGCACTACTAACTCGCGCCGCAACGTAAGAGGAAAGGAAGAGAGTGGCGCCACAGCGCCAGTGTAGGGAAAAAGCCAGAGAGGAGTTTTTAATTACTCAGCTCTTGGGGGAAACGTAAGGGAAGATAAAGAACATAAGGTTCATCAAATGTAACACTTAATCAAGTGAATTAAACCTTTAGTGAAGGTTGAACAGAAAGATTAAACGAGATTAAAAGATAGAGAATTTAAGCGGTAGATTACGTAACCGATATCCGGGGACCGTAGTCGCGATGAACGAACGTAAGGGATTGCTATGATTGTGATTCCTTAGACGTTGAGTGACGAGGGTATTGAATAACTTTTCGATATTATGTTGTGGTAATGAGAGATAAGTGTAAAGTGTATAAGCGCTGTGAACGCAACGTAGTTGCGTTGAATGATCGTTTTAGCATATATACGGCAAACCGTATGGCTTCGACATTAAGAAAGAATAACGATTGTTATCAAGAAAGCCGAAACGAACGGTAATAAGATTAATGAAAGCCGATAGTGATTCAGATGGAGAATGTTAGAATGAAATGTAAGCGTTCAACACTTTAACCGACGTGAAGGTTGAGTGTACGCAAATACTAAATGGATAGAACCTACATCCCGTGTATAGTTTGACCGTAAGATAATAAAGACTAATGATTAAACCAAGTATGGTAAAGAAGAAGAATTAAAGAGAAGTATGCATAACTTAACAAAGCCAAGTTAATGATTGACTTGGACGATAAAAAATGAATCCTGAGGTATGGCATTTAGTTACCAGAAAGCCATAAGGAATAAGAAATTGACTTAACAAACTTTATAGTTTAATAGTTCGTATAAGTTAAGATTAGTTTAGGTTGTGGTACAATCGTAACCTTTGATGGTTAACATATGGGAGCTGGCAGTGTAGATGAGACGGTAACTTGTTTGTTGGTTGTTGTGGGAAACCACTCAGAGTACCATATGGACTACTAGCAGAGAAGCGATGTGTACTGAGTCCTATAAAATTTATAAGAAGAAGATAAGAATGTAAATCATCAAAGATGATGAACGTTTTGAGTAAAACATCTCCGTATGTCATGAAGCCGTAAGCCGATAATGAAAGTTGGTCGCGTAAACTTAGGTTGCAAGAACGTGAACTCTAAGAAGTAAAGTTAAGTAAAACCAATGTGTAAGTCAAGTATATAACTAATTGATGTTTATGTTTTCTACTTATGTGTTATATAGGGATTGGAATGAGCAGTTCAACGTAAGTTATAACTGTGCGTAAGGAAAGTTTCCTAACTTCATTCATATTCTAAATGAATGCTAGTTTCTTAAACTTCTCAGATGTTGAACTTGAGATGTTCTGTCTATGTGTGAATGTGTGATATTTGTACAAGTTGGTAGTATGTATGAGGCCTTGTGCCTTAATTTGAACACTTTGGTGTTTCTATGAGATGAAGTGTTCTGTGATTAAACTGTTCAATAAGAGAATGCTCTATTTTACATGATCCGTTATTGATTAAGTCTGTGCTAATGATTCTAGCGAGACAGAATGTGTATGAAAAAGGTAGAAGAATGAAAGTATTTCAAAGTGAAAGTGAATATTATTTTAAAATGATAGGAATCGAGATTATTCCTATTATTCAAGCTGCTTCATATCCTTTGTTCAGTTATCGAAGTTCTAAAGGAATGTTTGAATTCTTGAAGTTGTTTGTTCAACTGTTATGACTTGCTGGGTAATTGAATGCTCACACTTGCTTTAAATGAAAAACATTTTCAGTGAATGATGTTAGAAGAACTTAAGGATTCCGTAAAGATCAAGCTAATGGTATCCAGATAAAGTGTCATTCAGAATGTGAATGAGCGAGAAGATCAAGTGAAGACTTGTAATGTAGAAAGATGAAATTAAATTATAGACTAGTTAATAAACTGTTATGTATCCTTGGTGGCAAATAAAAGTCACTATTGTAAGATGAAATGAATAATGTATCTATCATTATTTGTAATGAAAGAGGTTATAAGGATTTTAGAACCTGGGATTTGAGAATGTATGTTGTTATATTTCATTATATAATGATGTATGTTGGATGAATGATGTACTCGTGACGTACGGAATTTAGGTGTGAAGATAGACCGAATTTCGGGGCGTTACAACTGTTGTTGAGACTCATGTCCTAAAGATGATCAACCTAATTGAACGTCTTGGATAGCTTGGGTTCGTCATGGATGGGGAGTTGAGTCAAGATTTAGTATTGCAATCACTCCTTGACACCTTCTCATAATTTGTTATTAATTTTTACATGAATAAGTTGAACGTCTGCTTGCCTGAGTTACTTAACATGTTGAAAACTACTGAAGGTCACTTCCCATCCAAGAAGAACCAAGTCTTACTGGTGGATGACTCTTCCAAGCAAAGCAAGAGGGCCGATGTATCTTCTGAAAAGAAGAAATCCAAGAAGGCTAAGGGAAAGGCGAAAGGAAATGATAATAAGAAACCTGATCTAGAAAGAAAAGGAATCTGCTTCCATTGCAACAGGTAGGAAGTGCAAGGAGTTCCTTGCAGAACAAAAGGAGAAGAAGCTTGGAGAATCTTTGAATCCTAATCAAGGTTTGCTTATGAAGTCTTCTACTTGGGTATTGGATACCGGCTATGGTTCACATATGTAATAATATGCAGGGATTGTTAGAAGTAGAAAGTTGAACAAGGATGAGGTCGTCCTACGAGTGAAAAATGGAGCAAAGGTTGTTACATTAGCTGTAGGGACTTATTGTTTAGCACTGCCTACGGGCAAGTTGATTAGATTAAATAATTGTTATTTTGTTCCCTCACTTATTAGAAACATTATTTAAATTTTTGTATTTGATATGGATGGTTTTGACATTATAATAAAGAACAATAGTTGTTCTATTTATAATAATAATATTTTTTACGGTGTTGGTAATTTGTGAAATGGACTTTACATACTTGACTTGCATGAAAATATACTTCAAATTGAACAAACTAAGAAAAGGAAAAGAGATTATGTTAATTATATCTATATGTGGCACCGTAGACTTGGTCATATTAATGAAATAAGATTATCCAAGTTGCATAAAGATGGACTCTTAGAGCTATCTGATTATGAATTATATCCAACTTGTGAATCTTGTCTCATGAAAAAATGACTAAATCTTCTTTTAGTGGAAAAGGTAAAAGAGTTACAGAGTTGTTAGCATTGGTTCACACAGATGTATGTGGACCTACGACAACGAATGCACGAGCAGGGTATTCTTATTTTATTACATTCACGGATGTTCACTCAAGATTTGGATATGTGTATTTAACGAAATACAAATCTGAATCATTTGAAAATTTCAAAGAGTTCAGAAGTGAAGTAGAAAAACAAACTGGAAAAAGTATTAAAATTCTTCGATCAGATCGAGGAGGTGAATACTTAAGCAATGAGTTTCTCAATTGTCTTAAAGAAAATGGTATAATCTCACAATGGACTCCACTAGGAACACCACAGTTGAATGGTGTATCTGAAAGGAGAAATCGAACAATGTTGAACATGGTTCGTTCCGTGATGAGTTTTACTGATCTTTTGGTGTCATTATAGGGATATGGCCTAGAAGCGGCTACATATCTACTAAATAAGGTTCCCTCAAAATTCGTCCCTAAGACTCTATATGAGATGTGGACAGGGAGAATACCTAGTCTTTAGCATATTAAGATTTGGGGATGTCCAGCTTATGTAAAAAGGTTTCAAAATGATAAGCTTGGGACTAGATCTGATAAGTGTACATTTGTGGGATATCCTAAAGAAAGTTTAGGATACTATTTTTACTGTAATAACCAAGAATTTCTGTAGTACATTGTAAATAAATATATTAAATAATCTATAATATATTATGAATGATTAAGTGATTATGTGAGTAATATGCTATAATATTTAAAGGAAGTCTCACTAATAAGTTAAATAAGTTAGTGAACTAACCAAAGTATTTTAATAATCTAGAAAATAGATGTAAAGTGCTAAACCCTAATTACATACTCAATAAACTTGAATAAGACAAGTCTAATTGGGTTATGTGAGTGAATTAATATTACTAATGAATAATAATATGGAAATATTAATAATAATGAGCATAAGCTCAAGAGATAATAGTGAAAGAAAAATAAGTAATTAAACAAGCCCAATTATATTTTTTTAGTGTGGGACTTGTAGGTAAAATTAATTTTAGGGCAATTGGTTTATTAAATTAGTCCAAGAGGTCATGTATAAGATAAATTTAACAATGGCCCAGTTGAATTAATGGGGAAGCCCAAGTTCAATTTTTTTAGTAAGCATAATAATAAAAGTACAAGCCCATTAAACATTTAATCGCAAGCCCAATTGTTAAGCCCAATTAGAGAGGTTATTATAGTCATTAATTAAGCTAGCTAATAAAAACAAAATTGGTGAATAAAGAGGGCATGTGGCCGAATTAGAGGAGTGGGAAAGGGAGTGGAATGTAATGATAAAGTAACTTTAGTAGGTAAACAACCTCTTTAGTTGTCAACTTTTTATTTGGACAACACACTAAGTGTTTCTTGCAAGTTATCTTTGGTATGATGAGAGAGTAAGTAAGATATGGATGATATGCAATCTAATCATTTGGATTATGCTAGCAAATTTAGGACATCCACTTTACTCTCATTTTGTTTGCTAAAGAAAAAAATAGAGAGAGAAAAGGAAGTATTAGAAAGAGAGAGGGAGGAACTCATGGGGAAGAAGAAGAAGAAAGGAAGAGGGCCTAAGCTCATGCACCCAAAATTTATAACCTACTATGGGTATAGAAGGAATGAGGCTAAGAAGTCAAGGTACACAATTAATTTCTAAACTTTATTTTCTTTTCTTTTTATGGATTTGATGAGAAAAAGGGTTTTGTGATTTGAAAATTAGAAACCTTTTATTTATGTGTTTTTATGTAGATTCATGTATGAATCTAACTTGTTCAAGTATTTAAAAGTGGATCAAAAAGAGATAAATGAAACTAGGTTTCTAGAAATCTAGAAAACCCTAGCTTTTGCTTCCTTTAAACAAATGGTATGTTAAATCTAGACCTTCTTTTCATGATCCGTTGAAGAGTGGTGCTAGATATGTGTGTTAACTAGTTAACCCAAGTGGCAGAACATGAAAATCACGTGTTTAGCAGTCGTGGCCTGAGTTTTGATCAAAACAGTCCATGTAGTGGACAAAAAGCTTTAAAAAACTCTCTGGCCAGTCTGCCACGAGGGCAGTTTCGTCCCCTTAATTGCTTTAAAAATTCAAGAAAAATTTGGTGAAGTAATATCAGAGGTTAGATAGCTTCTGTAAAAATTTGAGAATTTTTGGCTATACGGTTTGAGAGTTATACATTTTACGTTCGGGGACTACTTTAAAAACTTTAACCGAATAACTCTCTGTGTATTGATCCAAAAATTATGAAATATTTACTGGAAGTACACGTATATAACAGGAGCCTACCTTGAAAATTTCAGAATTTTGGGAGTTAATTTCGATTTATGAAAAATCTGGCAATATTTGGACATTATGGGCTATTTAAATATAGTAAATGAATTTTAAAAATTTCAAGAAAAATTTATTTTCATGAGAGGATTATATGTAGCTACTGTCCAGAAAAGAAATGGTTTTTGAGTTGTTTTGCTATTTTTCATATAAATGATGTTATATAGTTAAATGAATTTAATTAAATATATGATGTCAAAAATGTGAAAAATATGATTTCGTGACTTGAGGTCCTTATGTAAGGTTAATGCAGATTTGTGGTGAGGATTTCGGTCAGTGGTGAAGAATGACTTTGTGTATGGTGTTTTAAAAAGGTTTAAATGAATTAATTAGTGAAAGAAAAAGTAATTAAATAAATTGTTTATTAATTCAACAAATGATTTAAAATATCTTTATATGACTAATGATATTAGATTAAAATATTATTGGCAATATTAGACTTAAATGTTATTAAAAGTTAATAACATTAGTTTAAAATATTATTAGTTAATTAATAATATTAGACGGGAGATTAAGATAAGAGAAATTACTTTATTTTAATCGTAGTCATTGAATTTGGTAGGGAATGAACTATATTATGTTTGTAGTAGATCGAATTGAGAAGTCAGGGTACTGTAATAGATTCAGGGTTACTGAAATGATTTAAGTTTACTGTAGCTGGTTTTTGTCGGCTGAAATGATGATTTCAGGATACTGAAATATATTTTGGTTTACTGAAATGATATTTCAGTTTTACTGACATATTATCCAGCTTATTAAGATGACATATAAAAGGGATAACTTATAAGCACAAGTTATGATGTGATTAAAAGACTATCAAAATATAACAATAACATTAAGACTTAAATGTAATGTCTAATACTTAACTATATGTTTAAATGTTAGACACTTTAATATAAGATGATAAGATTATAAGTGAGTTATGTTATGACTAATCGAAAGATCAATTATAGGTCTTTTCTCTAAAAAAGTTAAAGTAAATTGCTTAGCAGTAGACCGCGATTGAGGCAAGTTCTCTAACTCAAACTTGAGTTATTAATTTCAAAACATGTTAATGAATAATTATTATTGATTATTCACATCTATATTGATTATTGATACTCGCACTCGGTGTAATTAAATTCATGTTCTATTATTATTGAATTGTGAATTAATTAAAAAAAATTTATTCATAAACTATTTAAGATATGGATCTATGCTCATTGTATCAGTTAAATCAAGTATGTTTAAATTTGTTAAATCAAATATGTTGTTAAAAATTGTACTTCACCAATTGACCTGGTAAGGACTCGAGACTACGAAAAAGAACAAATAAAATATTGTACATAATAAAATATTGTTTCATTTTATCAATGAATATATTTTATTGTGATACTGATGTTGTGGTTGTTTGGTTATAGGATGACTGAGGAAGGACAAGGTAGCCATACAGTTAAGCAAGAGCTGATAGATCTGGTAGAGGATCATGATGATAGTGACGAGGATGCGATGGAGGATTTGTTGGACGAGAACATGGCGCTGGAGAATAGAGTGACAGAGTTAGAGCAGGAGAATACCACTAATCAGTTTACTGAAACTCAATACAAGGAGCTGGAATATCAAGCTTAGAACGAGCTTGCTGAGATGAAGATACAGTTGCAAGAGCAGATGACCTTGGCTACACTTATGGTTGCCATGAATACTGAGCTGAGGGAGATACTAGAACAAGAGAAGAATAAGTTTGCATTATTGAGCATCAGGCGTTGCACCTGAGGTTTGACTTAGAGATCGCTGACACGATCCGAGTTGAGGATGCCTGGGTACGAGCAGCGAGTAGCGTGGATCAGTTAGAGGTTGAGGCGGAGGCTGGACGAGTTAGGATGGAGTCCTTGGGATGGGCTTTAGATGCAGCATATGCTGGTCCCCAAGTAGGAGAAGGATGTCATACTTCGAGATTGACGAGTCGAGTCGATCTATTAGACGTCGACTTATGGATGGACTCATTCCACCAGAGCAGGAGCATACAGGCACAACCTCTCCAGACGCACAGTGATAGTTTAATAGTTTTCTATTGTATATAGATGTAGTAGAACCCCTTTTGTTTATTAGGATTTTATGTTTGATGTAAACCTCAGACTGTGCGAGGTAGTATGTAAATATGACGTATCCCCATATTACACTACAAAAAAATGAGGCTTCAACAACAACTAATTTTCATTGCTAAAGGTGCCAAATTTCGTTGCAAAAGGGTTTTGGCAACGACTTTGCTGTCGTTGCGTCTTTCGTTGCACAATGAGCGTTGCTAATTATTCCGCAACGAACGTTTTTTTTCGTTGCCAAAAGCACTATATTTTGCAAAGAAATTTGGCTTTCGTACAGAGACATCGATCCTTTAGCAACAAAATGAATTGTTGTAAAATAATTAAAATTTCGTTGCTAAAAACCCCATTTCGTTGCAAAAGCCTGCTAATTGGCAACGAAATGAACTCTTATTTTTTTGCAACGACCATGTATTTTTGTTGCAATTGACACCATTTTGCAACAACATTTTTTGTTGTAGTAAATTATGAAAATTATTGCCTAAGCTTGCTTTCATTGCAGAATGTAAACTTTTTAGCAACGATTTTCGTTGTTGATTATATTATTTGGCAACGACATTATGCTGAATCAGCAACGAAAATATTTGTTGCTGGTTATTTTTCAATAGCAACGAAAGTCGTCGATTAGCAACATTATATGTTGACGTTTCTTTATATGTGCAACGAAAGTTGATATGATTTACAACGATAAAAAATATTACCTTTTATGTTAGTATTAGCAACAATATCATCTTCGTTATTAGGTTAATTTTTCGTTGCCAAATATTATATTTTTAAGGACATTAACAACTAAAATTTATTGCTAAATGTATAAAAAATTGTTGCTATATTAAAACTTGTTCAATGCTTTGGTAACGAATTATTTTGTTGCCAAATCAAAATTTGACATTCTTTTTGTGTACCGGGTTGGCTCAATGTCCCCATCGCAAATAATGACAAAAATACAAAAAACTAAAATATTATTAACTTGATAAAATCATCTACTACATAATCATTCATTATCTTTACAATTAACCATCTAAAGCTACCACAGTTCTTCAATCAAAGTATATATCTACATATATAGAGAGAGTACACCTCATAATTTCGTCCCTTGTCTTCCGTAAACGTAACACGAAAATTTGATACCCAGTATTGTAAAGCAGGTCGTAGAAGCATTCTTCCAGCACATATTTAAAAATAATAGCAAAGTCAGGAAAATGAAGCAAATAGGTCACCAGAGACACTTAATACCAAAATCAATACACAAAGACAATAGAGTTGCTACGTGGTACTAATGTACACTGTAAATTAGGATACTTGTGTATATAAGCCAATGTAATTGAGAAGAATGAATCAAGAAATCATTATCCCAAAATCAGGTTCTTATTTTCTACAGATTACAGGGACCATCTTTATTACAAGGTCATCTGACTTGATACTCCATCCTCAAAAGCATGTCCAAAAATATACCAAGATTTTGTCCTAAAAAAGAAGTCTAAAGTACACAAACTAAATTTGAAATATGACATGCATAATAATTTAACCCAAAGTGCACATATCCCCGTAAGAACATTCCACTCTCAAGTTAATTACGCTATTTGTGTGGTCCAAATATTATTGGAACAATTTTTATTCTCTGTCCTCTAATTTGCCAACCTTAAATTTGTCAGCCCATTATACTCTTAGACATCCTTTTGAGGACACAGGTAGTAACCAACTGATCTAATCACACACTCGGCCCCCAATCCGGCACATTTAGTGGAAATTCATTAACACATTATGACAGTAAAATAATACCTTTTCCACAGTAATTAGTTAGCCTTCCAGCACAGAACGATTTAGAAACTTAATGCAGCGTTCTGCATCCTCATTTGTTTCCATAATAACAAAAGCAAAGCCACGAGATTCTTTTGTGCGAGGATCTGTTACCAGATGACACTTAGTAACCCGAAACCAAAGTGTGTATCTGTATATAATCTATGATGAAGTGCTACTAGTCTTTACCTCCCCCTGAATATGATATAAAAGAGTATATAAATTGTAAGGTGAGTCACAGTCATACTCAAAGCCTAGGCAGCATTAACTCAGACACACATGACATGTAAATGCCAACATGGCAGATTTAAAAAGAAGATGACACAATATTTTAAATTTGCAATCATTGGACAATATCTACTTTATAAATATATACATTATGAATAAATGAAGGGGAAAACAAAGAACAGGACTCCATTTATTTAGCTAACATCTGCATTATGCGGAAACTGACACCTTACTATCATGTTACTGTCACTACTGTTACTATGTTCTCTTCTGACTTCCCTACAACTGTGTTTAGACTAAATAGCAAAAGTCTATCTCTAGCTTGGCTAATATTCTACTTATCAAAAAAGAAGAAGAGCAAGCTTAACTAATGTGATGATACCAATTTTCATTCCTGAACGAGCAAGAGCACGAAGTGCAGATTGAGCACTAGGGCCGGGAGTCTTTGTCTTATTCCCACCTGTTGCACGGAGCTTAATATGAAGAACAGTGATGCTAAGTTCCTATCAGCAAGAAGTAAGAACACATTTCAGCCAAATTATTTATGGCAACATAATAAAGGTGAATTAATTCCATTTTCAGAAATTCAGGACGGACAGGGAAGTTATTTGAACTAAATTGGAAATAACAGCTACCTTGCATCTTTGTGAAACATCCTGTGCTGCAAGCATGGCTACATGTGGTGAGGACTCATCCCTGTCGGATCTCACTTTCATAGCACCTGTGGAATTATTAGGTAATTTGAGATTCAAATTAGATATCACAAATATCATTCAATTCTGGTCACAAGCATGCCTTAAATTCTCCAGTTGAAGCTCTAGCTTTCAACTACTCGACTATGATGCTTTAATGGTGATTATCAGCAATATAATAATTATCAACATACTTATAACGAGACAAAACGGTGATTATCAACAAAATCACATTATATCCATTTACTTGTTATGAGAGATCAGTGATCACAAATAATTTACTTACAATGAGACAACACTGAGTATCAACAATATATGGACATGGGCTCCCCCAGTTTTCTTCTGCAGCCCAGAAGAAATTCACCGTCATCAGAGAGACGCTGACTGCTATAACGGTTGTGACAGTGGTATGGTGGAGATTATTGACATTCTACAACATTTACCAACTCAAATGAAACCAAGAAGTAAACTCTCAACTCTGTGTTCAATGGAAAAGACACCGCATATTATTGGCACAAATCATGAAACGTTGTAAAACACTAGAACTAAGTGAAGAATCACCAGAACACAAGGAATAGGGGGATTGAATGGCACAAATAAATATTTCAAAAAAAATTTTATGGAACAATAACGTTGATCAAGGTACCTTTTAGACGACAATATGTTTATTGGGAGATATTGATAGACCACTTAAATCATTAGAAATTTCCTAATACACAAATGAAGTCCCAAGAAACATCATAAGAGTGACGTGCTGCTCACATCTTTGACGGCTTTGGGAATATGTCCGGTGTGAATTTATTAGCTGCACTCATACTGCCCTTGACCTTCATTACACCCCTGCATTCATGAAAATATGACACAAATTTACTATATAGAGAGAGAGGAAGAATTTGATCTTTAATAAACTAAATAAACAATAAGATTTTTTAACCAAAATCCAATGCAAAGAACTCACCTCATGAAAGCAATTTGGGGATTCATTTTCCCAGAGGCTATTTTGATAAAATCATCATCCTTAAAAGAGAATGTGGCATCAGGCCTCCCACCCTCATATGGCCCTAAAAATTGAACAATTTGTTTACAAGAACATTTAGCACAATATAAATACAAATTCTTATGATTGTTTCAATTCTAATCCATATGGAAACAGTTAAAATTACACAGCAAAAAAGAAATTGAACTCAGTTACACCATAAAATTTGATTATTTAACTAAGAAAACAGCAAATTTTGCTATAACCAGAAGTAGAGTTGTAATGACACAGGGGGAGGATCAGAAACCCTAACCTTTGGTAACCTCTCCTTTTTTGAGATCAACAACAAAAATTTTCTCATTGTACCCAATTTTCTGATAAAAAACAAGGTTAAAGCCAAGGGTTATGGTTAGTAACTAATAAGATCAAGTAAATTAGGCATACAATACATACATACATATCAAAAGAGAGAGAGGGAGAGAGAGAGATAGAGGTGGAGATATTGAGTTGATAAACGAGGCCGATTTTGTTGATGATATCCTTACCGGCGTCGGTGGCGAGGTGGAGCTTCATCTGCTCCAAAAGGGCGGCATACTTGAGGTCAGAGGTGGAGCTGACGCTGCCCGAACCGGCGGGAACTGGAGGGCCCTCCATGCCCGAACCGGTAGTCCAACCTCTAACATTAGCTGCACTCAGAACCAATCCCATCGCCGCATCCTAAAATATCCAAAAAATATCCAGATCTAAACCCTAATTCCCAATATCAAACTAAAATCCTAAATATCAGTTATGCAATCATTAATCTCAGAAAAAAATTATAAATTACCTTGGAAAGAGTACGATTGCTGAGGATTGGGACGAGACTTGAATCATTAGAGTCCGATCGAAGCTCCGATTCGCTGCCGTTACCTGGGGGAAAAAGGGTGGCTTTTGATACATGCACTGTAGTTCTGGAAATTAATCTGCAATTCCTTCTTCAATGGACAATAATAGGGTCCGGAAGAGAAAATGTGATCCAATGATTTTATAAAAACGAATTTTAAAAAAAATTATCTTAATTATTTTTTTAAGTGATTTTATTTTTTTTTTAAAAATTGAAAAAAATAAAAATGTGATCCAATCCCAAACTAACTAGTATTGTAACTTTTTCTAAAATTTTTTATAAAGCGAATTTATAAAAAAGAAGTAAGATGTAACATCACTTTAATTGACGTTAGAATCTCTCTTTTTTTTAATTTTTTTGATATCTTGAACTTGTTTATAAACATCAATATTTTTTTTATATTTATTCTGTGTCATCGACGTTGGAAATGAAGGAGTATATAAGACTTTAGCTATAAAAAATAAAAATAAAAATAAAAATTCTAACGCCAATTAAAGTGACGTTGCATCTTACTCTTCATTTTTACAAATTCATTTTTTTAAAAATAAATAAATAAAATATGGATAAAATTGATATTACATTAATATGGGTCAAACTAACTTA
Organism: Panax notoginseng; assembly: GCA_016801055.1. Classification (NCBI taxonomy): domain Eukaryota; kingdom Viridiplantae; phylum Streptophyta; class Magnoliopsida; order Apiales; family Araliaceae; genus Panax; species Panax notoginseng. Next base: position 88,804,616 of record CM029018.1, read on the forward strand.
TTAGGAATAACTTATAAGTCATTTTTAAATAAATTTATTCTGTTTTAGTTCATAAAACATAAAAAAAATTTCTTCATCTTTTATATTTTCTCTTAGAATTGATAGTATTATAATTTAATTTTATAATATATTTGGAAAAAAGGTAAAAGGAGAACTAAGAATAGCTAGTGGTATAACATTACTATTCTTCTTTTTATGTTTTATTTTTTGACATAAAAATATGTTCATGATTTAAGTTACTCCATCCGTCTAAAGAATAAAAGTTCTTATTATTTTATGTAATCTCAAGTTAAATATTTACTTATATTAAATAATCTATTTTTTTTACAATAATTTGTGCGTAATATCCTTAATATTAAATGTCATATTTTTATTATAATATCACTAGTCATGTATTGAAAAATATGCAATTAGTTGAGAATTTAAATATGAATAATTTTATCATTTGACATTTTTTTTAAATTCGCATAAAATCAATCATCATTTTCATTCTGGGAGTGAGGGAGTACTTGTAAGTATATGTAAGATCCCAAATTTTATGAATAAAGATTTAATTTTTTCGAAATATTGTTTTGAATATTATGGTGTGGATTTGATATAATAGTTGTGGGTAATATTTACAAATTTTGTAAAGTAAGCAAGTGGTTATAAAATATTCGATTGGTCGGGAAATATTCGTTTTAACGGGAAAAATTCGTATAACGGCGCAATCATTGGTGGACCCCACAACAGAATTACTGTCGGAGCGAGAAAACGACAGAAGTAATTTTTTATGAAAATAACGACGAAAGTTTTACCGTTAAACTGTTGAACTACCCAATAGTAAAAGTATAGTAATACGCACATAGTAGCACACGGTATTGATTATTGATACTTACGTGAGAAGTCACTCAGTTTTATTCAATTATTGCTACAGTAATTGTTGCATTATATCTCTTATATTATTGATTCAATTATTGTCACAGTATCATCTGCATAATATTTTATATTATTAAATCAATAATTGAGACGACAAAGTTATTCATATTATTATTTATAATATTGACAATGTCTAAAAGTTCTGTCAAGGAGAGGTTATGTCATCTAATTGTGAGCCAATAGGGAGAAATAGATTTCCCCCTGCCGCTACAGGCTGTAGCGACATGAGAAATTACTTATTTGCCTCTCATTTGCTCATTTGTTTATGTGCTACACTGTCTACCGCTACAAGTTATGGTGGTAGTTTAGTTAAGTAATAAATTAGATTGACTCAGTGGTAGCTTAAATTCTATTACCATCTATATATATATATATATATATATATATATATATATATATATATATATATATATATATATATATATATACTCATCTTAAATCTCCACATTAAACTGAATATATATTATTATTATTGTTATTGTTATTATGACTGTTATTATTATTATTATTATTATTATTATTATTATTATTATTATTATTATTATTATTATTATTATTATCTTAATTTAAGGCAACATGTTAATAGTCGTGGCAAAAAATTGTATAAAATATGCAACGAAAATAAAAATTGTTGCCAATGAATGTGGTCTATATTAGGCAACAAAATATATCAACAAAAAAACTTTCGTTGCCCACGATGAGGAGAAATCAAGTGGTTAGAAATTTTGCAACGAATTTCTAACGAATTTTATTTCCAAATTTTGCAACTACTTACGAATTTCATTGCAAAAAATGAAAGCCTAACACAATCTGCAACGAATGACAAGTTTCGTTGCTAAACATACACTTTTAGCAACGACTTATAAACTCGTTGCCTGAAAAATCGTTGCTAAAGCCCCATTTTTAGCAACAAAAAAACTTTTGTTGCCCATGATGACTGGAAATCAAGTGGGCAAAAATTTTGCAACGAATTTTTAACGAAATTTTTTCCCGCCAATGAATTAGCAACAAAATGTTGCGACGACTTATGAATTTCGTTGCAAAAAAGTGAAAGCCTGACACAATCTGCAACGAAGGACAAATTTCATTGCTAAACATATACTTTTAGCAACGACTTATATAGTCGTTACCCGAAAAATCGTTGCTAAAGGCCTATTTTTTTTGTAGTGTTAGGTGTGTAGGGGAGTATGTCTTTTGATAGATCCCATCTCTAGATGTTAAGAATGGGATAGTTAGCATTTATGAAAATATGCCAGGCATGTGTACGACACTAAAAAAATGTTGGTATATGAATATAAATGCGGTATTATGACTAAATGTTTGATTAAGTAGATAAATCTTGAGAATGAAGATAGTAAGTTGTCTTTGTGATAATTGAACGTTAATTAAACTGAAAAGGTCATTTCGGCAATCTGAAAAGAATATTTCAGTAAACTGAAATGGATAGTTCAGTAAGTTGATCATGAAGATAATATGATTGTTAGAGTTTAAATTACATGTTATATTTTAAACACTTAGAAGATATATCATATAATTAAAACTCGATGTAATAAATTAAGGTTTTGTTTAATAAGATAACGCCGCCAAGACGTCAAATTCGTAACCATAGGGAGGAAAGATCTGTAAATAATGAAGAAGGTCAGGTAGACCCAATGCAGAACTTTGTTGATATGTTAGCTCAGGCTATGCAAAATCGAGTACCAGCAGCTAGAGGTAGGCCAGATGTTGGATTGGCGAATTTTAAAGACTTTAAAGCTGTTTGACCACCAGAATTTAAGGGAACCACATAACCTATTGAAGCTCAGACCTGGGTGAAGGAGATGGAGAAATCATTTGTAATTGTTAGAGTAGCAGAGGAGCAAAACACATTTTTTGCTACCTATTTAATGAAAGGTGAAGCTAATAATTGGTGGGAATCAAACCAGGCTAGTGCCGAAACAGCAGTGGTAACTTGGACAAGGTTTAAGGAGTTGTTCTTCGAGAATTATTTCTCACCGAGTATGCAAGCCAGAATGGAAGTAAAATTTCTTTAATTGAAGCAAGAGAGCATGACAGTTTTAGAATACGCAGCCAAATTCAACGAGCTAGCAAGATTTGCACCACATCAAGTAGACACCGAGGCATGAAAGGCACACAAATTTGAGAATGGATTGAAGCCTTGGATATACAACAAGGTGGCAGGTTTGCAAATTAATACGTTTTCGACGTTGTTAAAAAAGGCTATCATTGCAGAAGGTGATAGTGAAGTGGTGTCTAAGTACAATAGGGAAAAGAATAAGAAGAAGATGGAAGGTGGAAATCAGGGTGCCAGCAGTGGTGGCAGTAATAGCAAGAAACGCAAATGGAACAACATTGGCAATGAATCAGGAACGCAACAAGGTAATACTCAGCAAAAGAAGCCAGCGTGTTCAAAGTGTGGAAAGAATCACTCAGGAGAGTGTATGAAAGGGAAAAACATCTGTTATAATTGTGGTCAGGAAGGACATATTTCACTAAATTGTCCTAAGCCGAAGAAAGGTAGTTGTTTTTCTTGTGGAGGAACAGGGCATCGATTCAAGGATTGTCCATTGAAGAAGAATACAGATGGAGGAAGTGGAAATAAGAGCAACTCTACAAAGTTAACCATTGGAGGACCAGTTCAGCAGAGCAAGCCGACAGCTCGAACGTTCAACATGACCGTGCAAGATGCAGTTGCATCAAAGGAGGTGGTGTCAGGTATTATTTCGATCAATAATATAAATTCCTACGTATAATTTGATTCGGGAGCTACCTGTTCATTTGTGTCTGGTGAATTTGCTAGAAGATTAAACTTACCATGTGAAAAGTTAAAGAACCCAATGAATATAGAAGTTGCAAACAAAGAAGTGATCCCTGTATAGTTTATCCATAACAACTAACTATGGTGTGGAAATAAGGGATATAAGTTGAGCGTGAATTTGATTCCGATACGCTTAGGATAATTTGATGTTATCTTAGGGATGGATTGATTGTTTAACCATGAGGCAGTTATAGATTGGCAGAAAAAGAGCATATAACTTAAGACACCAGATAAGTCTAAGGTTATATTTTATAGTAGTAAGTCGCCAAGACAAATGAGTTGTCTGATGATGATGCAGCCCAAGAGAATGTTATGAAAAGGTTGTGAAGGTTATTTGGCTCATGTAGTGGATACACGGGTTGTGAATTCGAACATTAGGTAGATACCTAAAGTTAATGAGTTTGGGGATGTCTTTCTAGAAGAATTCAGACATGTGGCGTACGTATACATGCCACGATATATGGATGAGCTGGACATCAGTGTTATCATGGCAGTGAGAGCTCTCAGGCAGGGTCATACCATCGTTTTGATGATTACGGCGGAGACATTGAGATCAGCCACATTTTGTCAGACCTACCCTATAGGTGTATTTATAGGCAACTTGGTCATATTGTATGTGTGGTTTATGTCACACTTGAGACCAATTGGCACCTTCTATCGGTATGGGTATTAGTTTTTCCATGAGATATCCATGTCTTACTCATTTCAGCCAGCGGAGTGTACAGACGCTATATCCTGGTTGGTGTTCTTAACAGGGATTGGAGATCTATTTGGCATTTTGCCATGTACAAGGCTCAGTTCACCCTATAGCTTTGTTACTCATGCCCCTGGCATGGATTATCTCCCTCTGGCTGGTTTGAGGGGCATGACTACCTACCACCCACTAGCTGTGATGTCATAGTTTGACAAGTTTCAAGACTTCCATCCTTTTAAGGGGGCATTAGGTCAGCGTGTGGCTTCTCACCATTTATCAGCAGAGGACAAATCCCGGGTGTATGCTTGTTAGGATCAGCATGATAGAGCTATTTTTTCTGTTAGCCATTCGGGTTGTTCGTTAGAGTATTCTGCGTGGATGGGGACAGAGACTTCATCGGCTGCTGTAGTATCCACAGTGTCGGGGATTAAGTATGTCAGTGAGGAGCCCACGAAGGCTGTTAATTTCCCCACCGAGGAGGAAGAGCTGTTTACTGGTTCGACAGTAGCTCTTGTTGACTCTCCTAGTACTTTTGCAGCTGCATGTGACTCCTCCTTTAGATTATTTAGTGCAGAGTTTGCATCTGATGACCTTCAAGAGAGTTTAGGCTAGGGCATTAATGTTGACAGTTCTTGATGGGAGAGATGTCGCTCTATTAGAGAGAGACGATGCCTTAGATTATATAGATACCGCTATTATTGAGCGAGATGAGGCCAGATCAGCCAGAGATGCAGTGATAGTTGAGCGGGATAGCGCTATATCTGCCCGGGATATAGCCGTTACAGACATTACCACAGTGAGGTCCCTTACTACTGGTATCATTGCAGAGATGAGTACGTATATTGATGAGCACAGTGTCACCATGTAGATGGCTGTAGATCTGTTAGCTCGGGTAGAGACCCTTGTACAGGAGATCACATAGCTACCTTCTTCTTCTGAGAGGGATGCCATGTTAGACTTGATAGCTCGTATATACACTGACTTGTAGATGGGCTTGTATTTTCTTGCACAGACTAGCTTAGCCATTTTGTCATGTACAGTTCATATTGTATATATCAAACAACATTATATATGACGGGAAAATATATTTGATTCACTTCCCTTTTAGTTGTGCATTGCTACTTGCTTGATATTTGCCTGCTTCTTCAGGGTTTATGATCTTGATGTATTCTGAACTCCTCCTTGATGGATGGACATTGAGATATCTTAGGATCATTCAGAATGGATCATTGATCTGTGTGTATTCCCTACCATCTTTGGTGTCTTAAGACTGGTCTCTGTATGTAGATGTGGAGAAGAGTGTGGCTTTCCTCTTTGAGGTTGACCGCACCACAGATGGTCGCCAGCACTCCTTTGTATGGGGGAGCCCAGTTAGTTCCATCTCTTATGGATTGGTGTTTCTCTTTGAGGATTCAACTGCAGCTTAGATGGTCGCTAATTCTTTCGCTTACGTGAGGAGGTCGGGTAGTTCCATCCCTTTGGTCTGAAGCCGATGAAATGTGATGGATTGAAGGTTGATCACAGTACCATTGACAAGTATTTATGTTTTGGTAGGGGGTGAGACCGAACCATGAATGACTGCCTAAGTACTCCTATTGAAGAAGAGATCAGGTTTGCATAGTTCGAACCTGGTGTAAGAGGTTCCACGCTGTATGCGGCAAAGGGGTGTAGAGATGTTTTTTTTGTAGTGAGAAGGGTGTAGAAATGTTTTTTTTGTTTGTTTTTATTTTATTACGACTGGACCATATAAAATGGCTGCCTACATACTCCCGTGTATCAAGGAGATCAGGTCGGCGTAGTTCGCCCCATGTGTAGGGCAGTTTGCAGCCAATAAAAAGTTTGATCCTATGTTCAGGACAAACTGCGGGGGTAAAGTTTGATTCCATGTACAGGACAAACTACATGTGTGAAAAGTTTTAATCCCTGATGGGACAAAATTATTGGTATGAAAAGTTTTGAAGGCAAAGTTATGTGAAGGATCTACTGATCTGGAACCAGGCTGCTAGTTGGAAAAGGGTGTTTGTCCCTGATAGGGCAAATGAGTGTGAAGAAAGGTTGTATGTAGTGAAGGGATAGAAAACCTGAAATAACTGGGGATCTGGTGATCCAAAACCAGGATGTTTGCTTGATGGTAACCTCAAACATAGTACCGTTTCACGGTGTCCGAGTTGATGAGCTGTGGAAATTCATCGCAATCCATTTCCTGCAATCGGAGAGCACCTCCTACCAATACGTCCTTGACAACAAACGGTCCTTCCCAGTTTAGGGTGAATTTTCCCTTGGACTGATCTTGGTTGTCAATGATCTTCTTCAAAACCAAGTCATGTTGTTTGAACGTTCGTAGCCGAACTTTTCTGGTGTAGGATCTGGCTATCCATTTTTGGTATAACTGACCATGGAAAATAGTATCACTTCGCCTTTCGTCTATCAGAGACAATTGGTGATACCTGTCTAGTAACCATTGGTCTTCATCCAGTTGAGCGTCTATCAACACTCTAAGGGATTCCATTTCCACCTCTATGGGGAGTACTGCTTCCATCCCATAGGTTAATGAGTAGGGGGTTGCCCCAGTGGAAATGTGCATTGATGTTCTGTAGGCTAACAGAGTCAGAGGCAATAAGTCAAGTCATCCTTTGTGATTGGCAGACATCTTTTGCATGATCTTTTTGATGTTTTTGTTAGTCGCTTCAACAGCATCATTCATCTTTGGACGGTAGATGACGGAGTTGAGATATTTAATATAGAATTTACTGCACAACTCCTCCATCATTTTGTTGTTGATGTTCTTAGTATTGTCTGATACAATTGCCTCTGGTTGTCCATATCGATAAATGACATTGTTTATGACGAAAGTAGTGATGATTTCTTTGGTAACCCTGGGGAAGGAGGCTGCTTCTACCCACTTGGTGAAGTAGTCGATCATGGTGAAAATAAATTGATGCCCAATACTGACTTTAGGCTCGATGGGCCCGATCACGTTCATTCCCCACATTGAGAAGGGCTAGGGAAAACTCGTATTGTGGAGCTCCCTTGGAGGGGCGTGGATAGCATTCCCATTAATTTAGCATTGGTAACATCTCTTGACGTAGTCACCACAGTCAGCTTTGAGAGAGAGCCAGTAATGCCATGTTCTTAGGATCTTCTTTACAAGTAGGGTGCCGCTCATGTGTGGGTCACATACTCCGCCATGGATTTCATCCATGAGCCTCTGAGCTTGGTCCTTGTCCAGACATCTAAGGAGACCTAGTCCTGTATCTCTTTTGTAGAGTGCGTCTCTGCTCAGGTAGAATTTCACCGCCATGGTGTAGATCTATCTTGTAAGTACTCCTTGATATGCTAATACCAAGGATGTTGGATGGGAGGTAGCTCATCCAATACTTCTCCAATGTAGTTCCCATAGGCTGGTGCCTTTTGGGTAAATGTGATGGTTGGCATGTTTTCCTTGTCAAGTATGTTGATCAAGGAGGCCAAGGTTGCTAGCGCATCTGCAAAATCATTCCTATTCCGAGGAATATGGAGGAAGGATATTTCTTCAAACTCCGAAGCTGTAGCACCCCCAAATTCTGGTCCTAAATCACCACGAATCTGGTACACTAGTTCTAACTATTGCGGAAGATATAAACATAAATTGTTTATACATTAAACATTACACACTATCCCCAAGGTTGAGAACCTTACTTAAAACCTAAATCAAAATTCTATCTAACATACAATGTTATTATAATACAATACTGATACAAATCTAGCTGCGCACATATACTAAAGTTGGAACTGTCTTTGACTTTTTCTTGTATCCGACGTATTCACCTTAATTTGAAATGTTTATCATGATATAGCAAGGGTGAGCATAAGTCTGCCCAACAAGTATAATTTATTTGAGGATATATCATGATTGAAAGAGTCTGAATAATAAGCTGGCTATAATTCAACAATGTAGTTGTGAAATAGCATGAACAAACTTTTGACTGAATAAATATTATACATGAACGAATATATCTGAATCGAACGGTAATAAAGGTGATCAGCCTTTCATACCTGACTTATACATGCAATATGTACATAGTACAATTCTACAATGGCAATCAGCAATGATTAACCATGAGCACATTTGAATGAAACAACTCTTAGTAGAGTTTAAGAAAAACTTGCCTGAACCGTTGATTATCGCTATGCAATTTAATAAGCTTTGTCTGAACCTAATATATAAATAATATTGATATACAAATTAAAATAATATCATCACAGTATTTAAAATAACCTAAACACATTATCATATAATCATATCCGTCTAAAACACACATACGACCTATCCTCAAGTCAAAATTTTACTGTCTGAGTCGAGTTCGGCATAATTCTGACATCCCGACGGTCTAGTCGGTCAAAATTTTGAGTCGAAGTTCAATTAAACTCTGCCTAAACGCTTAACAATTATTTAAGGTAATTTATTAATAGTCAAAACATTTTTCATAAGCTCGTAATAATTTTCAGATAATTATTATCATTTATCATGAATTTTAAATCATTAAAATCATATTAAAATGAAATAAATACCACAATATTCTATTATCATTAATATTTATTCATTATCAAATATTAATGAAATTCATGTCATAATATTATAATATATTTATAATATATCAAAGTATTTTTAATACCTTAAAATCATATTTATATAATTTTGAAACACTTAAATCCATTATCCGATAATTGCTTTTAATATTAAAATATTAATATTTTCATGAAAAAATATCAAAAGTTATATTCTATAACTTAAAATATCGTTATAACACTTAAATCATTTTTATATGATTTTTAAATCATTAATTCTATTTTCCATAATTTATTTAATATATTTATTAAATAAACTAATTACCATTAATATTAATTTATTAATGAATTTCATCACAAAATATCAAAAGTCACTAAAAATAAATTAAAATATTTTCTTATATCATAATATAATTTTTCATGTATTAAACTATTTTTAAATAATTTATTTAATATTATAATTAAATAAATTAAATACCATTATTATTCCAAAAATAATAAATATTTATGAAATATATTCAGAATAATTAAAAACTAATTTTAAAGCTTTAAAATAATTTTTAGGAATTTATTATGAAATTTTAATAATTAAAAACCATTTTCACCTATTTAATAAATAAAATAATTATTTTTCATAAATAAACTGCCACTAAAGGGTCCTACAGCGACGAAACTGTTGCTATAGGTGTTCTTCATCAAACCCAGAACATTCATAGCAGTTAACAGGGTACTAAGTTTGACCATGATTTATTCTATGATCTAGTTGATTTCTGGGCTTGTAATTGTGCTAATGTTGTAGTATACATGTATTACTACAACTACAAATCGATTTCATAACCAAACTATATCACAACTGCAAGATTTAAGCTACAGAAAATGATGTCAGACGTGTTCTTGAGTTTCTGGGTTGCCCAGAAACTCAAGCAGTTACAAGGGTGCTACTTTGCAGCCTTAGATCTATGCTTTCCAAGCTTACCTAATGTGTTTTATTGGTTCAATCATGAAGCATATATGACAGGGAATAATTATATACCAGCAACTCATCATAACAACATCACATGAACAAGATCTGGCATGGTCAAACCATGTCAAACACATTGTTCTTCACGAATCTGGGTTTTCCAGAAAATGCCAAAACGGATGGTTAACGCTATTTTGACCAAGATTATCTACGATTCTGTTAATAATCTTAGGGATCTAAGGACATGATTGTGTAGCCTACATACTAGTCTACAACATTTAACTCACAACAAGGCCAAAACACATAAAAGTTGCAAGATCAAGCGCCTGCAAAAGGGTTGTCATACCAAACTGGAAATTCTTGGTTTTCCAGATTCTAAGTTTTGTGCTCGGTCAACAGACTTTGACCGATCATATCTTACAATCTAAACATGATCTGAGGTTGATTCAAGTCTCAGATCAAAGTCCTAACATCAAAGAACAAATCTAAAACATAACATACACAAAACACCTAACACACACCGATCTAGAAGCCCTGACATTTGCTTGTCAGTCAATATTTTCTAACTTTTTCAGATTTCTAAAAACATCAATTTCGAGCATCTAAGTGTTAAGGATCTGTGATATTGCAACCCATATTACTAATATAAACTACAAACAACATATTTAAACACTTAATTATAACATCTAACATCAAACACATGGATCTTCAAGTTTAGGGTTTTATACCTCCTATTTGAGCTTGATCTTGATTCTGACTTTGATGTTTGTTCTTTGCAAGCTAAAGGCTTACATTGGCTTAACTTATCACTCACTCTCACTCTACATTTTTGACTTTTTAGAGAGAGAAGGTCTTGGCTAGGTTGAAAAGTAAAGTAAGTGAATTTCCTTACTTTTTTAACTTTGATCTTATGTTCAATGAATTTGTAGGATGCAAGATGGCTGGTATTTGTTGATTAAAGTGGATTACTAGAACACATGGCTAGCATAGGGTTGGTCAGCAACCACAAGTAGGGTTTGATCTACACTCCACCTCATTAAAATATTAAAAAGGGTAGTTTAGTCATTTAACTCATAAAGTGAATGACAACTTGATAACTTCTCACAGCCCTTAGGTTTTAACCCTTAAGGTTTGACCCTTAGGGTTTAACCCTAAAGTTATATAAGTTTATATTTCTAAGCTTTTCTAATTAGGTTCTAAAAATAGAAAATTATAATTAGGGTTTCCTAATTATAGTAAAGTTTACTAATCACATTCAAGTTTGCTAATTAAGGTTAAGATTTTCTAATTAACATTAAACTCTATAAATCAATAATTAGGTTTTCTTTAATTGTACATTAGGGTCTCCAGTTGAACAATTAGGGTTTTCTAATAATCAATTAGGGTTATCCCTAATTAAATATAAAATCAATAACATAAAAATCTTATACTTATTTTCAAGCTTCCCTTAATAATCTGAATTAGGGTTTCAGATTCTTGATTCTGAAATTAGGGTTTCTATAGCCCGTAATAGGATTTCTTATCAGTCGTTAGGGTTTTCTAACTAAACGTCGAGGTTCTTAATATATTATTAGGGTTTGTGACTGATATAGTTTATCTGGTCAACCCTTGACCCTTAACCACATACTGTACACATATATGACCATATACACAATTACTCTTAACACTGTAAACCTTCACCAAGAGTTTTTAAATTCACAAAACTTTTTCCCAAAAATATCAAATACATACATTTATTTTCTGTCTAGGTCTATTATTTAACCTCTATTCAAACTTTTAAGGTTTTATTAAATTGTCTAAACTCTTGGGTTGCCACATTCACTCCTTCTAAGAATTTCGTCCCCGAAATTCAGCTTACACCTCATACCTTGCATACACAACATCACATGCTACCCAATGCATCACTCACTAGAGTAAAATTTTTCAAATTGTGCTGAGGAGTCATATAGAATATTTGTCTGTCATTTTCGCAAAGGTTTTATGGAAATTCATTCGCAAACCGTCATAACTTACGGACATAGTGGGTGATTAGCCCGGTATGCCCTGTACTGGCCAAGTACTGCTGGTCGGAACAATTTGTTCCTCTTATCCGCCTTAGGGGCACAAAATTTCTTACCTCAGTCTTTATCTGATTCCGCACCAAAACAATTTGGTTCGAGAAAATTTTCAAAGAATGCTTAAAGTTTTATAAACATTGGTCTAGCTGAATCGAATAGCGTAGGCTCATATCAATAATTCAATCGAATTATTTAAGTGTAGCCAAACCCTGTTGGCAAATTAAAATCTTTAAAATATTTTTGAGAATGACATCATGATGTCGTACTGTATTAACAGTCTGTTTGAGGATGCCGTCATTGTATGACTTTGTCATAACACATCATACAATAGTGGAACAATGATTTTTAGATCGAATTCACACTATGTATTCCTGTATTTATAAATCTATCAACTTTTTATCATCTCTGCACCAGGTTACATGGTACATGAGTGATAAATAAAATATATTTTGATATTTCAAATCATTTGTGTCTAGCTGAAATAAGTAGCATAGACTGTACTTTAAACCGTTTCAAAAATGATTACGAGTCTACATATTTTTTTAAAAAAACACATAGTGCGTTTTTAGCTTGATGTCAAAATTTTGAAATCTAGCATAGCTAGGAGTTTTGGGAAACTTAGTGTCTCTACTAATAATCAATTGCTTAATCAATCTATCTGTTCCTATTATCCTCAATACTCCATTCACACTTAGTTCTACCCAGTTCGTCGAACTTACCACACTTATGAGTTCAGGAACTTTCCACAATCATATGAGTTTAAGAACTTGTCCTAGTCAGACCTTTGGCATCCATTCGCTGAGGAGTTTAAAAACATTTCATATAATCATGAGTCACGAACGTACTATAAGTATGAGTTTTAAGAACTCGTACTTAACCTTATATTCTCTAACTATACCCTACCTATCTGATATGTACCTAAGAAAAGAATCATCACCTCAACAGGTATATAGCAAATAGTGCGACACAGACCTTTTAATGATTATCAGTGTAAGAAACTAAGTGGTTGTTACACCAAACTCAGTTGCTGACATGAGTCCTCAATTGAAAACCCCACTTAATCCTAACTCCCTTCTCAATACGAATTTCATTTAATCCGTCTTCACAATCCTTTCCTGAATCTGTACCAATTCATAGTACAACTGACACACAGCAATCTTGCTGTAAACTTTCCAATCATCAGATTGATTCTTTCTGACTGCCATAACCTTATCCGATCACGGGGTGATCTCATCGTATATATTACGATTCATTTCTATGCTATGATCGTTTTGTTTTATGATCTCCTATCCCAGTACTTTTAGTCCTTTAGACTCTATCTATTGACCACTACTAGTTACCTTTACAATCAGAGTCAAGGAACTCTGTATCTTTACAACTTACCGAGATTCGTCTTTGAATCTTACTGACAAACTAACTCTATGTGAGTTAGGTCTTATCCTAATCACTGTGGTTATTAGTCTAAGGTAACTCTACCCTAGGTTTATAACCAACAACTTTGATACTAATTGTAGTGCCCCCAAATTCTGGTCCTAAATCACCACAAATTTGGTACACTAGTTCTAACTATTGCGGAAGATATAAACATAAATTGTTTTTACATTAAACATTACACACTATCCCCAAGGTCGAGAACCTTACTTAAAACCTGAATCAAAATTCTATCTAACATACAATGTTATTATAATACAATACTGATACAAATCTAGCTGCACATATATACTAAAGCTGGAACTGTCTTTGACCATTCCTTGTATCTGATGCACTCGCCTTAATCTGCAATGTTTATCATGATATAGCAAGGGTGAGCATACGTTTGCCCAGCCAGTATAATTTATTTGAAGATATATCATGATTGAAAGAGTCTGAATAATAAGCTGTCTATAATTCAACAATGTAGTTGTGAATTAGCACGAACAAACTTTTGACTGAACAAATATTACACATGAACAAATATATTTGAACCGAACGGTAATGAAGGTGATCAGCCTTTCATACCTGACTTATACATGCAATATGTACATAGTACAATTCTACAATGGTAATCAACAATGATTAACCATAAGCATATCTGAATGAAACAACTCTTAGTAGAGTTTAAGAAAAACTTGCCTGAACCGTTGATTATCGGTATGCAATTTAATAAGCTTTTTCTGAACCTAATATATAAATAATATCGATATAAAATTAGAATAATATCATCACAATATTTAAAATAACCTAAACACATTATCACATAATCATATCCGTCTAAAACATGCATACGACCTATCCTCAAGTCAAAATTTTAATGTCTGAGTCGAGTTCGGCATAATTCTGACATCTCGACGGTCTAGTCGGACAAAATTTTGAGTCTATGTTCTATTAAACTCTACATAAATACTTAGCAATTATTTAAGGTAATTTATTAATAGTCAAAACATTTTTCATAAGCTCGTAAAAATTTTCAGATAATTATTATTATTTATCATGAATTTTAAATCATTAAACTCATATTTAAATGAATTAAATTCCACAATATTCTATTATCATTGATATTTATTTATTATCAAATATTAATGAAATTCATGTCATAATATTATAATATATTTATAATGTATCAAAGTATTTTTAATACCTTAAAATCATATTTATATGATTTTTAAACACTTAAATCTATTATTCGATAATTGCTTTTAATATTAAAATATTAATATTTTTATGAAAAAATATCAAAATTTATATTTTATAACTTAAAATATCTTTATAACACTTAAATCATTTTTATATGATTTTTAAATCATTAATTCTATTTTTTCATAATTTATTTAATATATTTACTAAATAAACTAATTACCATTAATATTAATTTATTAATGAATTTCAACACAAAATATCAAAATTCACTAAAAATAACTTAAAATATTTTCTTATATCATAATATAATTATTTATGATTTTTCAAGTATTAAAACCATTTTTAAATAATTTATTTAATATTATAATTAAATAAATTAAATACCATTATTACTCCAAAAATAATAAATATTTATGAAATATATTCAGAATGATTAAAAACTAATATTCAGGCTTCAAAATAATTTTTAGGAATTTATTATGAAATTTTAATAATTAAAAACTATTTTTCTCTATTTAATAAATAAAATAATTATTTTACATAAATAAACTGTCACTAAAGGGTCCTATAGCAACGAAACTGTCGCTATAGGTGTTTTTCATCAAACCCAAAACATTCATAGCAGTTAACATGGTACTAAGTTTGACCATGATTTAATCTATGATCTAGTTGATTTCTGGGCTTGTAATTGTGCTAATGTTGTAGTATACATGTACTACTACAACTACAAATCGATTTCATGACCAAACTATATCACAACTGCAAGGTTTAAGCTACAGAAAATGATGTTAGACGTGTTCTTGAGTTTCTGGGTTGCCCAGAAACTCAAGCAGTTACAAGGGTACTACTTTGCAGCCTTAGATCTATGCTTTCCAAGCTTACCTAATGTGTTTTATTAGTTAAATCATGAAGCATATATGACAAGGAATAATTATATACCAGCAACTCATCATAACAACATCACATGAACAAGATCTAGCATGGTCAAACCATGTCAGACACATTGTTCTTCACGAATCTGGATTTTCCAGAAATTGCCAAAACAGATGGTCAACGCTATTTTGACCAAGATTATCTATGATTCTGTTAATGATCTTGGGGATCTAAGGACATGATTCTGTAGCCTACATACCAGTCTACAACATTTAACTCACAACAAGGCCAAAACACATAAAAGTTGCAAGATCAAGCGCCTACAAAAGGGTTGTCAGACCAAACTGGAAATTCTGGATTTTCCAGATTCTAAGTTTTGTGCTCGGTCCACGGACTTTGACCAATCATATCTTACAATCTAAACATGATCTGAGGTTGATTCAAGTCTCAGATCAAAGCCCTAACATCAAAGAACATATCTAAAACATAACATACACATAACACCTAACACACATCGATCTAGAAGCCCTGACATTTGCTTGTCAGTCAACATTTTCTAACTTTTCCAGATTTCTAAAACATCAATTTCGAGCATTTAACTATTATGGATCTGTGATATTACAACCCAGATCACTAATATAAACTACAAACAACATATTTAAACACTTAATCATAACATCTAACATCAAACACATGGATCTTCAAGTTTAGGGTTTTATACCTCCTTTTTGAGCTTGATCTTGATTCTGACTTTGATGTTTGTTCTTTGCAAGCTAAAGGCTTACATTGGCTTAACTTATCACTCACTCTCACTCTACATTATTGACTTTTTAGAGAGAGAAGTTCTTGGCTAGGTTGAAAAGTAAAGTAAGTGAATTTCCTTACTTTTTTAACTTTGATCTTAGGTTCAATGAATTTGTAGGATGCAAGATGGCTGGTATTTGCTGATTAAAGTGGATTACTAGACCACATGGCTAGTATAGGGTTGGTCACCAACCACAAGTAGGGTTAGATCTACACTATACCTCATTAAAATATTAAAAAGGGTAGTTTGGTCATTTAACTCATAAAGCGAATGTCAACTTGGTAACCTCTCACAGCCCTTAGGTTTTAACCCTTAGAGTTTGACCCTTAGAGTTTAAGCCTAAAGTTATATAAGTTTAAATTTCTAAGCTTTTCTAATTAGGTTCTAAAAATAGAAAATTTTAATCAGGGTTCCCTAATTATAGTATAGTTTACTAATCGCATTCAAGTTTGCTAATTAGGGTTAAGGTTTCCTAATTAACGTTAAACACTATAAATTAATAATTAGGTTTTCTCTAATTGTACATTAGGGTCTCCAGTTGAACAATTAGGGTTTTCTAATAATCAATTAGGGCTATCCCTAATTAAATATAAAACCAATAACATAAAAACCTTATACTTATTTTCAAGCTTCCCAATTAGGGTTTTAATAATCCGAATTAGGGTTTCAGATTCTCGATTCTGAAATTAGGGTTTCCATAGCCCGTAATAGGGTTTCTTATCAGTCGTTAGGGTTTTCTAAAAAAAACGTCGAGATTCTTAATGTAACGACCCCAAAAATCCATACAATTTAAATCTCAACTTCGGTCGTTAACCACACATTAAAACTCAAATTTTACATCATTATTCGATATTAAAAACACTAAAATTGCGGAATATTTAGAACGTTTATACATTTCCTTCTTTCATGCCCTGAATCGCAACCTTTACATTACATCTCTTTGATTCAATCTTATATCATGAATCGTTACAACAAAATGACTATACAAAGTCTTACATCATACTAAATATCCATATACATTGGATAACTCAACTTACAATTCAACAACATGTTACGTTCAAAATATGAAATACATTTCTCATAAAACATAAGTAATCTTCGTAAATATAGATCTCTATAACTCACTTAGCACATATCTTTACCTTAAAATCTTGACCTGCAAAAGTGGTTATTTGCAAGAGTGAGCTCGACAGCCCAGCAAAGTCTAACAGTTTTCATGCATCACATAGCACATAATAACATGCTCGATATACAACTCATTAAAGTAACATGGCATACATGCTTTTAACTCACATAGCAAATAAAAAGATTGAGTTCCTTACTCAATCATCATTACTTAGCCAAAACAATGCAGTCATATATTGACTTTCACATTTCATGATTTCAACATGTAAAACATATCATGCAATTTAAAACAGTTCATCAAGTCCACGTAACAAATAGGAACCGAAAGACTTGCCTTGATCGTTGTTTACCAATAACAGTTTAACAGCTTACAGTTATCTGCACTTCACGTGCCCTACACAATTATATAATCATACACATCAACTATTAGTCAAATAACAACACATAGTAATTGTAATGTAAACTCTACTCCACATCTCATAATCTTTCCTATTAATTAACACACAATGTTCAATTAGATTGTGTTAACTTTTCGACTTATGTAATATTCGAAATTCATTAAAGTGTTCAAATTTTGCTAGGAATCATTATTGGTTTTATATTAAACCCATTTCATACTTTATAATATCCATTTCATTTGACTAAAAACACTTTTTACGTTCATTAACAATTATCACGGCGTTTCGACGTTTATTCGTCACACGCCCGATTGCATCTTTTGTGTATGCTTACTATGCTTCTATAACTTATCTAATACATCATTATATTAATGTTAAGCATCATTATATTTACTAACATTCATGTTTTATAACTTAGAACAACATCTTTTATTGTCAAGAGCACTACACTAGCATACGTGCATGTCTAACGCCCTCTGAAAATACAATAGTCCTAAAGATGACCATTTTTACCCTTCATAACGATTTCAAATTGAAAACCTTAAAGAATAAAAGTTGTAGGTCTACTCGTCCTCGTTCTGGATCATCTTGAATCATCTCAATCAGAGTTCGTATGAAAACGTTATGCTTATTTTAGTAAACTATGTCCGATCAATTTTTTTTTCCCAAAATTTTGTCTTGACAGAATACCCCCCCCCCGCGGGGGCGGGGGTTTTTACACTAGGGGGCCCCGCCGGGGCGGGGGTCTCTGCTGCAACTTTGCGACTTCAGCTCTAGAACACTACGAAAAGCCAAATTAGGCCTCCAAGCTCCTTTCTAACAACCATACCAACCTACCCAATGTGTAATAGGTTTACAGAAACATAATCTAATGTTTTCTAACGCGTTTCTAGCCATTTAAACAACACAAACATCAAAGATTACAACCTTTAATTTCACTATTTCTCTTCTTTCTTCTTCTTTTAACATTCATAGCGAAATTATTCACTGTGAATTCGTTTTTAAACCAATTCAAGTAATTTCAATTGTGGTAACTCATATTCTTAACATACTAACATAATACACGATCAATTTCAATAATAAATCATAACCAAACATCAATTTAATAGTTTAAAAAGCCATTTTTCAGAAATTATTTCATAGAAAAACATTATGAACCCAATTCCTCTTGTTTATCAAAATTACATGGATTGAATTGCTAGAACAACCATATAACTCATAATCAAGCACTATGAACATGATTTCATCATGTTCATCATATCTTTGTGAATTAAAACTTTTGAACAACTATAAAACTCTAAAACTATGAAAACATAGAAGAACATGATTTTAAAACTTGTTTTTACAATACTTATATTGCGAAAATCCTTTCATGGCATACAATCACATATGAACACCATATATACATATAAATACATAATCATGAAAACCTAATTTTACAAAGACTAAATACATAACATCTTAATTTAGTATAAGTGTTAGTTTGATACCTTTCTAGGTTGAATTAGGAGAAAATATGGAGATGTTGAAAGCTTTTCTTTTATTTTCTCAAGGTTTCCCCTTCTTCTTCCCCTTCTTCTTCTTCTTCTTCTTCTTCTTCTCTGCATTCTCTCTTCTTCTCTTTGTTCTTAGTTTAGACTTAGGTTTAGAAAACTAACGTAACTTAGTGTATATACAATATACATATAACACATATAATTATAGAATATGTAACTCCCAATATAATTACATATACTAATTATCAATTTAATATATAAGTTACAAAATTAGAATTTTAAAAGCCCTAAGGCTTGTTTGGCAAAGCCATATTAAAATAATGACTTAATCATTCCTTAAGCCTTATTTGGCAAAACAAGATTAAAATAAGAATTTCAAAAGCTCTATGGGTTTGTTTGGTAAAACCAAATTAAAACTCTTTTAATTTATTTTCATAAGTCACATATAATATAGTTTATTGTCCCACATTGTTTACTTGAATTTCCATATCCAATCTTAATTAAATAAACTAATTACCACATACTAAATAAATTTTCCACTTAACCAAATATCACAAAATTATAATCTCATTATAATTTTATTTAATAACTTAATATACCACCTTAAATTATTAAATTAAAACAATAATATAACATCTCATGTTATATTATAACTCTCTAAATTATAAATTAATTTAATTTAAAATATTATCTAATGAATTTAGATTAATAAATATTTACTAGCAACCATTACATCAATAAAATATTTCTCTCATCAATTTCAACAATAAGCGCATCAAATAAATATTTATATATTAATAAATATTTAATATTACAATTTGAAATTTCGGATCGTTACATCCTTCCCTCCTTACAAGGATTCTGTCCCCAGAATCACAACTCAAATAATCAAATCGTCACATTCTTCACTCTTTTATCTTAATTAAGTTAATTTCTATAACTCATGGATTATTTACTTACTAATAAATAATCCAATAAATATCTACTAAACAACAAACACGTCAATTAAAAATATTTATTTAATTCAATAAATATTTAAAATTATAAATAAAATTTTGGATTGTTACATTCTTCCCACCATTCTTCAAAATAAATTCTTGTAAGTTTTATTTCATAACATTTACTCAGACTCAATTATATTTGAGTATTACATATTCTTTAACCCGTTCATTTCCTTTTTTTTTAAGGATCGTTATCATGAACACTCGGGATATTACATTCACCCATTCTTCTAAGAATTTCGTCCTCAAAATTTTATCAATGAATATTCAATCTATCAAAATAGATTTTACGTCACTACTTCATTCATTCATTGGTTTCTATAACTACTTCCTTTCCACAATTATCATTCTACAACTATTAACTTTTATATTAAAAGTTTCACATTATTCTTTGATAATTCATATCGTTCTCACTTCAAAATCTCTTTTCTCACTTATTCAACATATTCATCATTTAGTGTCGCATTTTACGACTCACTTCTTTCTAAGGAATATCATCCTTACCACATTCACCTTTTAGAATATCAAGAATCTTCCACAATTGCTCAATAATTGGGAAGCGATATGAATAACATGAATTTAAAAGATTCCAAATCATGCTGAGGGTCATAAGACCACGAACTATGTCCACAGTTGCAAGTAATCTTTCAATTTCAACTTTAACAGTCATAAGACTATAAGGACCCCCGTACTTAGGGTGTTAAGCCCTTCGTACGATGTATTGTGCACAAATATTTAAACGCTATGCGTATGTCCATAGTTATAAGTAATCTTTCAACTTAAACTTTAACAGTCATAAGACTATAGGGACTCCTCGTACTTAGGGTGATCAGCCCTTCGTATAATATATTGTGCACAAACATCTCAACGCCTCCGCGTAATCCCCTATAAAAGGGTTGTTCATCTCAGCTTTTCAACATCTGAATCTGCACCAAAACAATTTGGTTTGGCATAACTTCTCAAGAAACGCATGCATTTCATGAACATCTTTCAATATTTGTCTAGCTGAATCAAATAGCATAGACCTCTACAACAATTTGAACATCAATCGAAATATACATATACATACATACATATGTATTCTCATATCTTAAAGAAATCTCAAAAATCTTTTTATAACGTCATGATACCGCACTGTATTTACAGTCCGTTGAGAATTTCGTTATTTGTTGATTTTATCATACTACATCATACCATAATGGGCTGACGATCCTTAGATCACATCCAACACTAGGTAATACTGCATTGATGACTCCATCATTTTTTTTCATCTTTGCACCAGGTTACATGATGCATTAATGATATAAAATACATTTTGATATATTGCAAATCATTTTTGTCTAGCCGAAGTAATTAGCATAGACATACGAATAACAGTATTGTTGTTAAAACTCATTGGTTCTATCATTTGATCCAATGTTTTTTAAGAAAATAGAAGTGTAAACATCAGCACGAAGTCAATAAATTTCGAAAGTCTAGCATAGTTAGTAGATTTAGAATACCTATGCTTCCACCATCAACTCCACTTTCTATAATGATCCATTGCTTAATAGGTCTATCTATTCCTATTATCCTCAATACTCTATTCACACTTATCTATACCCAGTTCGTCAAACTTACCACACGTTATGAGTTCAGGAACTTGCCACAATCATATGAGTTTAAGAACTTATCCTAGTCAGACCATAGGCGTCCATTCGCTGAGGGGTTCAAAAACATACCATATAATTATGAGTCACGAACCTACCATAAGTATGAGTTTTAAGAACTCGCACTTAACCTTATAATATTCTCTAACTATACTCTACCTATTTGTTATACATATGAGAAAAGAATCACCTTCACAACAGGCATACAACAAATAGCGCGACACAAACATTCCAATGATTATCAATGTGATAAACTGAGTGCAATCACAAAACCCTCGCCCATACAAAGGTTTGTACAACTCAACCATCACATGAGTCCTTAATTGAAACCCCACCTAACTCTATATTGCTCTTAACTTGCTCTTTGCTTGATACGAATTCCTCGTATCACATCATTTATAACTCCTCATGAGTTATCTCGTACTATTTCATAGTACACCATCTTCATAGCATTAAGCTATAATCATTCTAACATTACAGACCATCTTTCTTTTATAACTTAAACAGACCACGTCGTGATCTTATTCTATAATCATCTCCCTTAAAATTCTTTTCTTAACTCGTGATCGTTTTGTTTTACGATCCTCTTTCTTTCTCTTTTTCATCATTTACTACATTACTCGTTATCTTGGCTTTTGGAGTTAGAAAACTCCCATTTCTTATCTTTATATCTCTTAGATTCTTCTTTGAATCTTCTTGTTTATATAACAATTCTTCCTTTAAGAATTTTCAACTTTATTTACATCGCTCAAAATTTCATTCAAGTTCTACACTTTCATCATACGTGTCCATTTCTATACTTGGTACACATCGAGTCTCTAACAGTTTCAATATGGTACGCTGAGTGGTTTCCCACAAACAACCAACAAACTAGGTTTCGAGTTGCTAGTTCGTATATACCTTCGCTCTATGAAGGAATCGTTTAGCCCAGATACCATACATCAACTACTAAAGAGTACAATTGCACCATACTTAAATATAACTCTCTATTCTTAACTTCTTTATCATTCTCTTTTTATAGACATTGTCTATTCACTATCACTTTACATCCTTATTATTGGAGTTAGGTAACCCCACATTCAAATTCCTTATAACTCTGCGAGATTCTTCTTTGAATCCTTTCACGCATGTTTTAATCCCTTCTTTATAAATTCTTAAATTACTTCTTATTGTTCAAACTCTATTTGAGCTTATTCGTTTATTATCTTCACCTCTCTTCTCTAAGGTTATAGCCTACGGTACTCCTACCTAAGGCTTCTAACCTACAGCTCTGATACCAACTGTAACGACCCCAAAAATCCATACAATTTAAATCTCAACTTCGGTCGTTAACCACACATTAAAACTCAAATTTTACATCATTATTCGATATTAAAAACACTAAAATTGCGGAATATTTAGAACGTTTATACATTTCCTTCTTTCATGCCCTGAATCGTAACCTTTACATTACATCTCTTTGATTCAATCTTATATCATGAATCGTTACAACAAAATGACTATACAAAGTCTTACATCATACTAAATATCCATATACATTGGATAACTCAACTTACAATTCAACAACATGTTACGTTCAAAATATGAAATACATTTCTCATAAAACATAAGTAATCTTCGTGAATATAGATCTCTATAACTCACTTAGCACATATCTTTACCTTAAAATCTTGACCTGTAAAAGTGGTTATTTGCAAGAGTGAGCTCGACAGCCCAGCAAAGTCTAACAGTTTTCATGCATCACATAGCACATAATAACATGCTCGATATACAACTCATTAAAGTAACATGGCATACATGCTTTTAACTCACATAGCAAATATAAAGATTGAGTTCCTTACTCAATCATCATTACTTAGCCAAAACAATGCAGTCATATATTGACTTTCACATTTCATGATTTCAACATGTATAACATATCATGCAATTTAAAACAGTTCATCAAGTCCACGTAACAAACAACATACCGAAAGACTTGCCTTGATCGTTGTTTACCAATAACAGTTTAATAGCTTACAATTATCTGCACTTCACGTGCCCTACACAATTATATAATCATACACATCAACTATTAGTCACATAACAACACATAGTAATTGTAATGTAAACTCTACTCCACATCTCATAATCTTTCCTATTAATTAACACACAATGTTCAATTAGATTGTGTTAACTTTTCGACTTATGTAATATTCGAAATTCATTAAAGTGTTCAAATTTTGCTAGGAATCATTATTGGTTTTATATTAAACTCATTTCATACTTTATAATATCCATTTCATTTGACTAAAAACACTTTTTACGTTTATTAACAATTATCACGGCGGTTCGACGTTTATTCGTCACACGCCCGATTGCATCTTTTGTGTATGCTTACTATGCTTCTATAACTTATCTAATATATCATTATATTAATGTTAAGCATCATTATATTTACTAACATTCATGTTTTATAACTTAGAACAACATCTTTTATTGTCAAGAGCACTACACTAGCATACGTGCATGTCTAACGCCCTTCGAAAACACAACAGTCCTAAAGATGACCATTTTGACCCTTCATAACGATTTCAAATTGAAAACCTTAAAGAATAAAAGTTGTAGGTATACTCGTCCTCGTTCCGGATCATCTTGAATCATCTCAAGCAGAGTTCGTATGAAAACGTTATGCTTATTTTAGTAAACTATGTCCGATCAGTTTTTTTTTTCCAAAATTTTGTCTTGACAGAATACCCCCCGCGGGGGCGGGGGTTTTTACACTAGGGGGCCCCGCCGGGGCGGGGGTCTCTACTGCGACTTCGCGACTTCAGCTCTAGAACACTACGGAAAGCCAAATTAGGCCTCCAAGCTCCTTTCTAACAACCATACCAACCTACCCAATGTGTAATAGGTTTACAGAAACATAATCTAATGTTTTCTAACGCGTTTCTAGCCATTTAAACAATACAAACATCAAAGATTACAACCTTTAATTTCACTATTTCTCTTCTTTCTTCTTCTTTTAGCATTCATAGCGAAATTATTCACTGTGAATTCGTTTTTAAACCAATTCAAGTAATTCCAATTGTGATAACTCATATTCTTAACATACTAACACAATACACGATCAATTTCAATAATAAATCATAACCAAACATCAATTTAATAGTTTAAAAAGCTATTTTTCAAAAATTATTTCATAGAAAAACATTATGAACCCAATTCCTCTTGTTTATCAAAATTACATGGATTGAATTGCTAGAACAACCATATAACTCATAATCAAACACTATGAACATGATTTCATCATGTTCATCATATCTTTGTGAATTGAAACTTTTGAACAACTATAAAACTCTAAAACTATGAAAACATAGAAGAACATGATTTTAAAACTTGTTTTTACAATACTTGTATTGTGAAAATCCTTTCATGGCATACAATCACATATGAACACCATATATACATATAAATACATAATCATGAAAACCTAATTTTACAAAGACTAAATACATAACATCTTTATTTAGTATAAGTGTTAGTTTGATACCTTTCTAGGTTGAATTAGGAGAAAATATGGAGATGATGAAAGCTTTTCTTTTGTTTTCTCAAGGTTTCCCCTTCTTCTTCTCCTTCTTCTTCTTCTTCTTCTTCTTCTTCTTCTCCTCTGCATTCTCTCTTCTTCTCTTTGTTCTTAGTTTAGACTTAGGTTTAGAAAACTAACGTAACTTAGTGTATATACAATATACATATAACACATATAATTATAGAATATGTAACTCCCAATATAATTACATATATTAATTATCAATTTAATATATAAGTTACAAAATTAGAATTTTAAAAGCCCTAAGGCTTGTTTGGCAAAGCCATATTAAAATAATGATTTAATCATTCCTTAAGCCTTATTTGGCAAAACAAGATTAAAATAAGAATTTCAAAAGCTCTATGGGTTTGTTTGGTAAAACCAAATTAAAACTCTTTTAATTTATTTTCATAAGTCACATATAATATAGTTTATTGTCCCACATTGTTTACTTGGATTTCCATATCCAATCTTAATTAAATAAACTAATTACCACATACTAAATAAATTTCTCACTTAACCAAATATCACAAAATTATAATCTCATTATAATTTTATTTAATAACTTAATATACCACCTTAAATTATTAAATTAAAACAATAATATAACATCTCATGTTATATTATAACTCTCTAAATTATAAATTATTTTAATTTAGAATATTATCTAATGAATTTAGATTAATAAATATTTACTAGCAACCATTACATCAATAAAATATTTCTCTCATCAATTTCAACAATAAGCGCATCAAATAAATATTTATATATTAATAAATATTTAGTATTACAATTTGAAATTTCAGATCGTTACACTTAATATATTATTAGGGTTTGTGACTGATATAGTTTATCTGGTCAACCCTTGACCCTTAACCCTTAACCACATACTGTACACATATATGACCATATAAACAATTACTCTTAACACTGTAAACATTCACCAAGAGTTTTTAAATTCACAAAATTTATTCCCAAAAATGTCAAATACATACACTTATTTTCTGTCTAGGTCTATTATTTAACCTCTATTCAATCTTTTAAGTTTTTATTAAATTGTCTAAATTCTCGGGTTGTCACAGAAGCCATCTGTAGAACCTGCCGATGGTAAGGTAACAAATGTAAACCTTTGGTGTGATAGATTCATGTGGTTTGTCTGATTACCAATTCGGAATCTCCAAAGACAGTTAACCGCCTGATGCCCATTGAGATTGCTACTTTTATGAAGTGTCAAGATGATGCATCTGTGGCTTAATGCATCATGCTCGCATCCATGAGTAACGAGCTTCAACGTCAGCATGAAACTATGGATGCTCCTGCTATATTTTTGCACCTCTAAGACTTGTATGGTAAACAAAGTAAGACTGCTAGATATGAGATATCTAAGGAGATCTTCCGATCTTGGATGACTGAGAAAATTGCTAAAACGACCCAAAAATTCTAGTTGTCTAGAATTTAAGTTTAAAGAATAAGTTATTAATAAAATGAATTTTTATTAATACTATTTTGTGCTATGTGTTTATTAATCGTTTTAGAAGCTAGGATGATTATAAGTCGGGAGGATTCTGGCTACGAGCTAGACTAAACCAGTAAGAATTTTTAAGACGAAAATAAAAAAAATTCGGGAACAAAAATATTTCTAGGAAAAAAGACGAATTAGGCACTATTCACCCGACAAAACCCTAAGGGTTAGGTTTGAATAACCTAAGCCTTTTCAAGAGTTCGGTATGTCGAAATGACATTCCGTCGAAAGATTTGACGATAATATATAGTGAAAAGTTTAAGTATGCCGATAAAAGTTTTCTTGAAAAGCGTGCAAAAATCGGATGAAATAAAAAATGACGAAAAGTACTATTATGTACTTTTCACTCGTTCAACTACGTTAGGGGAAAAACGTGAAGGAAAACGCTTAATGCCAAAAAGTGTTTTTTAGTTTTTTGAAAATCCGAAGAATACGTAAAAGTTAATCGATAAAGAAAAGACGAAATATTCAAAAATATTTGGATTCTGAGAATCATAGTTTTTAAAACTGTCGGACGAAACCCGAAAGACGGAACCATAAAACTTCCAGGGGGAGTTTTGTGAATAGTAAGAAGGTGTATTGAGGAGGTGGGAATAGTATGGAGGTGTGAATAGTAAGAAGGTTTGGGGGGCGAAATGACTATTTTTCCCCTAGCCTTGGTTTTCTATAAATAGGAAGCTTATTTCATTTGTTTGGAATTTTGAAAATTGTCCAACATTTGAGATATATATATATATATATATATATATATATATATATCGGGTGAAGGAGAAGAGAAAAAGGAGGAGGAAAAGTTGCTCGTGAACAAACTTTGTCCGACAGAAAGAGATTAAAGAAGGAAGGTAATTTGAAACCTAACTTCTATATAATTTTCTTTAAGTTTTATATGTTTAAAACATAACTTAATGAAGATAAGAAATAGATGATGTTAGGAATGATTTCATATGGTTGAAATCATGAGAAAACAAAGAAATAAGAATTTTAAGTTTAGTAAATAAATTTCGGCAAAAAGCACTTTTTCACCACTGTGGTTATAGTGTTTTAAGCAATTAATCACTGTATTTTTAAAATATTCAATTAGCCCACTGTACTTTTTAAAAATGTTCAATTAACCAATTCCATCTGATTTGAGTAACGGACGTTAAAAAATCAGCTTAGATTGTTGACGTTGTAACGCCCCCAAATTCGGGTATCTTCCAACCTGACAGATGGTGCTCCACTATACTAACATCCATACCATCATTCCAAATACAACAAAATGAGAGTAATTACTATATTCTTATTAAAATCAAAATATAATCCTTCCCAGGTTCACAAACCGGTTACATCGTTCATTGTTCATAAGGTATAATACATACAAACTTACTAAACTATTACACAATGCCTAAGCATCCATCTTAGCTTTGCCCTTATCTTTCTTGGCATTCTCAGTATGTTCACCTTTAACTGCAGTTATATAATTCACGCAAGAAGTGAGCATGACAGCTCAGCAAGTTTAATCAAGGATAACAGAAATACCACATTCGTGAATTATATAACAATTCCAACATAACTGAACAATAGTTATGAAGTATTATGAATCAATACTACCATAACAATTTATAACATCAATGCCCAATGTATAGAATAGATTAGGAATTCTGAACCGGTCGATAGACCATGAACAGTAAATTTCAGTTTTTTTTATACTTGAAAAGGAGTCCACAGCACTAAAGCCGTTCATCCGTATAACTTACGAGCACTTCTAGGTGATCAGCCTATAGTACTCTATGTTGATCAACACTACATTCATTAAACGTATTTACGTTTAATATTTTTGGCAAACTCGCGTGCCCATCGAAATATCGATGAAAATACTTTTGTTTGTTCATAGACAAACCTTACCTTCACATCCGTACCCATTACTTGGCATAAAATAGCGTTAACATTTCTATATAGAATGGTATGGAAAATCATCAATCTATATCTTACGAATAGTCTAGCCGAGTTAAAATCTGGCATCGACCCTTTCTTGTACAACAAAACTTGCAATTCAGTTCAATGAATCACATAAAACTTGGCTAACTTAGAAGTTAGACAAGCGTTAAGAAAACTTGCCTTTCAGCGTCTTCAAATAACTTACTCGACTGACCACAGCCCTTACAGAATCTACATGATATATTCACATAGCACACCGTAATTAGCTATCAAACAACTATTCACATTGTTCCTACCAGTTTCTTTCTCTTCTATGTCTTTGTTAACATAATATTTTTATTAAAATCAACATGACTTATTACCCTTCGTCCCGGTTTACCTCCCTATGGACGTTTTATTAACCGGACTCATCTTCATTAATAAAGTATTACTTCGTTTATTTTACATATTTTGTTTACTTACATTAGACTCCTAAATTTCATACCATATACCTTAGTATAGGTAGTATAGGATTAGTCTTTATACATTCATTGAGTATATAAACTCAACTCCGATTGATCCCTAACCGACTGAAGTCTAAAGCACAGCTGGGTCAAGTTTTTTTCTTACTGCCGGCGCAGCGGTGCGGCATCTTGGCGCTGGGGCTCGGCCCTGGCACAACACAGGCGCTGAGGCGCGGCACCTGGCGCTGGGGTGCGACACTGGCACAACACAGGCGCTGGGGCGCGAGTCTGCAGAGGGCTCGGCCGAGTCTGGCGCTGCGGCGCGAGACCCATGTACAAACTCTCGCGCCGCGGCACGAAACTACAGACACTTTATTTTTCTCCCGGCCACAACTGGCGCTGCAGCGCGGCCATTTTACACTACGTCTGGCGCCGCGGCACCAGACTTTAATACCAGACTGTTGACAGTTTTGAAAATCTATATGAGATTCTCGGGGCCGTAAATTCTTTGTTATACACCCGATTTGGTCCGTTCAAAAGCCTACACATCATGAATGACATACTCTACGTGTTTATATTAGAATTTAACCCTTTCAAATCCGTTAACTCAGAATTCACTATTGAGTTCATTTTCTATACCTTCGTAAACGTTAATGAGCGTTCAATGTTCGTTTTCTTCGTTTTAAGTCAGAATCCGACGATTCTTGAACCCACGACTCTTAATCACCCTATCTCACGTGTTGACATTGAAAACTAACGTTTTCAAGTCTTATGGCAACTTTCAACTACCCATCCGAAATTTCTACGTTTTCGACGTTTGATGTCTACTTTCGTAAAATTTGCCATAACTTCATTACTAATGTTCTCTAAGCCAAATCAAATGGAATACTCCATGGATTTCATATCTAACCCCTAACCAAACAAGATGCATAACTATCGTATTGATGGAGCTCAATTGTTTATCAACAATCGATCCTCCACAATTAATATTTTCATGGTTTAACAACTATATTAAACCTTATTATTTTTGAAAGCTTATGACTTATAGAGATTGAATCTATGGTAAGTCATCGTTACTCCCTCATACAAGACATATACCACCCCTTTGTGACTCTCCATGATAAAAGAAAATCAAATAGATGGAGAATGAAGAACAAGAAGTATTACCTCAAGTTCCTTAAGAAAATCTCTTGGAAGAATAATTGTCAAAGCTTCCCAAGTGTATGTTTGCAAGTGTAGCTCTCTTTTCTCTCTCAAATAATCTAAGTTGAGTCTTGGTAAAAATCTCAAATGAATTAACCTAGCTTCCTATTTATAGAATTTAGAATGGAGGGCTTAATGGTCAATATACCCCCCACCTCCTTACTATTCATGTGTGGTCACCAAGTAAGATACTTGGTGACCAAGCCTTATGCTTGGCTTGCACACCAAGGTGGCCGGCCCACCTCCCCTTTATGACATCCCATGGGTTGCCCCATGGGTTTTACCCATTGGGTGACGCACCGGTTCGACCCACGGTTTAGTTTTATGAATTGGGCTTAATTAAATAAATATTGGACCTTGACTTTGACTTAACCCACTTGACTCATTGGGCTTAGTCCTTAAATTAGTTGGACTAACTTATAACCCAACTCAATGAATAAATCATTAAGTCATAACTTAATTCTATAATACGTATCGTATTCTACACGTATGATTCACGTATTCCTTTCATATACCATAAGTACAATAAGCATATTGTACCTTGTATTTACTTAACATATTATACATAGGTACTAACTAGCACCACCAATTGTATAACCCTTGAATAAAACCTAACGCTATTCCTTCTATGCATATTACTTCCTTCTCGTAAATCGACATAATCAACCCTTAAGTTTTAAGTCTGCAGGCGAAAACTTCGTTTTAGCCATAAATGAAATATTATCAGCTATTCCATCTCATCACGATATTCTATCATTACGCATTTCTCGGAATTTCAAAATAATTCCTCGGACAGAAACGGATGAATAGTGTTTTTACGGAAACTTCTCAGAAAACAATTATTATCGTCTTGGAAATTCCAAACAACTATTTCTACCACGTAGCCAAAATACTAACCACGTTAGCACATTCTAGGTCATAGAACGACCTTCACATAGTTTACTTCACAAAGAATTCAATTAAATTCATTTAATTCACATAATCAAATAAAAATTTAATTGTCATAAAAATTCGATTTTTTCTCGGGCATTACATTCTCTCCCCCTTATAAGGATTCTGTCCCCAGAATCTTAGCTTATAATTACATAAACAAATGAGGAAAATCTTCCTTCATTTTACTTTCGAGCTCCCACGTTGCTTCTTCAATATTGTGGTTTCTCCATAACACCTTCACTGAAGGTATGACTTTATTTCTTAAAACTTGTTCCTTCCTATCAATAATTTGAATTGGAAGTTCCTCATAGGACAAGTCCTTCTCTAACTGAATAGATTCATACTCTATCACGTGTTTATAGTCCGGTTTATAAGGACGCAACACTGACACATGAAACACATTATGAACGTGTTCCATTTCTGGAGGTAAAGCTACTACGTAAGCTACTTCCCCTATCCTTTTTAAAATATCAAAAGGTCCTACAAACCTTGTACTTAACTTCCCTTTCTTTCCAAAACGTATTTTCCCTTTCCAAGGTGATACTTTCAGAAAAACAAAAGATCCTACATCGAATTCTCTATTTTCTCTGTGAGGATCTGCATACTTCCTCTGCCGGTCTTGAGCCGCAACTAATCGAGCACGTATTAATTTTACCATGCCCGCCGTCTACTGAACCATCTCTGGTCCCAACATCTGACGTTCACCCACCTCATCCCAACACAATGGAGTTCGGCACTTCCTACCATACAATGCTTCGTAAGGCGGCATGCCTATACTAGCGTGAAAACTATTGTTGTGCGAAAATTCTACTAATGGTAGAAATTCGTCCCAACTCCCTTTGAAATCCATAACGCAAGATCTTAACATATCTTCAAGCGTTTGAATTGTCTGCTCACTCTGACCATCCGTCTGAGGATGATACGCCGTACTTAATCTTAACTGCGTTCCCATTTGCTCTTGCAAACTTTTTCAAAAGTTCGATGTGAATCGTGGATCACGATCTGACACAATCGACACAGGCACTCCATGTCTGGAAATAACTTCCTTGACATACAGCTTAGCTAACTGATCTAAGTTATACCTAATTCCTATTGGTAGAAAATGGGCCGATTTCGTTAATCGATCCACTATCACCCAAATAGCATCGTACCCTTTTCTTGTTGTTGAAAGTCCCACCACAAAATCCATCGTGATGTGCTCCCACTTCCACTCTGGAATTTCTAATGGTTGTAACAACCCGCTCGGTCATTGATGTTCAGCCTTAACTTTTTGACAAGTTAAGCACTTACTAACATATTCTGCTATCTCCCTCTTCATATTCGGCCACCAAAAGTTCTGACGAAGGTCTTGATACATCTTCGTACTACAGGGATGTATCGAGTACCTCGAACTATGGGCCTCCATCATAATTTCTTCTTTTAATTCGGGATAATTAGGAACCCAAATTCTTCCCTCAAAATGAAGTAATCCCTCCTTATCGAGGTTATATTCAGTTTTTTTTTCGTTTTCTATCTTATTCAGCATCTGCTTGCACCCCTCATTGCTCAGTTGTACTTTCCTAACCCTCTCCACTATGGTAGGTTGAGTTTCCATGGAAAATAACAATTCTACCAATTCCCCCGGTAACTTAACTTCTAGTTCCATTTTTGCCATTGCTGTTACCAACTCATTCTGAGTTGTTAACATTGATAATTTCTCACTATCATTTCTACTTAGCGCATCTGCTACTACATTTGCTTTTCCCGGATGATATAAAATATCACAGTCATAATCTTTTATTAACTCCAACCATCTTCTCTGTCTCATGTTCAACTCCTTCTGTGTGAAGATATATTTCAGACTTTTATGGTCCGTGTATATCTCACATTTCTCACCATACAGATAATGTCTCCATATCTTTAGGGCAAAAACTATAGCTGCCAATTCCAGGTCATGAGTAGGATAAACCTTCTCATAATCCTTCAATTGGCGTGATGCATACGCAATGGCCTTGCCATGCTGCATGAGCACGCAACCCAATCCTTTATGCGAAGCATCGCTATACACTACAAAATTCCCGGTATCGTCTGGTAAGGACAATACCGGTGCCTCACTTAATCTCTTCTTCAATTCATGAAAACTGTTCACACATTTTTCAGTCCACACATACTTCACTGACTTTCTTGTCAGATTGGTTAACGGAGTAGCTAATTTAGAAAAGTCTGGAATGAACCTTCTATAGTATCCTGCTAACCCCAGAAAACTCCAAATCTCAGTCGGCGTCTTCGGTTGCTCCCATTTGTTTACTGCTTCTACTTTGGCCGGATCTACGAAAATGCCATCCTTATCAATAACATGCCCTAGAAACTGCACTCTCTCAAGCCAAAATTCACACTTTGTGAATTTCGCATACAACTTCTCCTTTCTTAGCGTTTCCAACACTATTCTTAAATGTTTCGTATGATCTTCTAGCGTCTTTGAATAGACTAGAATATCATCAATGAACACTACGAAAAACTTGTCCAAATATTGTTTGAACACTCTGTTCATCATATCCATAAATGCGGCTAGCGCATTAGTCAACCCAAACGACATTACCAGAAACTCGTAGTGACCATAACGAGTTCTGAATGCGGTCTTAGGTATATCTTCCTTCCTCACCTTCAACTGATGATACCCCATGCGTAAATCTATTTTAGAAAAATACTTTGCCCCTTTCAACTGATCAAATAGATCATCGATCCTGGGCAAAGGGTACTTATTCTTAATCGTTAACTTGTTCAACTCTCGATAGTCGATACAAAGTCTCAACGACCCATCCTTCTTCTTTACAAACAACACCGGTGCTCCCCAAGGAGATACACTTGGTTGAATGTACTTCCTATCTAACAGTTCTTGTAATTGAATCATTAACTCCTTTATTTCAACTGGCGCCATTCTATATGGTGCCCTTGAAACTGGTGCCGTTCCCGGTAACAAATCAACTACAAATTCTACCTCCCTATCCGGTGGAATACCCGATAATTCCTCCGGAAATACATCCACCAACTCTTGCACAACTGGTATCTGATCCAAGGATGTCCCCACTCTTTGGGTATCCACCACATGGCATAGATAGCCTACACACCCTTTTCTTAACATCTTCCTAGCTTGTGTCATAGACAGACAACAAGAGTGTTTCGGTGAATTACTACCGAAAAACACTACCTTGGTTTTCTTAGAAAGCCGAAGGTTTACACTTTTCCTATGGCAATCTATAATTGCCTCATGGTTCACCAACCAATCCATACCAAGAATTACATCAAATTCTTTTAGCCTTATCGGTACCAAATCTGCCGATAACTTATTTCCCTTAATTTCTACGCAACAGTTCTTATGAATATATTCAATGGGGATTATCTCCTCGTTTGCTACCTTAACGTCTAAAGGTATAGGTAACTTCTCAGGAATTAACCCTAACCGTTTAGCAAATTCACATGCTATAAAAGAACAAGTGGCACCCGAGTCAAATAACACATAAGCATTTGTCTCATTGACCGGAATGATACCTGCTACCACATCTGTTGATGCAACTGCATCTTGAACAGTCATATTAAACATACGAGCTGAGGGTCTACCCACTAATGGTGTTGGTCCAGTAATGGCTAATTTACCACTACCAGAACTTTTATTCCCCTCTAAACCCTTCTTTGGGCAATTTCTTGCCATGTGGTCCTTTGACCCACAGACAAAACACCCCTGATTCTTCTTAGGGTTAGGATAATTAGGTGACAAATGTCCCTCCTGCCCACAGTTGTAGCATACTGCTTTTCCCTTTAAACAGACTCCCATGTGAGATTTTTCGCATGTCTTACATGCTTCCGTTCCCCTTTTGGGATCTCCCTGTTTTACCCCGGTATTCCCGGGATTAAAACCCTTCCTCTTTGGCAAGTTGCCGCTTCCGTCGGCAACTTCTGCCTTATTACTTCCTTCTATCTTACTCTTAATCTTCCGCTCTTTGTGGTATTGAGACAAGGCCTCACCACCACCTTCAGCTATTATCGCCTTCTCCAGAATGGTCCCATAGGAAGCACTCTGGAAAACTGATATTCTACTATAGAGCCAAGGTTTTAAGCCCTGCTCAAACCTGCGCGCCTTTCTTTCCTCCGTATCCACCTGATGTGGAGCAAATCTTGCCAACTCATTAAATTTTGCGGCATATTGGGGAACAGTCATATCCCCCTGCTTAAGTTCTAGGAACTTAATTTCCATCCTACCCTGCATGCTAGTAGGGAAATGGTTCTCGAAGAAAACCTTCTTAAACTGTTCCCACATAACAGCCTCTGTCCTAGCCCCACCCTGGTGAGCTTCCCACCAGTAGTTGGCTTCTCCCTTCATCATGTAAGTCGCAAAAGAAGTCTTTTGCGCCTCACCTACGTTAGTTATCACAAACATCTTTTCAATTTCCCTAATCCATGTTTGGGCTTCGAGTGGATCCGTCGTTCCTCAGAACTCGGAAGGACCCACACTTTTAAAGTCCTTAAAGGTAGTTGTTCTTACTACCCCAGGAGCTATAGGAATCCCACCCCCCACTTGGTTAAATGCAACCGTTAATAATTTAACGAACTCTTGCATAGGGTTGTTAGGACCCCCTTGATTTTTATTATGAGACTTGGCCTTTTGGTTCCGTTGTCTCCTTCTTGGCGGCATAATTCTGATAAATAAAATTTCATTATTATCTATTTAATTACTCGGTTATCATTTTAAATTAACAACAACCATTCATACCACACAAGCATGTTAAATAAAAACGTCATTATATTAATATGTTTTCATAGTCAAAACTATTTACATCATGTTCCCTTAGCCAAAAACTATCATATACTATCCCGCGATTGCCTTTTACAAAAGTTGGGATTTACTAAACGACTACCCTTAATTATACAAAAGAGGATTTTACGTCACTACTTATATACAAAAAGTTCTAACGACCTGCTAACACTGTCGAACGGCATTTTTATATTTCTGATTTGCCAGAATCGACACTATATCTCGACTTATGGTATGTCGAGTCTACCCGGACTCAATAGAATAACCAGCAATTTTCAGCTTGAAATCCTCATGAGCACATTCATGGATGTATGACATCCTAGCTATTTTCTGATCTTTCTCAACCAGTTTCTGCTTTAGCTCGAGGACCTCATCCTTATAGCTATGAGCCTTATCAGTCATAAGCACTTTTTCATCGTGCTCCGACTCAAAGTCTGCCTCTGCAGATTCTTTCGCCTCATATAGGGCATTTATCTCCTCAATCTGTGCCTCTACCTGAGTACGTAGGTGCACATTTCTATCCAACACTGCTAGATACAGTGCTCTAGTTGTATCCAAAGATGCTGGCTCCAGAGTAGGTAACACCGTATTAATCGATGTCACCTCTATTTCCTCCTCCACATCTAGCATCTCCTTAAGGTATGATGCTAATCCCATAGTCTCCTCAGAGTATTCCTCCTCGGAGATGTACTCCTCAATGTATGAGTCTTCTAGTACAACTATCGGTACCTCCGCCACTGGCATTGGTACTTCCTCAACTTGGTTAACTGAGTCCTCACTTATCATTTCCACGTTTCTAAACATCAAGCTATCGGTTGACATCTACAAACACATAACACGTTGATTAGTACATAATACACAATAGTATAAGCACAAATCACATTTAATATCTTTAAGATTAATTTTCATCTTTTAATTCTTTCGATACTGAGTTATCTCAATATCTTCTTAATTCAATATACTTGAATTTCATTTCTCGGACTTTACCTTCCGTACAAGGTTATTAGCCTAAGGTTTTCCCCCCTTAAGTTTTATAACCTAAGGCTCTGATACCAACCTGTGACGCCCCCAAATTCGGGTATCTTCCAACCCGACAGATGGTGCTCCACTATACTAACATCCATACCATCATTCCATTGAAATACAACAAAATGAGAGTAATTACTATATTCTTATTAAAATCAAAATATAATCCTTCCCAAGTTCACAAACCGGTTACATCGTTCATTGTTCATAAGGTATAATACATACAAACTTACTAAACTATTACACAATGCCTAAGCATCCATCTTAGCTTTGCCCTTATCTTTCTTGGCATTCTCAGTACATTCACCTTTAACTGCAATTATATAATTCACGCAAGAAGTGAGCATGACAGCTCAGCAAGTTTAATCAAGGATAATAGAAATACCACATTCGTGAATTAT
Organism: Panax notoginseng; assembly: GCA_016801055.1. Classification (NCBI taxonomy): domain Eukaryota; kingdom Viridiplantae; phylum Streptophyta; class Magnoliopsida; order Apiales; family Araliaceae; genus Panax; species Panax notoginseng. The sequence goes on from CM029018.1 coordinate 88,842,374, forward strand.
ATAACAATTCCAACATAACTGAACAATAGTTATGAAGTATTATGAATCAATACTACCATAACAATTTATAACATCAATGCCCAATGTATAGAATAGATTAGGAATTCTGAACCGGTCGATAGACCATGAACAGTAAATTTCAGTTTTTTTTATACTTGAAAAGGAGTCCACAGCACTAAGGCCGTTCATCCGTATAACTTACGAGCACTTCTAGGTGATCAGCCTATAGTACTCTATGTTGATCAACACTACATTCATTAAACGTATTTACGTTTAATATTTTTGGCAAACTCGCGTGCCCATCGAATTATCGATGAAAATACTTTTGTTTGTTCATAGACAAACCTTACCTTCACATCCGTACCCATTACTTGGCATAAAATAGCGTTAACATTTCTATATAGAATGGTATGGAAAATCATCAATCTATATCTTACGAATAGTCTAGCCGAGTTAAAATCTGGCATCGACCCTTTCTTGTACAACAAAACTTGCAATTCAGTTCAATGAATCACATAAAACTTGGCTAACTTAGAAGTTAGACAAGCGTTAAGAAAACTTGCCTTTCAGCGTCTTCAAATAACTTACTCGACTGACCACAGCCCTTACAGAATCTACATGATATATTCACATAGCACACCGTAATTAGCTATCAAACAACTATTCACATTGTTCCTACCAGTTTCTTTCTCTTCTATGTCTTTGTTAACATAATATTTTTATTAAAATCAACATGACTTATTACCCTTCGTCCCGGTTTACCTCCCTATGGACGTTTTATTAACCGGACTCATCTTCATTAATAAAGTATTACTTCGTTTATTTTACATATTTTGTTTACTTACATTAGACTCCTAAATTTCATACCATATACCTTAGTATAGATAGTATAGGATTAGTCTTTATACATTCATTGAGTATATAAACTCAACTCCGATTGATCCCTAACCGACTGAAGTCTAAAGCACAGCTGGGTCAAGTTTTTTTCTTGCTGCCGGCGCTGCGGTGCGGCATCTTGGCGCTGGGGCGCGGCCCTGGCACAACGCAGGCGCTGAGGCGCGGCACCTGGCGCTGGGGTGCGACACTGGCACAACACAGGCGCTGGGGCGCGAGTCTGCAGAGGGCTCGGCCGAGTCTGGCGCTGCGGCGCGAGACCCATGTACAAACTCTCGCGCTGCGGCGCGAAACTACAGACACTTTATTTTTCTCCCGGCCACAACTGGCGCTGCAGCGCGGCCATTTTACACTAGGTCTGGCGCCGCGGCACCAGACTTTAATACCAGACTGTTGACAGTTTTGAAAATCTATATGAGATTCCCGGGGCCGTAAATTCTTCGTTATACGCCCGATTTTGTCCGTTCAAAAGCCTACACGTCATGAATGACATACTCTACGTGTTTATATTAGAATTTAACCCTTTCAAATCCGTTAACTCAGAATTCACTATTGAGTTCATTTTCTATACCTTCGTAAACGTTAATGAGCGTTCAATGTTCGTTTTCTTCGTTTTAAGTCGGAATCCGACGATTCTCGAACCCACGACTCTTAATCACCCTATCTCACGTGTTGACATTGAAAACTAACATTTTCAAGTCTTATGGCAACTTTCGACTACCCATCCGAAATTTCTACGTTTTCGACGTTTGACGTCTACTTTCGTAAAATTTGCCATAACTTCATTACTAATGTTCTCTAAGCCAAATCAAATGGAATACTCCATGGATTTCATATCTAACCCCTAACCAAACAAGATGCATAACTATCGTATTGATGGAGCTCAATCGTTTATCAACAATCGATCCTCCACAATTAATATTTTCATGGTTTAACAACTATATTAAACCTTATTATTTTTGAAAGCTTATGACTTATAGAGATTGAATCTATGGTAAGTCATCTTTACTCCCTCATACAAGACATATACCACCCCTTTGTGACTCTCCATGATAAAAGAAAATCAAATAGATGGAGAATGAAGAACAAGAAGTATTACCTCAAGTTCCTTAAGAAAATCTCTTGGAAGAATAATTGTCAAAGCTTCCCAAGTGTATGTTTGCAAGTGTAGCTCTATTTTCTCTCTCAAATAATCTAAATTGAGTCTTGGTAAAAATCTCAAATGAATCAACCTAGCTTCCTATTTATAGAATTTAGAATGGAGGGCTTAATGGTCAATATACCCCCCACCTCCTTACTATTCATATGTGGTCACCAAGTAAGATACTTGGTGACCAAGCCTTATGCTTGGCTTGCACACCAAGGTGGCCGGCCCACCTCCCCTTTATGGCATCCCATGGGCTGCCCCATGGGTTTCACCCATTGGGTGACCCACCGGTTCGACCCACGGTTTAGTTTTATGAATTGGGCTTAATTAAATAAATATTGGACCTTGACTTTGACTTAACCCACTTGACTCATTAGGCTTAGTCCTTAAATTAGTTGGACTAACTTATAACCCAACTCAATGAATAAATCATTAAGTCATAACTTAATTCTATAATACGTATCGTATTCTACACGTATGATTCACGTATTCCTTTCATATACCATAAGTACAATAAGCATATTGTACCTTGTATTTACTTAACGTATTATACATAGGTACTAACTAGCACCACCAATTATATAACCCTTGAATAAAACCTAACGTCATTCCTTCTATGCATATTACTTCCTTCTCGTAAATCGACATACTCAACCCTTAGGTGTTAAGTCCGCAGGCGAAAACTTCGTTTTAGCCATAAATGAAATATTATCAGCTATTCCATCTCATCACGATATTCTATCATTATGCGTTTCTTGGAATTTCAAAATAATTCCTCGGACAGAAACGGATGAATAATGTTTTTACGGAAACTTCTCAGAAAACAATTATTATCGTCTTGGAAATTCCAAACAACTATTTCTACCACGTAGCCAGAATACTAACCACGTTAGCATATTCTAGGTCATAGAACGACCTTCACATAGTTTACTTCACAAAGAATTCAATTAAATTCATTTAATTCACATAATCAAATAAAAATTTTATTGTCATAAAAATTCGATTTTTTCTCGGGCGTTACAGACGTGGCTTTTTGAAAAAAATAAAAATGACGTGTATTTGCTGACTGGCTTTTTGAGGTCAAATTTGTAAAAATCGGTCAAATTTGTATGAAGTCACTATATGCTTGTTTAATGGATTTTCTTTATAATTTTTTCTTTTCAAACAAAAAAATAAATAATAAAATTATTATGTAATAAAAAAATAATCAAAATAATAATAAAATTAAAATAAGTATTTAATTCATTTTTTTATAATTTTTTCTTTTCCTTTTATCTTTTCCTTTCTGTTAATAATTATTTTTATTTTAAAAATTAATTCCAAATAATACAAATAATATTTCAAAAATTTTGTATCAACGAGATATATTACAACATTACATTAATTTCAACAAAAAAATAAAAAATAATTCATTTTCTTTCTTTTTCTTTCTTTTAATAATAATTCATTTTCTTTTCATCTTCTCCACAAGAATGGCTGAGACCTTTCTGTTCATGTTCTACTGTTCATCTTTTCCTTTCTATATCTACGGCAAGCGGTGAGAGAATCGGCTGAGATTATCAATCAACTACTTTCCATTTGATTATCAACTCCATTTGAGATTATGAAACGTTCCCATGATTTTTTTTGAGGAATTGCTTTTTTATTTGATTTGGCTGAGTTTGGATTTGGGGATTTGAATGAGGGTTTTGGGGATTTTTTTGGCTTTGGTTTCTGAAAGGGGGATCACCATGATTTTGAAGCTCTCTGCAATTCGATTTAACCAAATCGTGCAAAACACCACCACCAACAAACAGATCAACTCCCCCGCCACCGCAACCGCCACCGCCACCGCCACCGCCACCGCCACTGCCGCCGTCGCCGCCCTCCGCGGGAAGAGAGAGAGAGAGAAAAAAGTGGAAGAGAGAGAAGGAACTCAAGATGTGATTATTGAGGAAAGTGGACGATGAATCGATGATGCTACTGATCCTCTTATTGAGAGAGATTTGGATATGCTATCCATGGTGGGAAGTTTAGATCTTGAAATTGTTCAGAGGTGGAGAAAGAGGCTGGATGAAGGAGAGCTTTCTGTAAATTAAAATGGGGGATGATTGAATGGAGATGAATATTTTGATTATTTATATTATTTATAATTAAAATAATTAAAAGAAAGGAAAAGAGATAAAGGAAAAGAAAAAATTATAAAAATAATAATAAGATTTTGATTGTACAATTAATTTTAATTTTTATGTCATTTGTTTAAAGCATTTATTTTAATTTTTATAAATTAAAGTATTTATTTTAATTTTATTATTTTAATTAGTTTTTAAACGTAATTAATGATTTTTTATTTTTAATTTTTAAAAAAATTAATATAATGTTGTAATAGATCTCATTGATACAAAAATTTTGATATATTATTTGTATTATTTGGAATTAATTTTAAAAATAAAAATAATTATTAAAAGAAAGGAGAAGATAAAAAGAAAAGAAAAAATTATAAAAAAATGAATTAAAATATTTATTTAAATTTTATTATTATTTTAATTATTTTTTTACCACATAATGATTTTATTATTTTATTTTTTTGTTTGAGAAGAAAAAATTATAAAGAAAATCCATTAAAAAAATAAAACAAAGGAGTAATAGGAACATTTGTTGCCACGTAATTACCAAGTAATTTTTTCTTTTTTTCAAAAAGTCACGTCAGCAATCTAAGCTGATTTTTTAACGTCCGTTACTCAAATTAGACGGAATTGGTTAGTTGAACATTTTTAAAAAGTACAGTGGGCTAATTGAATATTTTAAAAGCATAGTGACTAATTACTTAAAACACTATAACCACAGTGGTCAAAAAGTACTTTTTGCCAATAAATTTTTTAAGGAAGTATAAGACTCGTAAGGATTTTGAGCAATCTGAATGAATCTTATGAATGAGTAGGTGAAATAAGTAAGGAATGATGTTCTATAACATCAAATTCTAAGAAAAAGTGAAATTGTAATCCAAAATATCGATTAAAAATGAATAACGAATGAAGAACACGAAGATTGTTGTTGATGGACAAATTTAAAACTATCGTACGATAATTGTTGTTGATGGACAAGTTTAAGAACATCGCGTATTAGTTAGTCGCTTATTGCTTGGTTAGGAATGGTAGAAATGTTCATGAAGAACGAATTAAAACTTAGCTATAACGAAGTTATGGCGAAAATTTTGTAAAAGACGAACGAGAATTAGAAAGTTAGTAAATGAACTCAAACATGTAGAGTTTCGTAAGAAAGTAAGAGAACTTAGAAAATATGAGTCGTGGACTCAAGAACGAACGAATTCTGAGTTCGGATGACTGAATTACGCACGAACGAACGAAGAGCGTTAAAAACGTAAAATGAACGAAGTGTGAAGATTAAGCCAATCGAATGGCATGTTAACGGATTCAGAACAAGGTTTTGTCCAAGGGGTATTAAAGTATGTAAGATAAGGAAGAGAATGGTTTTTGAATGACCTCGTTCCGAGTTATAACGAAGAAGTTATGAGATCGGGATGTAAGCGTCTCAAATAGGATTTAACACTTAGAGAAATTTTCTAGGGTTTAGGCTTGGCGCCGCAGCGCCAGCTATGCCTTAAGAGGCGGCGCCGCAACGCCAGGCCGGGAGGTTGTGCACTACTAACTCGCGCCGCAGCGTAAGAGGAAAGGAAGAGAGTGGCGCCACAGCGCCAGTGTAGGGAAAAAGCCAGAGAGGAGTTTTTAATTACTCAGCTCTTGGGGGAAACATAAGGGAAGATAAAGAACATAAGGTTCATCAAATGTAACACTTAATCAAGTGAATTAAACCTTTAGTGAAGGTTGAATGGAAAGATTAAACGAGATTAAAAGACAGAGAATTTAAGCGGTAGATTATGTAACCGATATCCGGGGACCGTAGTCGCGATGAACGAACGTAAGGGATTGCTATGACTATGATTCCTTAGACGTTAAGTGACGAGGGTATTGAATAACTTTTCGATGTTATGTTGTGGTAATGAGAGATAAGTGTAAAGTGTATAGGCGCTGTGAACGCAACGTAGTTGCGTTGAATAATCGGTTTTAGCATATATACGGCAAACCGTATGGCTTCGACATTAAGAAAGAATAACGATTGTTATCAAGAAAGCCGAAACGAACGGTAATAAGATTAATGAAAGCCGATAGTGATTCAGATGCAGAATGTTAGAATGAAATGTAAGCGTTAAACACTTTAACCGACGTGAAGGTTGAGTGTACGCAAATACTAAATGGATAGAACCTACATCCCGTGTATAGTTTGACCGTAAGATAATAAAGACCAATGATTAAACCAAGAATGGTAAAGAAGATGAATTAAAGAGAAGTACGCATAACTTAACGAAGCCAAGTTAATGATTGACTTGGACGATAAAAAATGAATCCTGAGGTACGGCATTTAGTTGCCAGAAAGCCATAAGGAATAAGAAATTGACTTAACAAACTTTATAGTTTAATAGTTCGTATAAGTTAAGATTAGTTTAGGTTGTGGTACAATCGTAACCTTTGATGGTTAACATATGGGAGCTGGGCTAAACAATTCCTTCGGAGAGCGAAGGAATATACAAAACAGGCAACCGATCTAACTCACTGTGATGGCAGTGTAGATGAGACGGTAACTTATTTGTTGGTTGTTGTGGGAAACCACTCAGAGTACCATATGGACTACTAGCAGAGAAGCGATGTGTACTGAGTCCTATAAAAGTTATAAGAAGAAGATAAGAATGTAAATCATCAAAGATGATGAACGTTTTGAGTAAAACATCTCCGTATGTCATGAAGCCGTAAGCCGGTAATAAAAGTTGGTCGCGTAAACTTAGGTTGCAAGAACGCGAACTGTAAGAAGTAAAGTTAAGTAAAACCAATGTGTAAGTCAAGTATATAACAAATTGATGTTTATGTTTTCTACTTATGTGTTATATAGGGATTGGAATGAGCAGTTCAACGTAAGTTGTAACTGTGCGTAAGGCAAGTTTCCTAACTTCATTCATATTCTAAATGAATGCTAGTTTCTTAAACTTCTCAGATGTTGAACTTGAGATGTTCTGTCTATGTGCGAATGTGTGATATTTGTACAAGTTGGTAGTATGTATGAGGCCTTGTGCCTTAATTTGAACACTTCAGTGTTTCTATGAGATGAAGTGTTCTGTGATTAAACTGTTCAATAAGAGAATGCTCTATTTTACATGATCCGTTATTGATTAAGTCTGTGCTAATGATTCTAGCGAGACAGAATGTGTATGAAAAAGGTAGAAGAATGAAAGTATTTCAAAGTGAAAGTGAATATTGTTTTAAAATGACAGGAATCGAGATTATTCCTATTATTCAAGCTGCTTCATATCCTTTGTTCGGTTATCGAAGTTCTAAAGGAATGTTTGAATTCTTAAAGTTGTTTGTTCAACTATTATGACTTGCTAGGTAATTGAATGCTCACACTTGCTTTAAATGAAAAATATTTTCAGCGAATGATGTTAGAAGAACTTAAGGATTCCGTAAAGATCAAGCTGACGGTATCCAGATAAAGTGCCATTCAGAATGTGAATGAGCGAGAAAATCAAGTGAAGACTTGTAATGTAGAATGATGAAATTAAATTATAGACTAGTTAATAAATTGTTATGTATCCTTGGTGGCAGATAAAAGTCACTCTTGTAAGATGAAATGAATAATGTATCTATCATTATTTGTAATGAAAGAGGTTATAAGGATTTTAGAACCTGGGATTTGAGAATGTATGTTGTTATATTTCATTATATAATGATGTATGTTGGATGAATGATGTACTCATGACGTACGGAAATTAGGTGTGAAGATAGACCAGATTTCGGGGCGTTACAACTGCTGTTGAGACGCATGTCCTAAAGATGATCAATCTAATTGAACGTCTTGGATAGCTTGGGTTCGTCATGGATGAGGAGTTGAGTCAAGATTTAGTATTGCAATCACTCCTTGACACCTTCTCATAATTTGTTATTAATTTTTACATGAATAAGTTGAACGTCTGCTTTCCTGAGTTACTTAACATGTTGAAAACTGCTGAAGGTCACTTCCCATCCAAGAAGAACCAAGTCTTACTGGTGGATGACTCTTCCAAGCAAAGCAAGAGGGCCGATGTATCTTTTGAAAAGAAGAAATCCAAGAAGGCTAAGGGAAAGGCGAAAGGAAATGATAATAAGAAACCTGATCTAGAAAGAAAAGGAATCTGCTTCTATTGCAACAGGCCGTGTCACTAAGAGAGGAAGTGCAAGGAGTTCCTTGCAGAAAAAAAGGAGAAAAAGCTTGGAGAATCTTTGAATCCTAATCAAGGTTTGCTTATGATTGAAATTAATTTTTTTGAAAGTCAGTCTTCTACTTGGGTATTGGATACCGACTATGGTTCACATATGTAATAATATGCAAGGATTGTTAGAAGTAGAAAGTTGAACAAGGATGAGGTCGTCCTACGAGTGGGAAATGGAGCAAAGGTTATTACATTAGCTATAGGGACTTATTATTTAGCACTGCCTACGGGCAAGTTGATTAGATTAAATAATTGTTATTTTGTTCCCTCACTTATTAGAAACATTATTTAAATTTTTGTATTTGATATGGATGGTTTTGACATTATAATAAAGAACACTAGTTGTTCTATTTATAATAATAATATTTTTTACGGTGTTGGTAATTTGTGAAATGGACTTTACATACTTGACTTGCATAAAAATATACTTCAAATTGAACAAACTAAGAAAAGGAAAAGAGATTATGTTAATTATATCTATATGTGGCACTGTAGACTTGATCATATTAATAAAATAAGATTATCCAAGTTGCATAAAGATGGGCTCTTAGAGCTATCTGATTATGAATTATATCCAACTTATGAATCTTGTCTCATGGAAAAATGACTAAATCTTCATTTAGTGGAAAAGGAAAAAGAGTTACAGAGTTGTTAGCGTTGATTCACATAGATGTATGTGGACCTACGACAACGAATGCACGAGCAGGGTATTCTTATTTTATTACATTCACGGATGATTACTCAAGATTTGGATATGTGTATTTAACGAAATACAAATCTGAATCATTTGAAAATTTCAAAGAGTTTAGAAGTGAAGTAGAAAAACAAATTGGAAAAAGTATTAAAATTCTTTGATCAGATCGAGGAGGTGAATACTTAAGCAATGAGTTTCTCAATTATCTTAAAGAAAATGGTATAATCTCACAATGGACTCCACTAGGAACACCACAGTTGAATGGTGTATCTGAAAGGAGAAATCGAACACTGTTGGACATGGTTCATTCCGTGATGAGTTTTACTGATCTTTTGGTGTCATTATGGGGATATGGCCTAGAAGCGGCTACATATCTACTAAATAAGGTTCCCTCAAAATTCGTCCCTAAGACTCTATATGAGATGTGGACAGGGACAATACCTAGTCTTAAGCATATTAAGATTTGGGGATGTCCAGCTTATGTGAAAAGGTTTCAAAATGATAAGCTTGGGACTAGATCTGATAAGTGTACATTTGTGGGATATCCTAAAGAAAGTTTAGGATACTATTTTTACTGTAATAACCAAGAATTTCTGTGGTACATTGTAAATAAATATATTAAATAATCTATAATATATTACGGATGATTAAGTGATTATATGAGTAATATGCTATAATATTTAAAGGAAGTCTCACTAATAAGTTAAATAAGTTAGTGAACTAACCAAAGTATTTTAATAATCTAGAAAATAGATGTAAAGTGCTAAACCCTAATTACATACTCAATAAACTTGAATAAAACAAGTCTAATTGGGTTATGTGAGTGAATTAATATTACTAATGAATAATAATATGGAAATATTAATAATAATGAGCATAAGCTCAAGAGATAATAGTGAAAGAAAAATAAGTAATTAAACAAGCCCAATTATATTTTTTAGTGTGGGACTTGTAGGTAAAATTAATTTTAGGGCAATTGGTTTATTAAATTAGCCCAAGAGGTCATGTATAAGATAAATTTAACAATGCCCAGTTGAATTAATGGGAAAGCCCAAGTTCAATTTTTTTAGTAAGCATAATAATAAAAGTGCAAGCCCATTAAACATTTAATTGTAAGCCCAATTGTTAAGCCCAATTAGAGAGGTTATTATAGTCATTAATTAAGCTAGCTAATAAAAACAAAATTGGTGAATAAAGAGGGCATGTGGCCGAATTAGAGGAGTGGGAAAGGGAGTGGAATGTAATGATAAAGTAACTTTAGTAGGTAAACAACCTCTTTAGTTGTCAACTTTTTATTTGGACAACATACTAAGTGTTTCTTGCAAGTTATCTTTGGTATGATGAGAGAGTAAGTAAGATATGGATGATATGCAATCTAATCATTTGGATTATGCTAGCAAATTTAGGACATCCAGTTTACTCTCATTTTGTTTGCTAAAGAAAAAAATAGAGAGAGAAAAGGAAGTATTAGAAAGAGAGGGGGGGGGAACTCGTGGGGAAGAAGAAGAAGAAAGGAAGAGGACCTACGCTCATGCACCCAAAATTTATAATCTACTATGGGTATAGAAGGAATGAGGCTAAGAAGTCAAGGTACACAATTAATTTCTAAACTTTATTTTCTTTTCTTTTTATGGATTTGATGAGGAAAAGAGTTTTGTGATTTGAAAATTAGAAACCTTTTATTTATGTGTTTTTATGTAGATTCATGTATGAATCTAACTTGTTCAAGTATTTAAAAGTGGATCAAAAGGAGATAAATGAAACTAGGTTTCTAGAAATCTAGAAAACCCTAGCTTTTGCTTCCTTTAAACAAATGGTATGTTAAATCTAGACCTTCTTTTTCATGATCCGTTGAAGAGTGGTGCTAGATATATGTGTTAACTAGTTAACCCAAGTGGCAGAACATGAAAATCACGTGTTTAGCAGTCGTGGCCTGAGTTTTGATCAAAACAGTCCATGTAGTGGACAAAAAGCTTTAAAAAGCTCTCTGGCTAGTCTGCCACGAGGGCAGTTTCGTCCCCTTAATTGCTTTAAAAATTCAAGAAAAATTTGGTGAGGTAATATCAGAGGTTAGGTAGCTTCTGTAAAAATTTGAGAATTTTTGGCTATACAGTTTGAGAGTTATACATTTTACGTTCGGGGACTACTTTAAAAACTTTAACCGAATAACTCTCTGTGTATTGATCCAAAAATTATGAAATATTTACTGGAAGTACACGTATATAACAGGAGCCTACCCTGAAAATTTCAGAATTTTGGGAGTTAATTTCGATTTATGAAAAATCTGGCAATATTTGGACATTATGGGCTATTTAAATATAGTAAATGAATTTTAAAAATTTCAAGAAAAATTTATTTTCATGAGAGGATTATATGTAGCTACTGTCCAGAAAAGACATGGTTTTTGAGTTGTTTTGCTATTTTTCATATAAATAATGTTATATAGTTAAATGAATTTAATTAAATATATGATGTCAAAAATGTGAAAAATATGATTTCGTGACTTGAGGTCCTTATGTAAGGTTAATACAGATTTGTGGTGAGGATTTCGGTCAGTGGTGAAGAGTGACTTTGTGTATGGTATTTTAAAAAGGTTTAAATGAATTAATTAGTGAAAGAAAAAATAATTAAATAAATTGTTTATTAATTCAACAAATGATTTAAAATATCTTTATATGACTAATGATAATAGATTAAAATATTATTGGCAATATTAGACTTAAATGCTATTAAAAGTTAATAACATTAGTTTAAAATATTATTAGTTAATTAATAATATTAGACGAGAGATTAAGATAAGAGAAATTACTTTATTTTAATCGTAGTCGTTGAATTTGGTAGGGAATGAACTATATTATGTTTGTAGTAGATCGAATTGAGAAGTCAGGGTACTGTAATAGATTTAGGGTTACTGAAATGATTTCAGTTTACTGTAGCTGATTTTGGTCGGCTGAAATGATGATTTCAGGATACTGAAATATATTTTGGTTTACTGAAATGATATTTCAGTTTTACTGACATATTATCCAGCTTATTAAGATGACATATAAAAGGGATAACTTATAAGCACAAGTTATGATGTGATTAAAAGACTATCAAAATATAACAATAACATTAAGACTTAAATGTAATGTCTAATACTTAACTATATGTTTAAATGTTAGACACTTTAATATAAGATGATAAGATTATAAGTGAGTTATGTTATGACTAATCGAAAGATCAATTATAGGTCTTTTCTCTAAAAAAGTTAAAGTAAATTGCTTAGCAGTAGACCACGATTGAGGCAAGTTCTCTAACTCAAACTTAAGTTATTAATTTCAAAACATGTTAATGAATAATTATTATTGATTATTCACATCTATATTGATTATTGATACTCGCACTCGGTGTAATTAAATTCATGTTCTATTATTTTTGAATTGTGAATTAATTAAAAAAAATTTATTCATAAACTATTTAAGATATGAATCTATGCTCATTGTATCAGTTAAATCAAGTATGTTTAAATTTGTAAAATCAAATATGTTGTTAAAAGTTGTACTTCACCAATTGACCTGGTAAGGACTCGAGACTACGAAAAAGAACAAATAAAATATTGTACATAATAAAATATTGTTTCATTTTATCAATGAATATATTTTATTGTGATACTGATGTTGTGGTTGTTTGGTTATAGGATGACTGAGGAAGGACAAGGTAGCCATACAGTTAAGCAAGAGCTGATAGATCTGGTAGAGGATCATGATGATAGTGACGAGGATGCGATGGAGGATTTGTTGGACGAAACATGGCGCTGGAGAATAGAGTGACAGAGTTAGAGCAGGAGAATGCCACTAATCAGTTTACTGAAACTCAATACAAGGAGCTGGAATATCAAGCTCAGAACGAGCTTGCTGAGATGAAGATACTGTTGCAGGAGCAGATGACCTTGGCTACACTTATGGTTGCCATGAATACTGAGTTGAGGGAGATACTAGAACAAGAGAAGAATAAGTTTGCATTATTGAGCATTAGGCGTTGCACTTGAGGTTTGACTTAGAGATCGCTGACACGATCCGAGTTGAGGATGCCTGGGTACGAGCAGCGAGTAGAGTGGATCAGTTAGAGGTTGAGGCGGAGGCTGAATGAGTTAGGATGGAGTCCTTGGGATGGGCTTTAGATGCAGCATATACTGGTCCCCAAGTAGGAGAAGGATGTCATACTTCGAGATTGACGAGTCGAGTCGATCTATTAGACGTCGACTTATGGATGGACTCATTCCACCAGAGCAGGAGCATGCAGGCACAACCTCTCCAGACACGCAGTGATAGTTCAATAGTTTTCTATTGTATATAGATGTAGTAGAACCCCTTTTGTTTATTAGGATTTTATGCTTGATGTAAACCTCAGACTGTGCGAGGTAGTATGTAAATATGACGTATCCCCATATTACACTACAAAAAAATGGGGCGTCAGCAACAACTAATTTTCATTGCTAAAGGTGCCAAATTTCGTTGCAAAAGGGTTTTGGCAACGACTTTGCTGTCATTGCGTCTTTCGTTGCGCAATGAGCGTTGCTAATTATTCCGCAACGAACGTTTTTTTTCGTTGTCAAAAGCACTATATTTTGCAAAGAAATTTGGCTTTCGTACAGAGACATCGATCCTTTAGCAACAAAATGAATTGTTGTAGAATAATTAAAATTTCGTTGCTAAAAACCTCATTTCGTTGCAAAAATCTGCTAATTGGCAACGAAATGAACTCTTGTTTTTTTACAACGACCATGCATTTTCGTTGCAATTGACACCATTTTGCAATAACATTTTTTGTTGCAGTAAATTATGAAAATTATTGCCTAAGCTTGTTTTCGTTGCGGAATGTAAACTTTTTAGCAACGATTTTCGTTGCTGATTATATTATTTGGCAACGACATTATGCTAAATCAGCAACAAAAATATTTGTTGCTGGTTATTTTTCAATAGCAACGAAAGTCGTCGATTAGCAACAACATTATATGTTGTCGTTTCTTTATATGTGCAACGAAAGTTGATATTATTTACAACGATAAAAAATATTACCTTTTATGTTAATATTAGCAACAATATCATCTCCGTTATTAGGTTAATTTTTCGTTGCCAAATATTATATTTTTAAGGACATAAACAACGAAAATTTGTTGCTAAATGTATAAAAAATTGTTGATATATTAAAACTTGTTCAATGCTTTGGTAACTAATTATTTTGTTACCAAATCAAAATTTGACATTCTTTTTGTGTACCTGTGTACCTGGTTGGCTCAATGTCCCCATCGCAAATAATGACAAAAATACAAAAAACTAAAATATTATTAACTTAATAAAATCATCTACTACATAATCATTCATTATCTTTACAATTAACCATCTAAAGCTACCACAGTTCTTCAATCAAAGTATATATCTACATATATAGAGAGTACACTTCATAATTTCGTCTCTTGTCTTCCGTAAACGTAGCACGAAAATTTGATACCCAGTATTGTAAGGCAGGTCGTAGAAGCATTCTTCCAGCACATTTAAAAATAATAGCAAAGTCAGAAAAATGAAGCAAATATGTCAACAGAGGCACTTAGTACCAAAATCAATACACAAAGACAATAGAGTTACTACGTGGTACTAATGTACACTGTAAATTAGGATACTTGTGTATATAAGCCAATGTAATTGAGAAGAATGAATCAAGAAATCATTATCCCAAAATCAGGTTCTTATTTTCTACAGATTACATGAACCATCTTTATTACAAGGTCATCTGACTTGATACTCCATCCTCAAAAGCATGTCCTAAAATATATCAAGATTTTGTCCTAAAAAAGAAATCTAAAGTACACAAACTAAATTTGAAATATGACATGCATAATAATTTAACCCAAAGTGCACATATCCCCGTAAGAACATTCCACTCTCAAGTTAATTACGCTATTTGTGTGGTCCAAATATTATTGGAACAATTTTTATTCTTTGTCCTCTAATTTGCCAACCTTAAATTTGTCGGCCCATTATACTCTTAGACATCCTTCTGAGGACACAGGTAGTAACCAACTGATCTAATCACACACTCGGGCCCCAATCCGGCACATTTAGTGGAAATTCATTAACACGTTATGACAGTAAAATAATACCTTTTCCACAGTAATTAGTTAGCCTTCCAGCACAAAACGATTTAGATACTTAATGCAGCGTTCTGCATCCTCATTTGTTTCCATAGTAACAAAAGCAAAGCCACGAGATTCTTTGGTGTGAGGATCTGTTACCAGATGGCACTTAGTAACCTGAAACCAAAGTGTGTATCTGTATATAATCTATGATGAAGTGCTACTAGTCTTTACCTCCCATGAATATGATATAAAAGAGTATATAAATTGTAAGGTGAGTCACAGTCATACTCAAAGCCTAGGCAGCATTAACTCAGACACACATGACATGTAAATGCCAACATAGCAGATTTAAAAAGAAGATGACACAATATTTTAAATTTGCAATCATTGGACAATATCTACTTTATAAATATATACATTATGAATAAATGAAGGGGAAAATAAAGACCAGGACTCCATTTATTTAGCTAACATCTGCACTATGCGGAAACTGACACCTTACTATCATGTTACTGTCACTACTGTTACTATGTTCTCTTCTGACTTCCCTACAACTGTGTTTAGACTAAATAGCAAAAGTCTATCTCGAGCTTGGCTAATATTCTACTTATCAAAAAAGAAGAAGAGCAAGCTTAACTAATGTGATGATACCAATTTTCATTCCTGAACGAGCAAGAGCACGAAGTGCAGATTGAGCACTAGGGCCGGGAGTCTTTGTCTTGTTCCCACCTGTTGCACGGAGCTTAATATGAAGAACAGTGATGCTAAGTTCCTATCAGCAAGAAGTAAGAACACATTTTAGCCAAATTATTTATGGCAACATAATAAAGGTGAATTAATTCCATTTTCAGAAATTCAGGACGGACAGGGAAGTTATTTGAACTAAATTGGAAATAACAGCTACCTTGCATCTTTGTGAAACATCATGTGCTGCAAGCATGGCTACATGTGGTGAGGACTCATCCCAGTCGAATCTCACTTTCATAGCACCTGTGGAATTATTAGGTAATTTGAGATTCAAATTAGATATCACAAATATCATTCAATTCTGGTCACGAGCATGCCATAAATTCTCCAGTTGAAGCTCTAGCTTTCAACTACTCGACTATGATGCTTTAATGGTGATTATCAGCAATATAATAATTATCAACATACTTATAACGAGACAAAACGGTGATTATCAACAAAATCACATTATATCCATTTACTTGTTATGAGAGATCAGTGATCACAAATAATTTACTTACAATGAGACAACACTGAGTATCAACAATATATGGACATGGGCTCCCCCAGTTTTCTTCTGCAGCCCAGAAGAAATTCACCGTCATCAGAGAGACTCTGACTGCTATAACGGTTGTGACAGTGGTATGGTGGAGATTATTGACATTCTACAACATTTACCAACTCAAATGAAACCAAGAAGTAAACTCTCAACTCTGTGTTCAATGGAAAAGACACCGCATATTATTGGTACAAATCATGAAACGTTGTAAAACACTAGAACTAAGTGAAGAATCACCAGAACACAAAGAATAGGGGGATTGAATGGCACAAATAAATATTTCAAAAAAAATTTTATGGAACAATAACGTTGATCAAGGTACCTTTTAGACGACAATATGTTTATTGGGAGATATTGATAGACCACTTAAATCATTAGAAATTTCCTAATACACAGATGAAGTCTCAAGAAACATCATAAGAGTGACATGTGCTGCTCACATCTTTGAAGGCTTTGGGAATATGTCCGGTGTGAATTTATTAGCTGCACTCATACTGCCCTTGACCTTCATTACACCCCTGCATTCATGAAAATATGACACAAATTTACTATATAGAGAGAGAGGAAGAATTTGATCTTTAATAAACTAAATAAACAATAAGATTTTTTAACCAAAATCCAATGCAAAGGACTCACCTCATGAAAGCAATTTGGGGATTCATTTTACCAGAGGCTATTTTGATAAAATCATCATCCTTAAAAGAGAATGTGGCATCAGGCCTCCCACCCTCATATGGCCCTAAAAATTGAACAATTTGTTTACAAGAACATTTAGCACAATATAAATACAAATTCTTATGATTGTTTCAATTCTAATCCATATGGAAACAGTTAAAATTACACAGCAAAAAAGAAATTGAACTCAGTTACACCACAAAATTTGATTATTTAACTAAGAAAACAGCAAATTTTGCTATAACCAGAAGTAGAGTTGTAATGACACAGGGGGAGGATCAGAAACCCTAACCTTTGGTAACCTCTCCTTTTTTGAGATCAACAAAAAAAATTTCCTCATTGTACCCAATTTTCTGATAAAAAACAAGGTTAAAGCCAAGGGTTATGGTTAGTAACTAATCGGATCAAGTAAATTAGGCATACAATACATACATACATATCAAAAGAGAGAGAGGGAGAGAGAGAGATAGAGGTGGAGATATTGAGTTGATAAACGAGGCCGATTTTGTTGATGATATCCTTACCGGCGTCGGTGGCGAGGTGGAGCTTCATCTGCTCCAAAAGGGCGGCGTACTTGAGGTCAGAGGTGGAGCTGACGCTGCCCGAACCGGCGGGAACTGGAGGGTCCTCCATGCCCGAACCGGTAGTCCAACCTCTAACATTAGCTGCACTCAGAACCAATCCCATCGCCGCATCCTAAAATACCCAAAAAATATCCAGATCTAAACCCTAATTCCCAATATCAAACTAAAATCCTAAATATCAGTTATGCAATCATTAATCTCAGAAAAAAAATTATAAATTACCTTGGAAAGAGTACGATTGCTGAGGATTGGGACGAGACTTGAATCATTAGAGTCCGATCGAAGCTCTGATTCGCTGCCGTTATCTGGGGGAAAAAGGGTGGCTTTTGATACCTGCACTGTAGTTCTGGAAATCAATCTGCAATTCCTTCTTCAATGGACAATAATAGGGTCCAGAAGAGAAAATGTGATCCAATGATTTTATAAAAACGAATTTTAAAAAAAATTATCTTAATTATTTTTTAAGTGATTTTATTTTTAAAAAAAATTTGAAAAAAATAAAAATATGATCTAATGCCAAACTAACTAGTATTATAACTTTTTCTAAATTTTTTTATAAAGCGAATTTATAAAAAAATAGTAAGATGTAACATCACTTTAATTGACGTTGAAATCTCTTTTTTTTAATTTTTTTGATCTCTTGAACTTGTTTACAAACATCAATCTTTTTTTTATATTTATTCTCTGTCATCGATGTTGGAAATGAAGGAGTATATAAGACTTTAGCTATAAAAAATAAAAATAAAAATAAAAATTCTAACGCCAATTAAAGTGACGTTGCATCTTACTCTTCATTTTTATAAATTCGTTTTTTTAAAAAAATAAAAATAAAATAGGGATAAAATTGATATTACATTAATATGGGTCAAACTAACTTATTAGGACTAACTTATAAGTCATTTTTAAATAAATTTATTCTGTTTTAGTTCATAAAACATAATAAAATTTTCTTCATCTTTTATGTTTTCTCTTAGAATTGATAGTATTATAATTTAATTTTATAATATATTTGGAAAAAAGGTAAAAGGAGAACTAAGAATAGCTAGGCGTATAACATTATTATTCTTCTTTTTATGTTTTATTTTTTGACATAAAAATATGTTCATGATTTAAGTTACTCCATCCGTCTAAGAATAAAAGTTCTTATTATTTTATGTAATCTCAAGTTAAATATTTACTTATATTAAATAATCTATTTTTTTTACAATAATTTGTGCGTAATATCCTTAATATTAAATGTCATATTTTTATTATTTATATAATATCACTAGTCATGTATTGAAAAATATGCAATTAGTTGAGAATTTAAATATGAATAATTTTATCATTTGACATTTTTTTTAAATTCGCATAAAATCAATCATCACTTTCATTATGGGAGTGAGGGAGTACTTGTAAGTATATGTAAGATCCCAAATTTTATGAATAAAGATTTAATTTTTTCAAAATATTGTTTTGAATATTATGATGTGGATTTGATATAATAGTTGTAGGTAATATTTACAAATTTTGCAAAGTAAGCAAGTGGTTATAAAATATTCGATTGGTCGGAAAATATTCGTTTTAACAGGAAAAATTCGTATAACGGCGCAATCATTGGTGGACCCCACAACAGAATTACTGTCGGAGCGAGAAAACGACAGAAGTAATTTTTTATGAAAATAACGGCGAAAGTTTTACCGTTAAACTGTTGAACTACCCAATAGTAAAAGTATAGTAATACGCATAATTACATAGTAGCACACGGTATTGATTATTGATACTTACGTGAGAAGTCACTCAGCTTTATTCAATTATTGCTACAGTAATTGCTGCATCATATCTCTTATATTATTGATTCAATTATTGTCACAGTATCATCTGCATAATATTTTATATTATTAAATCAATAATTGAGACGACAAAATTATTCATATTATTATTTGTAATATTGACAATGTCTAAAAGTTCTGTCAAGGAGAAGTTATGTCATCTAATTGTGAGCCAATAGGGAGAAATCCTTACACGGATTGAAATGGATTTCCCCCTGCCGCTACATGCTGTAGCGACATGAGAAATTACTCATTTGCCTCTCATTTGCTCATTTGTTTATGTGCTACACTGTCTACCGCTACAAGTTATGGTGGTAGTTTAGTTAAGTAATAAATTAGATTGGCTCAGTGGTAGCTTAAATTCTATTACCATCTATATATATATATATATATATATATATATATATATATATATATATATATATATATATATATAAATATCCACATCTAAATCTCCACATTAAATTAATATATATTATTATTATTATTATTATTATTATTATTATTATTTTATTTATTTATTTATTATTATTATTATTATTATTATTATTATTATTATTATTATCTTAATTTAAGGCAATATGTTAATAGTCGTTGCAAAAAGTTGTATAAAATATGCAACGAAAATAAAAATTGTTGCCAATGAATGTGGTCTATATTAGGCAACAAAATATATCAACAAAACAACTTTCGTTGCCCACGATGAGGAGAAATCAAGTGGTTAGAAATTTTGCAACGAATTTCTAACGAATTTTATTTCCAAGTTTTGCAACTACTTACGAATTTCATTGCAAAAAATAAAAGCCTAACACAATCTGCAACGAATGATAAGTTTCGTTCCTAAACATACACTTTTAGCAACGACTTATAAACTCGTTGCCTGAAAAATCGTTGCTAAAGCCCCATTTTTAGTAACAAAAAAACTTTCGTTGCCCATGATGACCGGAAATCAAGTGGCCGAAAATTTTGCAACGAATTTCTAACGAAATTTTTTCCCGCCAATGAATTAGCAACAAAATGTTGCAACGACTTATGAATTTCGTTGCAAAAAGTGAAAGCCTGACACAATCTGCAACAAAGGACAAATTTCATTGCTAAACATATACTTTTAGCAACGACTTATATAGTCGTTGCCCGAAAAATCGTTGCTAAAGGTCTATTTTTTTGTAGTGTTAGGTGTGTAGGGGAGTATGTCTTTTGATAGATCCCATCTCTAGATATTAAGAATGGGATAGTTAGCATTTATGAAAATATGCCAGGCATGTGTACGACACTAAAAAAATGTTGGTATGTGAATATAAATGCGGTATTATGACTAAATGTTTGATTAAGTAGATAAATTTTGAGAATGAAGATAGTAAGTTATCTTTGTGATAATTGAACGTTAATTAAACTAAAAAGGTCATTTCGACAAGCTGAAAAGAATATTTCAGTAAACTGAAATGGATAGTTCAGTAAGTTGATCATGAAGATAATATGATTGTTAGAGTTTAAATTACATGTTATATTTTAAACACTTAGAAGATATATCATATAATTAAAACTCGATGTAATAAATTAAGGTTTTGTTTAATAAGATAACGCCGCCAAGACGTCAAAATCGTAACCATAGGGAGGAAAGATCTGTAAATAATGAAGAAGGTCAGGTAGACCCAATGCAGAACTTTGTTGATATGTTAGCTCAGGCTATGCAAAATCGAGTACCAGCAGCTAGAGGTAGGCCAGATGTTGGATTGGCCAATTTTAAAGACTTTAAAGCTGTTGGACCACTAGAATTTAAGGGAACCACATAACCTATTGAAGCTCAGACCTGGGTGAAGGAGATGGAGAAAGCATTTGTGATTGTTAGAGTAGTAGAGGAGCAAAACACAGCTTTTGCTACCTATTTAATGAAAGGTGAAGCTAATAATTGGTGGGAATCAAACCAGGCTAGAGCCGAAACAGCAGTGGTAACTTGGACAAGGTTTAAGGAGTTGTTCTTCGAGAATTATTTCTCACCGAGCATGCAAGCCAGAATGGAAGTAAAATTTCTTTAATTGAAGCAAGAGAACATGACAGTTTTAGAATACGCAGCCAAATTCAACGAGCTAGCAAGATTTGCACCACATCAGGTAGACACCGAGGCATGAAAGGCGCGCAGATTTGAGAATGGATTGAAGCCTTGGATATACAACAAGGTGGCAGTTTTGCAAATTAATACGTTTTCAACGTTGTTAAAAAAGGCTATCATTGCAGATGGTGATAGTGAAGTGGTGTCTAAGTACAATAGGGAAAAGAATAAGAAGAAGATGGAAGGTGGAAATCAGGGTGCCAGCAGTGGTGGCAGTAACAGCAAGAAACGCAAATGGAACAACATTGGCAATGAATCAGGAACGCAACAAGGTAATACTCAGCAAAAGAAGCCAGCGTGTTCAAAGTGTGGAAATAATCACTCATGAGAGTGTATGAAAAGGAAAAAGCCTGTTATAATTGTGGTCAGGAAGGACATATTTCACCAAATTGTCCTAAGCCGAAGAAAGGTAGTTGTTTTTCTTGTGGAGGAACAGGGCATCGATTCAAGGATTGTCCATTGAAGAAGAATACAGATGGAGGAAGTGGAAACAAGAGCAGTTCTACAAAGTTAACCATTGGAGGACCAGTTCAGCAGAGCAAGCCGACAGCTCGAACGTTCAACATGACCGTGCAAGATGCAGTTGCATCAAATGAGGTGGTGTCAGGTATTATTTCGACCAATAATATAAATTCCTACGTATAATTTGATTCGGGAGCTACCTGTTCATTTGTGTCTGATGAATTTGCTAGAAGATTAAACTTACCATGTGAAAAGTTAAAGAACCCAATGAATATCGAAGTTACAAACAAAGAAGTGATCCCTGTAGAGTTTATCCATAACAAATGTGGTGTGGAAATAAGGGGATATAAGTTGAGCGTGAATTTGATTCCGATGCGCTTAGGACATTTTGATGTTATCTTAGGGATGGATTGATTGTTTAACCATGAGGCAGTTATAGATTGCCAGAAAAAGAGCAGACAACTTAAGACACCAGATAAGTCTAAGGTTATATTTTATAGTAGTAAGTCGCCAAGACAAATGAGTTGTCTGACGATGATGCAGGCCAAGAGAATGTTATGAAAAGGTTGTGAAGGTTATTTGGCTCATGTAGTGGATACACGGGTTGTGAATTCGAACATTAGGTAGATACCTAAAGTTAATGAGTTTGGGGATGTCTTTCTAGAAGAATTCGGACATGTGGCGTATGTATACATGCCACGATATATGGATGAGCTGGACATCGGTGTTATCATGGCAGTGAGAGCTCTCAGGCAGGGTCATACCATCGTTTTGATGATTACGGCGGAGACATTGAGATCAGCCACATTTTGTCAGACCTACCCTGTAGGTGTATTTATAGGCAACTTGGTCATATTGTATGTGTGGTTTATGTCATACTTGAGACCAATTGGCACCTTCTATCGGTATGGGTATTATTTTTTCCATGAGATAGCCATGTCTTACTCCTTTCAGCCAGCGGAGTGTACAGACGCTATATCCTGGTTGGTGTTCTTAACAGGGATTGGAGATCTATTTGGCATTTTGCCATGTACAAGGCTCAGTTCACCTTATAGCTTTGTTACTCATGCCCCTGGCATGGATTATCTCCCTCTGGCTGGTTTGAGGGGCATGACTACCTACCACCCACTAGCTGTGATGTCATAGTTTGACAAGTTTTAAGACTTCCATCCTTTTAAGGGGGCATTAGGTCAGCGTGTGGCTTCTCACCATTTATCAGCAGAGGACAAATCCCGGGTGTATGCTTGTAAGGATCAGCATGATAGAGCTAATTTTTCTGTTATCCATTCGGGCTGTTCGTTAGAGTATTCTGCGTGGATGGGGACAGAGACTTCATCGGCTGCTATAGTATCCACAGTGTCGGGGATTAAGTATGTCAGTGAGGAGCCCACGAAGGTTGTTAATTTCCCCACCGAGGAGGAAGAGCTGTTTACTGGTTCGACTGTAGCTCTTGTTGACTCTCCCAGTACTTCTGCAGCTGTGACTCCCCCTTTAGATTATTTAGTGCAGAGTTTGCATCTGATGACCTTCAAGATAGTTTAGGCTAGGGCATTAATGTTGACAGTTCTTGATGGGAGAGATGTCGCTCTATTAGAGAGAGACAATGCCTTAGCTTATATAGATGCCGCTATTATTGAGCGAGATGAGGCCAGATCAGCCAGAGATGCAGTGATAGTTGAGCGGGATAGCGCTATATCTGCCCGGGATATAGCCGTTACAGACAGTACCATAGTGAGGTCCCTTACTACTGGTATTATTGCAGAGATGAGTACGTATATTGATGAGCACAGTGTCACCATGTAGATGGCTATAGATCTGTTAGCTCGGGTAGAGACCCTTGTACAGGAGATCACATAGCTACCTTCTTCTTCTGAGAGGGATGCCATGTTGGACTTGATAGCTCGTATATACACTGACTTGTAGATGGGCTTGTATTTTCTTGCACAGACTAGCTTAGCCATTTTGTTATGTACAGTTCATATTGTATATATCAAACAACATTATATATGACGGGGAAACATATTTTGATTCACTTCCCTTTTAGTTGTGCATTGCTACTTGCTTGATATTTGCTTGCTTCTTCAGGGTTTATGATCTTGATGTATTCTGAACTCCTCCTTGATGGATGGACATTGAGATATCTTAGGATCATTCAGAATGGATCATTGATCTGTGTGTATTCCCTACCATCTTTGGTGTCTTAAGACTGGTCTCTGTATGTAGATGTGGAGAAGAGTGTGGCTTTCCTCTCTGAGGTTGACCGCACCACAGATGGTCGCCAGTACTCCTTTGTATAGGGGAGCCCAGTTAGTTCCATCTCTTATGGATTGGCGTTTCTCTTTGAGGATTCAACCGCAGCTTAGATGGTCGCTAATTCTTCCGCTTACGTGAGGAGGTCGGGTAGTTCCATCCCTTTGGTCTGAAGCCGATGAAATGTGATGGATTGAAGGTTGATCACAGTACCGTTGACAAGTATTTGTATTTTGGTAGGGGGTGAGACCGAACCATGAATGACTGCCTAAGTACTCCTATTGAAGAAGAGATCAGGTTTGCATAGTTCGAACCTGGTGTAAGAGGTTCCACGCTGCATGCGACAAAGGGGTGTAGAGATGTTTTTTTTGTAGTGAGAAGGGTGTAGAAATGTTTTTTTTGTTTGTTTTTATTTTATTACGACCGGACCATATAAAATGGCTGCCTACATACTCCCGTGTATCAAGGAGATCAGGTCGGCGTAGTTCGCCCCATGTGTAGGGCGGTTTGCAGCCAATGAAAAGTTGGATCCTATGTTCAGGACAAACTGCGGGGGTAAAGTTTGATCCCATGTACAGGACAAACTACACGTGTGAAAAGTTTTAATCCCTGATGGGACAAAATTATTGGTATGAAAAGTTTTGAAGGCAAAGTTATGTGAAGGATCTACTAATCCGGAACCAGGCTGCTGGTTGGAAAAGGGTGTTTGTCCCTGATAGGGCAAATGAGTGTGAAGAAAGGTTGTATATAGTGAAGGGATAGAAAACCTGAAATAACTGGGAATCTGGTGATCCAAAACCAGGATGTTTGCTTGATGGTAACCTCAAACATAGTACCGTTTCACGGTGTCCGAGTTGATGAGCTGTGGAAATTCATCGCCATCCATTTCCTGCAATCGGAGAGCACCTCCTACCAATACGTCCTTGACAACAAACGGTCCTTCCCAGTTTGGGGTGAATTTTTCCTTGGACTGATCTTGGTTGTCAATGATCTTCTTCAAAACCAAGTCATGTTGTTTGAACGTTCGTAGCTGGACTTTTCTGTTGTAGGATCTGGCTATCCATTTTTGGTATAACTGACCATGGAAAATAGTATCACTTCGCCTTTCGTCTAACAGAGACAATTGGTGATACCTGTCTAGTAACCATTGGTCTTCATTCAGCTGAGCGTCTATCAATACTCTAAGGAATTCCATTTCCACCTCTATGGGGAGTACTGCTTCCATCCCATAGGTTAATGAGTAGGGGGTTGCCCTAGTGGAAATGCGCATTGATGTTCTATAGGCTAACAGAGTCAGAGGCAATAAGTCAAGTCATCCTTTGTGATTGGCAGACATCTTTTGGATGATCTTTTTGATGGTTTGGTTAGCCGCTTCAACATTATCATTCATCTTTGGACGGTAGATGACGGAGTTGATGTAACGATCGAGAAATTCGGATCTTATTGTAAAATGATTTTATTAATTTAAACAATAATAAAATCTTATCCTATGTGATATCAAGATGGTTGTCGTTATATAACCTAGTGATGCTAGAATATCGTAGTATTTGAGCTACGTGGATGAATTAAAGTGTTTGAATTTTCAATACGAAAATAAAAGTTTTTCGAGATTTTTTTTGAAAAACACTATTCATCGGTATGTGCTCGGGATATAATTTTAAGATTTCGAGAAATACGTAATGATGAAATATCAAGGTAAGATGGATTATGTAATAATAATCTGGTTATGGGAAAAACGATATTTCGCTTGTGGACTTAATTTGTGTATATTAAGTAAAGCGAAATGTTAAGGAATGAGTAATGGTGTATGATACTTTGTGTATTGTACAAAGTAATGTAAATGAGTATAATACGAGATTTTATACGAGTTTGTATGAAGGATGAAATACGGTATATAAATTCTATAAGAATTGAAATACGAAAATAATACATGAACTATATGTGTATGTATTATGAGATAATTAATGGACTTGGATGATTGATGGAATTAATAGAAGTCCAAGTAGATTAAAGAGAGAAGCCCAAAGGATTAATTAATCCAAGCCCAAGCTAGAATCCATGAGTTAAATAGCCCATGGGGAAAAACCATATTAATATGGTTAATGTGTGGTGACCAAGTGATGTGATGACCAATATAAGTAGGGATCAAGAATGTGTGGTGGTCAAGTATGTGTGATGAGCAAGTATGTGTATTGACCAAGAAGTAGAAGTAATAGCCAAGTAATGAATAGTAAGGAGGTGGCTTAAAGGAGGTGGGATGTTTTATTGACAAAACTACCCTAACTTTGCTAAGTCTATAAATATAGAAGGCTTGTAAGCCATTTGTTGGTTGATTCAAATAAACTAACAAACTCCCAAAGTGCTTAAGTGTTAGATAGAATAAGCTAGCAATAAGTCATTCCATAAGTAAGAAGAAGAAGCAAGCTACCTTACCAAGACAATAAAAGTAAGATTTCTTCTCCAATTATCTTCTATCTCTAACATGATAGGATGATAAGAAAAGTGGGATTAAGAAACATGTATGATTAAGTAATGAACTTAAGCCAATTAAGTTGGCAATAAGTCATTTAAGCTAACATAAGTTATAACTTATGAGGAAATAATATGAATTTATAAGGAGGTTATTAAGAGAATTGATATGAAGATAAGGGAATTTATATGATCATGTGTATCATGTATACCTAAGTTGAGTTATATGTTGAGAACATATAAGAAATGATGGTTAAGAAACTTAAATTGTCATAAATAATTAACAATGAAATCTTAAGTAGTTTATAAATTGACAAGTTATAAGCTCATGAAGAATAAGTTAAAATCCAACAATGAACATAAGTTGTTGTAATAAGTATGTTGAGATGTTCACATGAAGAATGAACTTCATTTGTAATGTTGAACAAATCATAAGAAGGGAGATTTGCCGAAAATTGCACGGTTGGACGACAATCGTCGAATTCGTAAAATTCTCGGAATGGAAGTCAAATTTTGTGTTTGATCACGGAATCATTATTTTACAATGGAGTTAAGTCATATTTGGCATTTAGGAGTTGTGGACTCGAAAATGACCGGATTCCGACTTAGAACGAAGAAACGAGTGTTGAACGTTCATGAACGTTTATCGTTTTCGTTAAAAATGAACCAATAGGTGAATTTTTAGCAAATGAATTTAAATAGATAAAATTCTTGAATAATCATGTAAAGTATGAAATTTGTGAACCGTAGGCTTTTGAACAAGCCAATTCGGAGCTATAACGAAGAAGTTATGCGTCCGGGAAGTTCACAAAGTTCACAGACTGAATTTGGTATCTGGTGCACAGAGTTGGCGCCGCGGCGCCAACCCAAAGCATTTAACCCGCGCCGCAGCGCCAGGTACAGTGTTATAAGCTCTTGGAGAGTGGCGCCCCAGCGCGACACCTTGCACACGGACTCGCGCCGCAACGCCAAGTCTGGGTCAGACAAGCATAAGGCTCGCGCCCCGGCGCGATTGGAAGGCATAGAGATGGCGCCGCAGCGCCAATCTCAGAACAAAGATAGCAATGAATATTTAAAGTACAAAGGAGAGAAGTTAATTGAGTTAACATTAAACATAACTTAAGGAAGGTAATGTAACATTGTTAAACTTTGTTAAAACCTTAAGGAATGTAATGTAAAGGTTAATATAACCTAGTCAAACGTAATAATGATAAACCGGAAGGAATAGTAACTGAATTTCATACACAATTAGATTAAGAAGAAAAGTAAGATATAGTCATATACATACTAGATTATATGTGACCTAATGTAAGGCATTATGTGATCATGCACTGTAGGGACTTCAAAGACTTAGCATAAAGTTAATATACGGTAGCAGACGCTAAAGGCAAGTATTCTAACTCTTGTTTCAGTTCAATCTGAACAAGTTTAAGATTCATGTATTCTTTCGCATGGATTGAGGTATGTTGAGGGTGAAGCCAATCTTTTTGGCTAAACTTGATAATCTACTTTTGTATTATCAAATGTTGATGTCTTTTGCCAACTACTTGATATGGTTTTCAAAAGAAGACTGAAATGTTAGACAAATGTTTTGTCGGTAAAACGACAGGCACGTGAGGTTGCCAAATGATTAAACGTACATACGTTTAATGGATATAGTGTTGATCAACATAGAGTACAATAGACTGATCACCTAGAAGTGCTCGTAAGTAATATCGGGCTTACGGAATTCGTTCCGGGTTGTCCTTTTTCAATAAAGAATGAATACTCAAGGTCTTTGACCAGAGTGGATGTTTTACTAAATATTGTTGTTATTGTAAAACATTTTTAAAAGAAAAGATGAAGTGCTATTTTGAATTATTAATAGTACTTCATAACTATTGTTCAGTTATTGAAGATATACGATTCGTATGTGTCAAGCATATTGTTATTGAATTGTTATACTTGCTGAGCTAGCCATGCTCACTCTTGCTTGAACCATATGAATGCAGCTAAGACTGAACGTCTCGAAGGATCAAAAAGGGATAAAGGAAAAGCTAAGGCAGATTGTTAAGCTGTCTTGTAATAGTATAGGTCTATTGTTGTAATGTAACTGATATTATGACAAAGAACCTTTGTAATGGGTATAGAACCTGGGAATTGTAAATATTACTTTAATATATAGAAGTTATATTCGTTCTTTGAGACTTTTCAATTGAATGAATATATGAATGTTGTACAGTATTGCACCATTTATCGGGTTGGAAGATACCCGGATTTGGGGGCGCTACAAGTTGTTATCAAAGCCTAGGTTATAAAACTTAAGGGGGAAAAATAGAACCTTAAGTTATAACCTTAAGAAAGAATAAAGAAGTAAAAGATGGAAAGTAACTCTATAAAAATGCATTATATTATGTTATGTGTTTCTATTATTTCACTGACGTGTACTAATCAAACTATATTATTTTATTGTAGATGTCAGGAGAAAATGATATGTATAGAGATATACATGTAGTAAGCGAGGATTCGGTTAATCGGGTAGAGATACTACCAAATCCTGTAGCCGTAGAACCAGAAGTGGTGACAATTGAGTCCGGAGACTCAGACGATTTAGACTATATGTCTATATTTGATGGCATGATAGAGGAGGAGGTGGACGTGATGTCCTTTGATCAGGTTCCACCTACAGAGGAATTGTCTACGGGAGAATCAATAAAGGCATTGTTTATGTCAGTATTGGATAGAAATATCCATTACTGCCAAGAGGTTAAGGAGTTGAAAGAGGAACTCCAAGCTGTCCGGGAGGACAAGGCTAATATGGAAGGAATGTGGGAAGAGGAGCACGATGATAGAGTCCTAGCTATGGACAAGGTCCGAGATTTAAAAGAAGAAGTCTTTGAGCTCAAACAGGAGCTAAAGACTAAACAACAGAAGTTGGAGAGGATGTCCTATATACATAGGAGTTCTCATGTAAATTTCCAGCAGCAGTTAGCTGGATATCAGATAGAAGCAGAACAGACCCGTCATACCATCAGTAGAGATGTTGTTGCCGGGTTGGCCAGAGCAGACTTTGAGAATGCCTTACGGCAGATGTAATCTAGCAATGGCTAGAGTAGCTTAGATATGTAAATATTATCTAGTAGTGACGTAAAACCCTCTTTTGTATAAACAAAAGGGTAGTCTTTTGTAAATCCCAATTTTTGAAGTAATTACGGGATGATAATGTAATCAGCTAAGGCTGAGTAATGTAAACAGTGTAGTGTTATACTACAAATTATGAATCAATATAAATCTTTTCTTGGAAAATATTGAGTAATGAGTATGATTTATTGTTTTAAATAATAACAACCCAACAAGAATAAAGTAATAATGATGTGTTATTTTCTTAACAGCAAAATGCCGCCAAGAAGGAGACAACGAAATCAAGACACTAATGTTAACCAACCGGAAGGTGGTCCGGTTAATCCGATGCAGGAGTTCGTTAATCTTTTAACGGCTGCATTTAATAGAACGGGAGCTAATATACCTGTGATTCCGGGAGTAGTACGAGCTACTACTTTTAAGGATTTTAAAAGTGTAGGTCCGCCGGAGTTCAAAGGAACTACGGACCCTATAGAATCCCAGATGTGGGTAAAAGAAATCGAGAAAGTATTTGTAATAGCAAATGTTGAGGAGGGTCAAAAGGTTGCCTTTGCAACCTATTTGATGAAAGGAGAGGCCAACTTCTGGTGGGAGGCAAACCAGGCTAGGGCTGATATAGGAAATCTAACGTGGGAAAGGTTTAAGGAGATTTTCTTCGAGAACTATTTTCCCACGAGTATGCAAGGAAGGATGGAAATGAGGTTTCTTGAATTGAAACAAGGGGATATGACAGTTCCCTAGTATGCTGCCAAGTTTAATGAACTGGCACGATTTGCTCCACATTAGGTGGACACTGAAGTGAGAAAGGCTAGAAGATTTGAGCAGGGCTTAAAACCCTGGCTCTATAGCCGAATCTCAGTGTTCCAAAGTACTTCCTTTGGAACCATATTAGAAAAGGCAATCATTGCTGAAGGTGGGAATAAGGCTCTTAGCCAGTACCACAAAGACAAGAAAAATAAGGGCAAGGGTGATGGAGAATCCAAAATCGAGGGAGCCAGTGGAAGTGGCAACGGTCAAAAGAGGAAGGGCTTTAACTCTGGGAATACCGGAGTAAAACAAGGGGATTCTAAGAGAAGGATGGAGGCCTGTAAAACCTGCGGGAAGACTCACTTAGGAGTCTGTCTCAAAGGAAAGGCAGTATGCTATAATTGTGGATAAGAAGGGCACATTTCACCTAACTGCCCAAATCCAAAGAAAAATTATGGATGTTTTGTATGTGGATCAACTGATCACATAGCAAAGAATTGCCCGAAGAAGGGGACAGAAGGAAGTAAGGGAACTAATAGTGGTAAGTTAGCTATTAGTGGTCCAGCTCAGTCGGGAAAATCAATGGCTCGTACTTTTAACATGACGGTCCAAGATGCTGTGGCATCAGGGGATGTAGTTGCAGGTATTATTCCGATCAATAACATAAATGCATACGTGCTTTTTGATTCGGGTGCTACTTGTTCGTTTATAGCATGTGATTTTGCTAGACGACTAGAATTATTTCCCGAAAAATTACCTATACCTTTGAACATTAAGGTAGCAAATAAGGAGATAATTCCTGTTCAAAATATTCATAGGAGTTGTTGTGTAGAGGTACGGGGTTGTAAGTTATCGGTAGATTTAATACCGATAAAGTTAGGAGAATTCGACGTAATTCTCGGAATGGATTGGTTAATTAATCATAGAGCAATTATAGATTGCCAAAAGAAATGTGTGAGAATCAATTCGTTGAAGCAACCTTCGGTAGTATTTTACGGTAATAAGTTGCCGGGACGTCCGTGTTACCTTACGATGACACAAACTAGAAAATTATTAAGGAAGGGTTGTATAGGTTACCTATGCCATGTTGTGGATACCCAAAGAGTGGGAGCAACTATGGGACAAATACCTATAGTAAATGAGTTCATGGATGTATTTCCAAGTGAGTTACCGGGGTTACCGCCGGATAGGGAGATCGAATTTGTGATAGACGTTGTGCCAGGAGTGGCACCAGTCTCAAGGGCACCGTATCGTATGGCGCCTGTGGAAATGAAAGAACTAATGGTTCAGTTACAAGAACTATTGGATAGAAAATACATTCAACCAAGTGTTTCTCCGTGGGGGGCACCAGTGTTGTGTGTCAAGAAGAAAGACGGATCGTTAAGGCTTTGTATTGACTATCGGGAGTTGAACAAGTTAACGATAAAGAATAAATACCCATTGCCCAGGATCGATGATCTCTTTGATCAATTAAAAGGGGCAAAGTATTTCTCTAAAATAGATTTGAGGATGGGTTATCATCAGTTGAAAGTTAGGAAGGAAGATGTACCAAAGACGGCATTTAGGACTCGTTATGGTCATTACGAGTTTCTAGTGATGTCATTTGGGTTGACGAATGCACCAGCTGCATTTATGGATATGATGACAGAGTGTTCAAATCATATTTGGACAAGTTCGTCGTAGTGTTTATCGATGATATTCTGGTCTATTCTAAGACGCCAGAAGATCATGCTGAACACTTAAAGTTAGTGTTGGAAACACTAAGGAAGGAGAAGCTATATGCGAAATTCACCAAATATGAATTTTGGCTGGAAAAGGTGCAATTTTTAGGTCATGTAATTGACCAAGAGGGGATTTCAGTAGATCCAGCGAAGGTGGAAGCAGTGATGAATTGGGAACAGCCGAAAACGCCGACTGAGGTGCGGAGTTTCCTAGGGTTAGCAGGGTACTATCGAAGATTTATCCAAGATTTTTCGAAGATAGCTACCCCGTTGACTAATTTGACTAAGAAGACGGTAAAATATGTATGGACGGATAAATGTGAAGGCAGTTTTAAAGAACTGAAGAAGAGATTAAGTGAAGCTCCTGTTTTGTCATTGCCTGATAACACAGGAAATTTCGTAGTATACAGTGATGCTTCGCATAGAGGACTTGGTTGTGTGCTTATGCAACATGGAAAAGTCATTGCGTATGCATCACGGCAGTTGAAAGATTATGAGAAAGTTTATCCTACTCATGATCTGGAACTGGCCACAGTAGTATTTGCCCTAAAGATATGGAGACATTATCTTTATGGGAAAAAATGTGAGATATATACGGACCATAAAAGTCTAAAGTATATCTTCACTCAGAAGGAGTTGAATATGAGACAGAGGAGATGGCTAGAGTTGATAAAGGATTATGATTGTGAAATCATGTATCACCCTGGAAAAGTCAATGTAGTTGCCGACGCCTTAAGTAGGAAGGTTCGGGAAAAGTTGTCTATGTTAACGGCTCAAAATGAGTTAATAATAGAGATGGCTAGGATGGAATTAGAGGTAAAGTTGCCAATTGAGGTGGATCAGAAACTGTTTACGACGGAGAAGCAGTCTACCATCGTAGAAAGAGTCAAGGAAGTACAACTCACAACAGACAAGTGTAATCAAATGAAAAAACGGTTATCCGAGAAGGAAGATGCTACGTATAGTCTTGATAATGAAGGATTATTAAGATTTGAGGGAAGAATTTGGGTTCCGAATGAAACGGAATTAAAGGAGCAAGTGTTACAAGAAGCCCATAATTCGAGATACTCGATACATCCTGGTAGCACTAAGATGTATCAAGACCTTCGACAAAGTTTTTGGTGGCCGAACATGAAGAGAGAAATAGTAGAGTATGTAAGTAGGTGCTTGACTTGTCAAAAAGTTAAGGCCGAACATCAACGACCCAGTGGCTTATTACAGTCATTGGAGATTCCAGAATGAAAGTGGGAGCATATCACGATGGATTTCGTGGTAGGACTTTCGACAACGCAAAAAGGATACGATTCGATTTGGATAATAGTGGACCGGTTGACAAAGTCGGCTCACTTTTTGCCAATAAGGGTCAAATATAACTTAAACCAATTAGCTAAACTTTATGTTAAGGAAATCATTTCCAGACATGGAGTACCGGTATCAATTGTGTCAGATCGTGATCCACGATTCATATCAAACTTTTGGAGGAGTTTGCAAGAGCAGTTGGGAACACAGCTGAAGTTAAGCACGGCTTATCATCCTCAGACTGATGGGCAGAGCGAAAGAACAATTCAGACGTTAGAAGACATGTTGAGGTCTTGCGTCATGGATTTCAAGGGTAGTTGGGATGATCACCTACCACTAGTAGAGTTTGCGTATAACAATAGTTATCATGCAAGCATAGGTATGCCGCCTTATGAAGCTCTGTATGGGAGAAAATGCAGAACACCTTTATGTTGGGATGAGGTGGGAGAACGCCGTATGCTAGGACCAAAATTGGTGCAGCAAACAGCGGAGGTAGTAAAGTTAATTCAGATGCGTCTTGTCACGGCTCAGGATAGACAGAAAAAATATGCGGACTCACATAAACAAAGTCGAGAGTTTGAGGTGGGTTCGTATGTTTTTCTAAAGGTATCTCCCTGGAAAGGAAAGATACGCTTTGGAAAGAAAGCAAAGTTAAGTCCAAGGTTTATAGGACCTTTTGAGGAGTTAAAACGGGTGGGAGAGGTAGCTTATATGATAGCATTACCTCCAGCCCTAGAGCGGATACATAACGTGTTTCACGTATCTGTATTACGTCCATATAAGTCGGACTATAAGCATGTAATTGAGTATGAGCCAATTCATATCGAGAAAGACTTAACGTATGAAGAGTTGCCGATGCAAATCATTGATAGAAAGGAACAAGTTCTGAGGAACAAGGTAATACCATCAGTGAAGGTATTATGGAGGAACCACGATACTGAAGAAGCAATGTGGGAACTAGAAGAAAAGATGAAGAAAAATTTTTCTCATCTATTTGATTGAAGTAAGACGAAATTCTGGGGACATAATCTTTATAAGGGGGGAAGAATATAACGATCGAGAAATTCGGATCTTATTGTAAAATGATTTTATTAATTTAAACAATAATAAAATCTTATCCTATGTGATATCAAGATGGTTGTCGTTATATAACCTAGTGATGTTGGAATGTCGTAGTATTTGAGCTACGTGGATGAATTAAAGTGTTTGAATTTTCAATACGAAAATAAAAGTTTTCCGAGAAATTTTCTGAAAAACACTATTCATCGGTATGTGCTTGGGATATAATTTTAAGATTAATGATGAAATATCAAGGTAAGATGGATTATGTAATAATAATCTAGTTATGGGAAAAATGATATTTCGCTTGTGGACTTAATTTGTGTATATTAAGTAAAGCGAAATGTTAAGGAATGAGTAATGGTGTATGATACTTTGTGTATTGTACAAAGTAATGTAAATGAGTATAATACGAGATTTTATATGAGTTTGTATGAATGATGAAATACGGTATATAAATTCTATAAGAATTGAAATACGAAAATAATACATGAACTATATGTGTATGTATTATGAGATAATTAATGGACTTGGATGATTGATGGAATTAATAGAAGTCCAAGTAGATTAAAGAGAGAAGCCCAAAGGATTAATTAATCCAAGCCCAAGCTAGAATCCATGAGTTAAATAGCCCACGGGGAAAAACCATATTAATATGGTTAATGTGTGGTGACCAAGTGATGTGATGACCAAGATAAGTAGGGATCAAGAATGTGTGGTGGTCAAGTATGTGTGATGAGCAAGTATGTGTATTGACCAAGAAGTAGAAGTAATAGCCAAGTAATGAATAGTAAGGAGGTGGCTTAAAGGAGGTGGTGTGACACCCCCAAATCCCGGTACTTCATTTCCTCAGGGTTTAGTGTTCACGTAATCAAAATATTCATTTCTAACTACCCAATTATAATAAAATTGAATAACAAAACCTGCCCATACAGGATTAAACTTAAATAAATCTTCCAGGTTAACTAACCTTTACAAACAATCATTCATGCAGAAAATTAAAATAAACTTCATTACAATCTTTAAACCAAGTCTGAAAATAAACTATTCAATTATGACAAGTCTTCAGCATTGCTTCGTCTTTCCTTTCCCTTTACTAGTACTAGGTACATCACCAGTTTCAACCTTAGCTGTAAGAAATTTTACAGGCAAGAGTGAGCAAACAAGGCCCACTTGAAATAACAATAATTAAATCATTAAACTTTTACATTATTTGTCAACATTAAGCTCAATAGAATTTAACAATATATTCTATTAACTTTTGGTAAGCTTTAACCTTTACTGAGGGTCTAATGACCACGAATCATGTCCATAGTTATAAGTAATTTTTCAACTTAAACTTTAACAGTCATAAGACTATAAGGACTTCACGTACTTAGGGGGATCAACCCTTCGTACAATATATTGTGCACAACCATTTCAACGCTAAGCGTAACCTCTTATAAAAGAGTTGTTCTTCTCAGTATTTAGAATACAAGTCCGTACCAAAGTGAGTTTGGTTTGGATACATCATGGGGTAATTTAGAATTCAACGGTAATCAACTAAGGTTTAGTTGATTACAAATGACATAACTGTATACTATGGAATAATCATAGTTTAATTGATGTTTATAAATTGACATCATGCTTTAGGGATAATCTAATAGCATACAATTTGAATAATTATAACCTACCTTGCTTGAACAATAATAAGACAATGTTAATTGAATAATAAACATCCACAACATGTATATAATTGTACATGCTAAACCACAAGTTAAGTACAAGAATAACTTGCTCCAAATAAATTTACACCATTATATGATAATCGAAATTGAAACAATAATTAGTTCAATAACACCAATGATTAGAAAACTTATACAATAAAGAACTTGCTAAATATCAAAAGTTAAGGCTTAGAAACTTGCTCAATGTAAAAGGTAGGTTTAAGAAACTTGCCTTTAGCACAAGCTACACTTTTACCACTTGAATTGATACCCTAAACATATGTCATATTGGCATAATTAGTCCTAACCAACATTGTACATTTATATAAACAATTACATTCATTATATGGGTTGAATTACCCATTCACATAATCAATTATTTTTCAAGTAGATAATACTTAATAACATGATAGTTCATAGTCTAATCATACTGAAATTATCATTTAACATTATTATGATAAACACATAACATTTATTTTCAAGTTTTGTACATTTAAACAAAACTGTCAGACAGTTCTGCCAAGCCGCGCCGCGGCGCCACAGTTTGTACTGTGGCTCGCGCTGCGGCGCTGAGTCGGTGCTGCGGCGCAGTGATTATACTATGAGCCGGCGCTGCGGGGCAGTGATTATGCAACAGGCCGCTTATGTCATGGTGATGGCGCTGCGGCGCCAGCAATGAACTGCTGGGCCGCGCCGCGGCGCGAACTGTCAGCGTCGACTGACAGCTTCGACAACCATGAAAGAAAAAGCCAAATTGGCCAAAAAGCTCGAATCTAATAGACTAGTTACACTCTATTTTGCACATAAACTTCATATAAACATATAGTAAAGACTTCTAACATGTTTCTACTCATAAATTAACACAAACATCAAATATTCAACACCCAATTTCAATATTTTTGTCAAAAACTCCATTTTTGATATCTTCCATGAAAATCAATACTGTGATTTTGTTATTCAACCAAAACGGTAACTTCTAAGCATCATGATTATGATGTTACATACTCTAGCAATTCTTATACTCAATTTATCAATACAACAACTAATTACACCTTAATTTCTATTTTAACTAAAGCCATACTCATTCATAAAAACTCTCTGTAAAATAATTTCTTCATAAAATACATACATACATGAACTAATATATCTTATAATCATATATAACTCGTAAAACAACCATATAATCAATAATCATGCCAAATTATAAACATAACAATAATTTATCTTTTATAAAAATCACAGAGAACTTTTTAGAAGAAGAAAACTAAATTTTTAAAGAAAAAGATGGAGCTCCTACCTTGGATTAGGAAGATGATGATATTATCTTCTTTGATTGTCAAGCTTTTCTCCAAAACCTGTTAAAATATCTCTCAATTCTCTCTAGTTTTCTCTCTTCTTTTCTCTCTGTAAAGTTCAACTGAGTCCCTAACTCTAACATACGTACTATAAAATATAACGTATATAGTAATAATATATATTAATTATATAATATAAGTACTGATATAAATATATCAGTTATATAAGTTTTGAAATTTAAAAGCCATAAGGCTTGTTTGGCTAGTCTAAATAAAATAACCCATTAATCCTTACTCCTTATTTGGTAAATTGAATTAAAACAAATGGATTAATCCTTATACCTTGTTTGCTAAAACACTATTAGATTAAAGACTTATTATACAATAAGGCATGTTTGACAAAACTAAATTAAACCATTTTTAATTTATTTTAATAACTCTTTTATAGCAAGGTTATTAGTCACACCTTTATTAAATTAATAAATCAATTAAACATTAATCTATTAAATTACTTTAACACATAAACAATTATAATTCTTTTTACAATTATAATTTCATTTAATCAACTAATATTTCAAACTACAATTTCTCATTTAAATATTATTATTTATTTAAAATCATTATAAGCTCTCTAGCTTATTAAATTAAACTCCATTATTATAAAATCTCATAATAATTAATTTATTTAGCTCCTTAATTATTTACTCAATAAATAATTAATTAAATCACATCAACTCAAATTGCCATATAATTCAATAAATATTTAATATTGCCAATAAATATTTAATATTTAATATTTAATTATTTATTCAACAAATAATTAAATAAACCACATCACTCAAATTGAACAATTATTTATTCAACAATAACATATCCATTAAATACTTAAATAAATCAATAAATATTTAATATCACACTTTAAAATTATGGAATGTTACAGGTGGGATGTTTTATTGACAAAACTACCCTAACTTTGCTAAGTCTATAAATATAGAAGGCTTGTAAGCCATTTGTTGGTTGATTCAAATAAACTAACAAACTCCCAAAGTGCTTAAGTGTTAGAGAGAATAAGCTAGCAATAAGTCATTCCATAAGTAAGAAGAAGAAGCAAGCTACCTTACCAAGACAACAAAAGTAAGATTTCTTCTCCAATTATCTTCTATCTCTAACATGATAGGATGATAAGAAAAGTGGGATTAAGAAACATGTATGATTAAGTAATGAACTTAAGCCAATTAAGTTGGCAATAAGTCATTTAAGCTAACATAAGTTATAACTTATGAGGAAATAATATGAATTTATAAGGAGGTTATTAAGAGAATTGATATGAAGATAAGGGAATTTATATGATCATGTGTATCATGTATACCTAAGTTGAGTTATATGTTGAGAACATATAAGAAATGATGGTTAAGAAACTTAAATTGTCATAAGTCATTAACAATGAAATCTTAAGTAGTTTATAAATTGACAAGTTATAAGCTCATGAAGAATAAGTTAAAATCCAACAATGAACATAAGTTGTTGTAATAAGTATGTTGAGATGTTCACATGAAGAATGGACTTCATTTGTAATGTTGAACAAATCATAAGAAGGGAGATTTGCCGAAAATTGCACGGTTGGACGATAATCGTCGAATTCGTAAAATTCTTAGAACGGAAGTCAAATTTTGTGTTTGATCACGGAATCATTATTTTACAATGGAGTTAAGTCATATTTGGTATTTAAGAGTTGTGGACTCGAAAATGACCGGATTCCGACTTAGAACGAAGAAACGAGCGTTGAACGTTCACGAACGTTTATCGTTTTCGTTAAAAATGAACCAATAGGTGAATTTTTAGCAAATGAATTTAAATAGATAAAATTCTTGAAAAATCATGTAGAGTATGAAATTTGTGAACCGTAGGCTTTTGAACGAGCCAATTCGGAGCTATAACGAAGAAGTTATGCGTCTGGGAAGTTCACAAAGTTCACAAACTGAATTTGGTATCTGGTGCACAGAGTTGGCCCCTCGGCGCCAACCCAAGGCATTTAACCCTCGCCGCAGCGCCAGGTACAATGTTATAAGCTCCTGGAGAGTGGCGCCCCAGCGCGATACCTTGCACACGGACTCGCGCCGCAGCGCCAAGTCCGGGTCAGACAAGCATAAGGCTCGCGCCCCGGCGCGATAGGAAGGCATAGAGATGGCGCCACAACGCCAATCTCAGAACAAAGACAGCAATGAATATTTAAAGTACAAAGGAGAAAAGTTAATTGAGTTAACATTAAACATAACGTAAGGAAGGTAATGTAACATTGTTAAACTTTGTTAAAACCTTAAGGAATGTAATGTAAAGGTTAATATAACCTAGTCAAACGTAAACGCAATGATAATGATAAACCGGAAGGAATAGTAACTAAATTTCATACACAATTAGATTAAGAAGAAAAGTAAGATATAGTCATAAACATACTAGATTATATGTGACCTAATGTAAGGCATTATGTGATCATGCACTGTAGGGACTTGAAAGACTTAACATAAAGTTAATATACGGTAGCAGACGCTAAAGGCAAGTATTCTAACTCTTGTTTCAGTTCAATCTGAACAAGTTTAAGATTCATGTATTCTTTCGCATGGATTGAGGTATGTTGAGGGTGAAGCCAATCTTTTTGGCTAAACTTGATAATCTACTTTTGTATTATCAAATGTTGATGTCTTTTGCCAACTACTTGATATGGTTTTCAAAAGAAGACTGAAATTTTAGACAAATGTTTTGTCGGTAAAACGACAGGCACGTGAGGTTGCCAAATGATTAAACGTACATACGTTTAATGGATGTAGTGTTGATCAACATAGAGTACAATAGGCTGATCACCTAGAAGTGCTCGTAAGTAATATCGGGCTTACGGAATTCGTTTCGGGTTGTCATTTTTCAATAAAGAATGAATACTCAAGGTCTTTGACCAGAGTGGATGTTTTACTAAATATTGTTGTTATTGTAAAACATTTTTAAAAGAAAAGATGAAGTGCTATTTTGAATTATCAATAGTACTTCATAACTATTGTTCAGTTATTGAAGATATACGATTCGTATGTGTTAAGCATATTGTTATTGAATTGTTATACTTGCTGAGCTAGCCATGCTCACTCTTGCTTGAACCATATGAATGTAGCTAAGACTGAACGTCCCGAAGGATCAAAAAGGGATAAAGGAAAAGCTAAGGCAGATTGTTAAGCTGTCTTGTAATAGTATAGGTCTATTGTTGTAATGTAACTGATATTATGACAAAGAACCTTTGTAATGGGTATAGAACCTGGGAATTGTAAATATTACTTTAATATATAGAAGTTATATTCATTCTTTGAGACTTTTCAATTGAATGAATATATGAATGTTGTACAGTATTGCACCATTTGTCGGGTTGGAAGATACCCGGATTTGGGGGCGCTACAGTTGAGATGTTTAATATAGAATTTACTGCACAACTCCTCCATCATTTTGTTGTTGAGCTTCTTAGCATTATCTGATACAATTGCCTCTGGTTGTCCATATCGATAAATGACATTGTTTATGACGAAAGCAATGATGACTTCTTTGGTAACCCTGGGGAAGGAGGCTGCTTCTACCCACTTGGTGAAGTAGTCGATCATGGTGAAGATAAAATGATGCCTAATACTGACTTTAGGCTCGATGGGCCCGATCACGTTCATTCCCCACATTGAGAAGGGCTAGGGCAAACTCGTATTGTGGAGCTCCTTTGGAGGGGCATGGATAGCATTCCTATTAATTTAGCATTGATAACATCTCTTGACGTGGTCACCACAGTCAGCTTTGAGAGAGAGCCAGTAATGCTATGTTCTTAGGATCTTCTTTACAAGTAGGGGGCCGCTCATGTGTGGGTCACATACTCCACCATAGATTTCATCCATGAGCCTCTGAGCTTGGTCCTTGTCCAGACATCTAAGGAGACCTAGTCCTGTATCTCTTTTGTAGAGTGCGTCTCCGCTCAGGTAGAATTTCATAGCCAGTTGATGGATCCGCCTTCTTTCAGTCGGGCTCGCCTCAGCGGGTGTAGATCTATCTTGTAAGTACTCCTTGATATGCTAATACCAAGGATGTTGGATGGGAGGTAGCTCATCCAATACTTCTCCAATGTAGTTCCCATAGGCTGGTGCCTTTTGGGTAAATGTGATGGTTGGCATGTTTTCCTTGTCAAGTATGTTGATCAAGGAGGTTAAGGTTGCTAGCGCATCCGCAAAATCATTCCTATTCCGAGGAATATGGAGGAAGGATATTTCTTCAAACTCCGAAGCTGTAACACCCCCAAATT
Source organism: Panax notoginseng (assembly GCA_016801055.1). Classification (NCBI taxonomy): domain Eukaryota; kingdom Viridiplantae; phylum Streptophyta; class Magnoliopsida; order Apiales; family Araliaceae; genus Panax; species Panax notoginseng. Next base: position 88,884,433 of record CM029018.1, read on the forward strand.
CTAGTCCTAAATCACCACGAATCTGGTACACTAGTTCTAACTATTGCGGAAGATATAAACATAAATTGTTTATACATTAAACATTACATACTATCCCCAAGGTTGAGAACCTTACTTAAAACCTAAATCAAAATTCTATCTAACATACAATGTTATTATAATACAATACTGATACAAATCTAGCTGCGCACATATACTAAAGTTGGAACTGTCTTTGACTTTTTCTTGTATCCGACGTATTCACCTTAATTTGAAATGTTTATCATGATATAGCAAGGGTGAGCATAAGTCTGTCCAACAAGTATAATTTATTTGAGGATATATCATGATTGAAAGAGTCTGAATAATAAGCTGGCTATAATTCAACAATGTAGTTGTGAAATAGCATGAACAAACTTTTGACTAAATAAGTATTATACATGAACGAATATATCTGAATCGAACGGTAATGAAGGTGATCAGCCTTTCATACCTGACTTATACATGCAATATGTACATAGTACAATTCTACAATGGCAATCAGCAATGATTAACCATGAACACATTTGAATGAAACAACTCTTAGTAGAGTTTAAGAAAAACTTGCCTGAACCGTTGATTATCGCTATGCAATTTAATAAGCTTTGTCTGAACCTAATATATAAATAATATTGATATACAAATTAGAATAATATCATCACAGTATTTAAAATAACCTAAACACATTATCATATAATCATATCCGTCTAAAACACACATACGACCTATCCTCAAGTCAAAATTTTACTGTCTGAGTCGAGTTCGGCACAATTCTGACATCCCGACGGTCTAGTCGGTCAAAATTTTGAGTCTAAGTTCAATTAAACTCTGCCTAAACATTAACAATTATTTAAGGTAATTTATTAATAGTCAAAACATTTTTCATAAGCTCGTAATAATTTTCAGATAATTATTATCATTTATCATGAATTTTAAATCATTAAAGTCATATTAAAATGAAATAAATACCACAATATTCTATTATCATTAATATTTATTCATTATCAAATATTAATGAAATTCATGTCATAATATTATAATATATTTATAATATATCAAAGTATTTTTAATACCTTAAAATTATATTTATATGATTTTTAAACACTTAAATACATTATCCGATAATTACTTTTAATATTAAAATATTAATATTTTTATGACAAAATATCAAAAGTTATATTTTATAACTTAAAATATCGTTATAACACTTAAATCATTTTTATATGATTTTTAAATCATTAATTCTATTTTTCATAATTTATTTAATATATTTATTAAATAAACTAATTACCATTAATATTAATTTATTAATGAATTTCATCACAAAATATCAAAAGTCACTAAAAATAAATTAAAATATTTTCTTATATCATAATATAATTTTTCATGTATTAAACTATTTTTAAATAATTTATTTAATATTATAATTAAATAAATTAAATACCATTATTATTCCAAAAATAATAAATATTTATGAAATATATTCAGAATAATTAAAAACAAATTTTCAAGCTTTAAAATAATTTTTAGGAATTTATTATGAAATTTTAATAATTAAAAACCATTTTTACCTATTTAATAAATAAAATAATTATTTTCCATAAATAAACTGCCACTAAAGGGTCCTACAGCGACGAAACTGTGACTATAGGTGTTCTTCATCAAACCCAGAACATTCATAGCAGTTAACAGGGTACTAAGTTTGACCATGATTTATTCTATGATCTAGTTGATTTCTGGGCTTGTAATTGTGCTAATGTTGTAGTATACATGTATTACTACAACTACAAATCGATTTCATAACCAAACTATATCACAACTGCAAGATTTAAGCTACAGAAAATGATGTCAGACGTGTTCTTGAGTTTCTGGGTTGCCCAGAAACTCAAGCAGTTACAAGGGTGCTACTTTGCAGCCTTAGATCTATGCTTTCCAAGCTTACCTAATGTGTTTTATTGGTTCAATCATGAAGCATATATGACAGGGAATAATTATATACCAGCAACTCATCATAACAACATCACATGAACAAGATCTGGCATGGTCAAACCATGTCAAACACATTGTTCTTCACGAATCTGGGTTTTCCAGAAAATGCTAAAACGGATGGTTAACGCTATTTTGACCAAGATTATCTACGATTCTGTTAATAATCTTAGGGATCTAAGGACATGATTGTGTAGCCTACATACCAGTCTACAACATTTAACTCACAACAACGCCAAAACACATAAAAGTTGCAAGATCAAGCGCCTGCAAAAGGGTTGTCATACCAAACTGGAAATTCTTGGTTTTCCAGATTCTAAGTTTTGTGCTCGGTCAACGGACTTTGACCAATCATATCTTACAATCTAAACATGATATGAGGTTGATTCAAGTCTCAGATCAAAGCCCTAACATCAAAGAACAGATCTAAAACATAACATACACATAACACCTAACACACACCGATCTAGAAGCCCTAACATTTGCTTGTCAGTCAATATTTTCTAACTTTTCCAGATTTCTAAAAACATCAATTTCGAGCATCTAAGTGATAAGGATCTGTGATATTGCAACCCATATTACTAATATAAACTACAAACAACATATTTAAACACTTAATCATAACATCTAACATCAAACACATGGATCTTCAAGTTTAGTGTTTTATACCTCCTATTTGAGCTTGATCTTGATTCTGACTTTGATGTTTGTTCTTGGCAAGCTAAAGGCTTACATTGGCTTAACTTATCACTCACTCTCACTCTACATTTTCAACTTTTTAGAGAGAGAAGGTCTTGGCTAGGTTGAAAAGTAAAGTAAGTGAATTTCCTTACTTTTTTAACTTTGATCTTATGTTCAATGAATTTGTAGGATGCAAGATGGCTGGTATTTGTTGATTAAAGTAGATTACTAGACCACATGGCTAGCATAGGGTTGGTCACCAACCACAAGTAGGGTTAGATCTACACTCCACCTCATTAAAATATTAAAAAGGGTAGTTTAGTCATTTAACTCATAAAGTGAATGGCAACTTGATAACTTTTCACAGCCTTAGGTTTTAACCCTTAGGGTTTGACCCTTAGGGTTTAACCCTAAAGTTATATAAGTTTAAATTTCTAAGCTTTTCTAATTAGGTTCTAAAAATAGAAAATTATAATTAGGGTTTCCTAATTATAGTAAAGTTTACTAATCACATTCAAGTTTGCTAATTAGGGTTAAGGTTTTCTAATTAACATTAAACTCTATAAATCAATAATTAGGTTTTCTTTAATTATACATTAGGGTTTTCTAATAATCAATTAGGGTTTTCTAATAATCAATTAGGGTTATCCCTAATTAAATATAAAATCAATAACATAAAAATCTTATACTTATTTTCAAGCTTCCCAATTAGGGTTTTAATAATCCGAATTAGGGTTTCAGATTCTCGATTTTGAAATTAGGGTTTCCATAGCCCGTAATAAGATTTCTTATCAGTCGTTAGGGTTTTCTAACTAAACGTCGAGGTTCTTAATATATTATTAGGGTTTGTGACTGATATAGTTTATCTGGTCAACCCTTGACCCTTAACCACATACTGTACACATATATGACCATATACACAATTACTCTTAACACTGTAAACCTTCACCAAGAGTTTTTAAATTCACAAAACTTTTTCCCAAAAATATCAAATACATACATTTATTTTCTGTCTAGGTCTATTATTTAACCTCTATTCAAACTTTTAAGGTTTTATTAAATTGTCTAAATTCTTGGGTTGCCACATTCACCCCTTCTTCTAAGAATTTCGTCCCCGAAATTCAACTTACACCTCATACCTTGCATACACAACATCACATGCTACCCAATGCATCACTCACTAGAGTAAAATTTTTCAAATTGTGCTGAGGAGTCATATAGAATATTTGTCTGTCATTTTCGCAAAGGTTTTATGGAAATTCATCCGCAAACTGTCATAACTTACGGACATAGTGGGTGATTAGCCCGGTATGCCCTGTACTGGCCAAGTACTGCTGGTCGGAACAATTTGTTCCTCTTATCCGCCTTAGGGGCACAAAATTTCTTACCTCAGTCTTTATCTGATTCCGCACCAAAATTAAAGTTTTATAAACATTGGTCTAGCTGAATCGAATAGCGTAGGCTCATATCAATAATTCAATTCAATCGAATTATTTAAGTGTAGCCAAACCCCGTTGGCAAATTAAAATCTTTAAAATATTTTTGAGAATGACATCATGATGCCGTACTGTATTAACAGTCCGTTTGAGGATGCCGTCATTGTATGACTTTGTCATAACACATCATACAATAGTAGAACAATGATTTTTAGATCGAATTCACACTATGTATTCCTGTATATATAAATCTATCAACTTTTTATCATCTCTGCACCAGGTTACATGGTACATGAGTGAAAAATAAAATATATTTTGATATTTCAAATCATTTGCGTCTAGCTAAAATAAGTAGCATAGACTGTTCTTTAAACCGTTTCAAAAATGATTACGAGTCTACATATTTTTTTTAAAAAAACACATAGTGCGTTTTTAGCTTGATGTCAAAATTTTGAAATCTAGCATAGCTAGGAGTTTTGGGAAACTTAGTGTCTCTACTAATAATCAATTGCTTAATCAATCTATCTGTTCCTATTATCCTCAATACTCCATTCACACTTAGTTCTACCCAGTTCGTCGAACTTACCACACTTATGAGTTCAGGAACTTTCCACAATCATATGAGTTTAAGAACTTGTCCTAGTCAGACTTTTGGCATCCATTCGCTGAGGAGTTTAAAAACATTTCATATAATCATGAGTCACGAACGTACTATAAGTATGAGTTTTAAGAACTCGTACTTAACCTTATATTCTCTAACTATACCCTACCTATCTGTTATGTACCTAAGAAAAGAATCACCACCTCAACAGGTATATAGCAAATAGCGCGACACAGACATTTTAATGATTATCAGTGTAAGAAACTAAGTGGTTGTTACACCAAACTCAGTTGCTGACATGAGTCCTCAATTGAAAACCCCACTTAATCCTAACTCCCTTCTCAATACGAATTTCATTTAATCCGTCTTCATAATCCTTTCCTGAATCTGTACCAATTCATAGTACAACTGACACACAGCAATCTTGCTGTAAACTTTCCAATCACCAGATTGATTCTTTCTGACTGCCATAACCTTATCCGATCACGGGGTGATCTCATCGTATATATTACGATTCATTTCTATGCTATGATCGTTTTTTTTATGATCTCCTATCCCAGTACTTTTAGTCCTTTAGACTCTATCTATTGACCACTACTAGTCACCTTTACAATCAGAGTTAGGGAACTCCGTATCTTTACAACTTACCGAGATTCGTCTTTGAATCTTACTGATAAACTAACTCTATATGAGTTAGGTCTTATCCTAATCACTGTGGTTATTAGTCTAAGGTAACTCTACCCTAGGTTTATAACCAACAACTTTGATACTAATTGTAGTGCCCCCAAATTCTTGTCCTAAATTACCACAAATCTGGTACACTAGTTCTAACTATTGCAGAAGATATAAACATAAATTGTTTTTACATTAAACATTACACATTATCCCCAAGGTCGAGAACCTTACTTAAAACCTGAATCAAAATTCTATCTAACATACAATGTTCTTATAATACAATACTGATACAAATCTAGCTGCACATATATACTAAAGCTGGAACTGTCTTTGACCATTCCTTGTATCCGACGCATTCGCCTTAATCTGCAATGTTTATCATGATATAGCAAGGGTGAGCATACGTTTGCCCAGCAAGTATAATTTATTTGAGGATATATCATGATTGAAAGAGTCTGAATAATAAGCTGTCTATAATTCAACAATGTAGTTGTGAATTAGCACGAACAAACTTTTGACTGAACAAGTATTACACATGAACGAATATATCTTAACCAAACGGTAATGAAGGTGATCAGCCTTTTATACCTGACTTATACATGCAATATGTACATAGTACAATTCTACAATGATAATCAGCAATGATTAACCATAAGCATATCTGAATGAAACAACTCTTAGTAGAGTTTAAGAAAAACTTGCCTGAACCGTTGATTATCGGTATGCAATTTAATAAGCTTTGTCTGAACCTAATATATAAATAATATCGATATACAAATTAGAATAATATCATCACAGTATTTAAAATAACCTAAACACATTATCACATAATCATATCCATCTAAAACACACATACGACCTATCCTCAAGTCAAAATTTTACTGTTTGAGTCGAGTTCGGCACAATTCTGACATCCCGACGATCTAGTCGGACAAAATTTTGAGTTTATGTTCAATTAAACTCTACATAAATACTTAACAATTATTTAAGGTAATTTATTAATAGCCAAAACATTTTTCATAAGCTCGTAAAAATTTTCAGACAATTATTATTATTTATCATGAATTTTAAATCATTAAACTCATATTTAAATGAATTCAATACCACAATATTCTATTATCATTGATATTTATTTATTATCAAATATTAATGAAATTCATGTCATAATATTATAATATATTTATAATATATCAAAGTATTTTTAATACCTTAAAATCATATTTATATATGATTTTTAAACACTTAAATCCATTATCCGATAATTGTTTTTAATATTAAAATATTAATATTTTTATGAAAAAATATCAAAATTTATATTTTATAACTTAAAATATTTTTATAACACTTAAATCATTTTTATATGATTTTTAAATCATTAATTCTATTTTTTCATAATTTATTTAATATATTTATTAAATAAACTAATTATCATTAATATTAATTTATTAATGAATTTCATCACAAAATATCAAAATTCACTAAAAATAACTTAAAATATTTTCTTCTATCATAATATAATTATTTATGATTTTTCAAGTATTAAAACCATTTTTAAATAATTTATTTAATATTATAATTAAATAAATTAAATACCATTATTACTCCAAAAATAATAAATATTTATGAAATATATTCAGAATGATTAAAAACTAATATTCAGGCTTTAAAATAATTTTTAGGAATTTATTATTAAATTTTAATAATTAAAAACTATTTTTCCCTATTTAATAAATAAAATAATTATTTTACATAAATTTACTGTCACTAAAGGGTCCTATAGCGACGAAACTGTCGCTAAAGGTGTTTTTCATCAAACCCAAAACATTCATAGCAGTTAACATGGTACTAAGTTTGACCATGATTTAATCTATGATCTAGTTGATTTCTAGGCTTGTAATTGTGCTAATGTTGTAGTATACATGTACTACTACAACTACAAATCGATTTCATGACCAAACTATACCACAACTGCAAGGTTTAAGCTACAGAAAATGATGTTAGACGTGTTCTTGAGTTTCTGGGTTGCCCAGAAACTCAAGCAGTTACAAGGATACTACTTTGCAGCCTTAGATCTATGCTTTCCAAGCTTACCTAATGTGTTTTATTGGTTAAATCATGAAACATATATGACAGGGAATAATTATATACCAGCAACTCATCATAACAACATCACATGAACAAGATCTGGCATGGTCAAACCATGTCAGACACATTGTTCTTCACGAATCTGGGTTTTCCAGAAAATGCCAAAATAGATGGTCAATGCTATTTTGACCAAGAGTATCTATGATTCTGTTAATGATCTTGGGGATCTAAGGACATGATTGTGTAGCCTACATACCAGTCTACAACATTTAACTCACAACAAGGCCAAAACACATAAAAGTTGCAAGATCAAGCGCCTACAAAGGGTTGTCAGACCAAACTGGAAATTCTGGATTTTCCATATTCTAAGTTTTGTGCCCGGTCCACGGACTTTGACCAATCATATCTTACAATCGAAACATGATCTGAGGTTGATTCAAGTCTCAGATCAAAGCCCTAACATCAAAGAACAGATCTAAAACATAACATACACATAACACCTAACACACATCGATCTAGAAGCCCTGACATTTGCTTGTCAGTCAACATTTTCTAACTTTTCCTGATTTCTAAAACATCAATTTTGAGCATCTAAGTGTTATGGATCTGTGATATTACAACCCAGATCACTAATATAAACTACAAACAACATATTTAAACACTTAATCATAACATCTAACATCAAACACATGGATCTTCAAGTTTAGGGTTTTATACCTCCTTTTTGAGCTTGATCTTGATTCTGACTTTGATGTTTGTTCTTGGCAAGCTAAAGGCTGACATTGGCTTAACTTATCACTCACTCTCACTCTACATTATTGACTTTTTAGAGAGAGAAGTTCTTGGCTAGGTTGAAAAGTAAAGTAAGTGAATTTCCTTACTTTTTTAACTTTGATCTTAGGTTCAATGAATTTGTAGGATGCAAGATGGCTGGTATTTGCTGATTAAAGTGGATTACTAGACCACATGGCTAGCATAGGGTTGGTCACCAACCACAAGTAGGGTTAGATCTACACTACACCTCATTAAAATATTAAAAAGGGTAGTTTGGTCATTTAACACATAAAGTGAATGTCAACTTGGTAACCTCTCACAGCCCTTAGGTTTTAACCCTTAGAGTTTGACCCTTAGAGTTTAACCCTAAAGTTATATAAGTTTAAATTTCTAAGCTTTTCTAATTAGGTTCTAAAAATAGAAAATTTTAATTAGGGTTCCCTAATTATAGTAAAGTTTACTAATTACATTCAAGTTTGCTAATTAGGGTTAAGGTTTCCTAATTAACATTAAACTCTATAAATTAATAATAGGTTTTCTCTAATTGTACATTAGGGTCTCCAGTTGAACAATTAGGGTTTTCTAATAATCAATTAGGGCTATCCCTAATTAAATATAAAATCAATAACATAAAAACCTTATACTTATTTTCAAGCTTCCCAATTAGGGTTTTAATAATCCGAATTAGGGTTTCAGATTCTCGATTTTGAAATTAGGGTTTCCATAGCCCGTAATAGGATTTCTTATCAGTCGTTAGGGTTTTCTAACTAAACATCGAGATTCTTAATATATTATTAGGGTTTGTGACTGATATAGTTTATCTGGTCAACCCTTGACCCTTAACCCTTAACCCTTAACCACATACTGTACACATATATGACCATATAAACAATTACTCTTAACACTGTAAACCTTCACCAAGAGTTTTAAAATTCACAAAATTTATTCCCAAAAATGTCAAATACATACACTTATTTTCTGTCTAGGTCTATTATTTAACCTCTATTCAATCTTTTAAGGTTTTATTAAATTGTCTAAATTCTCGGGTTGTCACAGAAGCCATCTGTAGAACCTGCCGATGGTAAGGTAACAAATGTAAACCTTTGGTGTGATAGATTCCTATGGTTTGTCTGATTACCAATTCGGAATCTCCAAAGACAGTTAACCGCCTGATGCCCATTGAGTGAGCAAGTTTTAGCCCCATGATACAACTTTCATACTTAGATGTATAATTGGTGTTGGCAAACTATAATTTAACGGCGATGGGATACTGCTCCCCTGTAACGGATACTACAACTGCTCCTGCTCTAGAGCCTTTCATATTTACAGCTCCATCAAAATACATCTTCCATGATTAGTGTGTATCGTTCTGATGGTGTGACCATAGAGGTAATGATGTAACCTCACGGAAGCCCATGCTAAAGCACAACAAATTTTTTCAATCAGAGTGTACTTGTGTTCACTACTGCTGAATCTTTTTCTGAGGTAGTAGATAGCTCGCTCTTGGCTTCTATCATTTTTCTGTCCCAGCATGCAACCCATGTCATTGTCATTGATGGACATGTACATAAATAAGGGAACATCATCCTTGCGGGGTACCAAAATAGGAGCGCTGACTAGCTGCTCTTTGATTGTAAGGAAGGCTTTCTGGCACTCATCATTCCATTTCATGGAGGAGTTCTTCCTTAAACAACTTGAAAATAGGCTCACAAATTACTGTGAGTTAGGAGATGAACCTGCTAATGACGTTGATTCTTTCCAAAAAATTTCGTATTTCCTTTTTTGTATGAGGAATGAGCATTTCCGTGATGGCCAGGATTTTGGTGGGATCCATCTCAATCCCCTTGTGGCTGACTAGGAATCCTGGCAACTTACATGACTTAACGTCAAAGGCGCACTTGGCGGGATTCAACTTTAAGTTGTACTTACGCAACCTGTTGAAGAGCTTTCTGAGATGGTCTAGGTGGTCTTCCTGCATTCGGGACTTGACAATGATGTCATTCACATAGATCTCTATCTCCTTGTGCATTAAATCATGGAAAAGAGCCATCATGGCTCGCTGGTAGGTAGCTCCGGCATTGATGAGGCCGAATGACAACTGTCTGTAGCAAAAGCTTCCCCAAAGTGTGATGAATGCAGTTTTCTCACGATCCTCTTCAGTAACCATGATTTGATGGCGCTCCACAAAGTAATCAGCAAAGGAGTACATTGCATATTGAGCAGTATTGTCAATGAGAACGTGGATAAATGGCACGGGAAAGTTATCTTTAAGGCAAGATTTATTTAGATCCTGGTAATCCATGCAAACTCGCACCTTTCCTCCTGGTTTAGACACGGGGACTATGTTATATAGCCATTCAGGGTAGGTGGACACCGTGATGGTGCCTGCTTGAAATTGTTTCACAATTTCTTCTTTAACCTTTAAACTCCACTCATGTTTTAATCGCCTGAGCTTTTGCCAGACTAGCTTGAATCCTTCTTTGATGGGGAGGTGATGAAGGACTATATCAGTGGAAAAACCCACCATGTCTTCATGAGACCTTAAAAATACATCCTGGAATTGGGTTAATAGTGTAACCATGTCATTCCTTTGGTTTGAAGTAAGGTCCGTACCAATCTGGATTAGTTTAGGGCTTTCTAAGGTTCCGAGATTGAATGAGGTGGTTTGATCAAGGTTTAGTTTGGGTTTGTCTTCGACCCATTCTTTGATCTCCTGAGGTATCTCAATGTCCTCTAGTATTTCCATCAAGTCTGAGTCTAACTTTTCATCAAAGTTATAGTCCTTGTGGAGAAAAGGCACCTCATCAGCAAGTATATGCACATCTAAGTTTAGAGTCCTGAAATAAAATATGCTTTCACTTAATATATGAAACTGTTCAATCATACAAAGTGTTAGCACGCAATGACAAAACAACTGCTAATACTGTACAGAAAAGTAAGCAGTTATTGATATCTACAGGGCAGTGGGAGTTTCTGCCCTTTTTACCCTTGTCGACAAATGCAAGGAGTGCCGCTCCAATTGTCGAGGGTGAAGTCCTGGTGGACAGCGGTGATGAAGGGGCTGTTATCGTCATCCTTCTCTCAAATAATGACCATGATATCTGGACAATTATCGTCTGGGGTGACCCTGTTTGTATTATCCGTGTGGACTATGATGCGTATGTTTGATAAGCGCCTTGAAATGTCCTGCTTACGCCTCCGGTCCTTTTCCTCCGCCTCAGGATCCGATATCAAGACTTCTTTTCCTTTGACCGGTATCGGCTTAGTTAATAACATAGTTATTACATATGCAGGAACCTTTACCGAAGTCTGTACAGGCTCAGCCTCTACAGGTTTGAGTAATCGCCGTGTGGCTGAGGATGAAGGAACCTGTTTGTGCTTATGAGGATTCCTGTGACTGAAGCTAGCAGAATAGCCTAGTCCTGTTGTCCGTGTTAGACTGGGAACTTGAATTGGGCACTTGATTGCCCTGATGATCTTTTCCCAACCCTTGTCTAGGTTGATAGCCCAAATATAACATTTCTTGGCTTGCTGACTTACTTCGGCAGAAATTTTGGGTATCAAAGGTGGCGCCCCAATAGGATGGTAATGAGTGTTGCTCACCTCCAGGGCATGAAAGTTGATAGGCTCAACTTCGTTGAAATTGATGAGCGGGATGTCACATTGTACAGGACATGATGGCTCATCATTAACAGTGACTAGGCTATTGTTAATGATGTATTTAAGTTGCTGATGTAGGGTGGACAGGACGGCTCCAGCCATGTGAATCCACGGTCTCCCTAAGAGCAAGTTATATCATGTAGCTATTCTGAGCATATGAAAGGATACATTGAATGTATGTGGACCAATCTCCACAGGTAGTTCAATCTCTCCGACAGCATTTCGTCGGGATCCGTCAAATGCTTTGATAACCGTATGGCTGCTTCGGATTCTCTTGAGATTGATATTCATATTCTCCAAAGTGGTATAAGGGCAGATATTCAAGGATGATCCTCCATCGATCAATACTCCTGCGACCACGTATCCGGAGGACATTACCGCTATATGCAACGGCTTGCAATGGCCTATCCCTTCGGGAGGTATATCATCATCAGTGAAAGATATCACATTGTTGTTAAAAATGTGATCCACCAGATGCTGGAATTTTATAACATCTACTGACTTAGGCAATTGGGCTTCTTCTAAAACCCTGAGCAAGACCTTCCTATGATCTTCAAAAAAGAAAACCAAGTCCAATATGGAAATTTGTTGTGGAGCTTCGCTTAAGCTTGAAACCACCTTGGCTTCATTATGTCCAATAGTACGGAGGAATTCTTCAATTTTCTCCATGGGCACTTTCCCCTTTGACTTGATGGTAGGCTTTATCACCCTTTGGGGAAGATACAGTGGATTCTCTTTCGATACTGCAGCAGTTGTGTGGGATATAGATCCTTCAACCTCTCTATAATTTCATGGAACTTTCTGTAGGCTGACAACAAGATATTGTGGTCTAAATTGTAAAATTATTGGCTCTGACGCAGCCACTTTCAAGTGATTTTCAATACCCTTGAATTGAATAGGTTGAATTGTATATGAGGGGGTTGCTGAATCTTTATCAGAAGATATAACTGCCACGACTTCCTTCCACTTTGTAGGAAATGCGTCCCCACTCTCTAGTAAGACAGTGTTATCGTCTGCCAGCTGCAGGACACCACTGTCAATTAAGTTCTGAATAAGGTGGCGGAGTGCCCAGCATTCTTCTGTGCTGTGACTGCGAGAGTGGGAGTGATACTAACATACTCAATTAGAATTAAACTTCCTTGAACGAGGGCTGATTGGAGGTAACAGAGCTGTGATTCTACCTTATTGATCAGCATTGAAATATCTCTTCCATCGGTTGGCCTAGGTATGTAAATTCCCTTTGATTGGAAAAATCCCGATGGGCTTTGGCATTTGCTCTTTTGGCAATTTTGTCCTCCAACAATTCACCTCCTGAAGTCGATGTTGGAGTGATTGTAACAAAAGGAAGGAGGCTAGCATGCTCTTGACTGAATAATTGGCGTGTGACTTGGTGCTGATGGATCACCAGTTCTGCCAATTGATCTAGTTGCTCACATAGACTTTTCATATTCTATTCCATGGTAAACTGGAACTATGCAACATCCCATTTGTCAGCATTATCATTGCTGGTCTGGGAGGATCCACCATTGTAATGAGAAGTATGTCCACTACTCCAATTAATCATGTTAACCTCTTCTTTTTTGTGTTGAGGAAGAGGGTTGTCTTGCACATGGGGTTGGTCGGGTGTAGCTACCACGATCTCGCCGTTATCAATCAAATCCTGGATCTTGTGTTTCAAGGCCCAGCAATCCTGAGTATCATGACCTGGAGCTCCAGCATGATAAACACATTTCTAGCTAGCATTTAAACCCTTCCCATTTGGGTTGGCTGGTGGAAGAAGATGGGTAATTTTCTTCTGAGTTGTCAGAAAATTGAGAATGTTCTCGAGTGAGTCCCCTAAGGGTGTGAACACTCGAGTGCGTATGACTTCTCCACTCTTTGGTAATGGAGGATTTGAAGACTGCGCTTGAAAGGGAGAGTAATTTCTCCTCTGGATAGGCATATTCTGATTGCCTTTTTGTCCTTATAGTATCAAGGAAACATCTTTCTCTTTCTTCTTATGGACCCTCCAGGGGTTGTTTCCATAATTTTTGGACTGGATGTGCTCAGCAACAACTTTCACGGCTAGGTCTTGAATCTTTCCTGATTTTAAACCCATTTCAACCATTTCTCCATGTTTGATCATTTCAGAAAATGGTTTGCCAATGCCAGCTAAAACTCTCTCGTAGAAGGGAGCCTCTTGTATATCTATAAAGGTCATCACCATCTCAGACTCAGTCATAGAGGGAACAACTTGAGCAGCAAGGCGCCTCTACTTTTGAGCATACTCTCTGAAAGATTCATTGGTTTATTTCCCGACTTTAGTAATTTGGTACCGGTCAGGAGCCATCTGAGTTTGGAAACTATACTGGCTGAGAAAATTATGTGTTAGCTCTTCCCAGCTATGAATCTTGGAATTGTCCAATCTGGTATACCATGATCTAGCTTCACCAGCCAGACTCTTTTGAAACACCTGCATTCTAAGCTTTTCATCCTCAGCATAAGATCCGAGTTCTCCAATTAAGACTTTTAAATGTGTGTAAGGATCTCCCAACCCATCGTACTTTTTAAAGTCGGGAGTCTTGAATTTCTCTGGATAATGCACACCAGGGAATATACAAAGGTATGCATATGAAACACTCCCATGCATTCCAATTCCTTTGATAGACTGAATGGCCTTTTCCATTTGTAGGACCTTTTTCCTGATATCACCGGTGTCTAAATCTTCTCTGAGATGGGTGTTTTCAGGATTTTTGTTGGTTGTATCCAACTCATGTGCGGGAATTTCTTTATTTGGTCCCTGAGTTCCTCCATGTGCAGAGGATTCTATATGTATGGGCATTCGAGGACCCTGAGTTGACTGATGTAGTTCTTTCAGTAGAACAGTCAACTCTGCAATTTGGTGGCTTAATCCTTCGAACTCCTCACGGGAGATAGGAGATGAAGCCATGCGTGGCTGTAGGCTTGTTGCCTTTTTGGATTTTGATCAGGTAACAAGTCCAATTATTTCCCTACAAAAAGACTTATGTAGTTTAGTCTTAGGGAATGTGGAAATGTTTACATGCTATGTGATGTATCCGTTTTAGGAGTAATATCCTACAAAACGGATGTTAGTTGTTTGTATGACAAGATAGCATGACAGTTTTTGATATAAAAGGGAATGTATGTGCACATGTTCCTTCACATTTTCCATTACATTGATTTTGACATGGAAATGAAATTACAAGTAATTGATAAGTGATTGAAATGGAAAGTATGAAGAGACTTCCGCATTTGGTTTATCAGAGGTTGACCTACCTTAGGCTACTCTCACAAATTTTTTGGCATGAAGGTTCCCAAATCATCACAATTTACTCGACGGGAAGTTAATCCGGTCTTTCAACTGGAGCAAATTTGGGTGGTGCCTTTCCTGAGCCTCGTTGGAATTAGTCTCCCTACAAGTTCAATAATCAAACACCGACAGGATAGCCTCTTGGTGGAGGAACCACACAACATTCATTCACATACAACGTGTCTCACGTTTATGAAAATGATGACATGTACGAAGCACTAATATCATAAGTAGATATAGTGTGAAGCATTAAGTGTAATAAGTAACTGCATTCGTACACATTCATTCAAATGTAAATGCAACATTCATATGCAAGCATATAACAGTTTTGAAAAGTTTGTAGTAGCGGCTTAAGCCCTCTTACTGGATGTCCCCAGTAGAGTCGCCACATGTCGACGTCGTGATTTTTATTTGTCCTTCTTATATTCTTGTCTTTTGGTGTTCTCATGTTAGGTGAGATTTGTTTGAAAAAATAAGTTGTGAAAAGGTCCGACATGTATATGTCGACGATTGGACTATAAGAGTCGCCAGTTGGTATTTTTAAATGGTTGCACTAACTCAACCAAGAAAAGGTTTGCACATTGATCTAGTGATGTGACACTATTTAACTGGTCTGTGAAACCGAGATTTGTTAGGGTCCGGGGGCTTGATTATGCGAAGGGAAGGTATTAGGCACACCCCGACATCCGTGTTACCACGGTGACCGCCACTTTTTAATTAAACTGTTATTTGAATGCGTGTGTGTGTGGGTCAATGTACAATTATCTGGAAGTAGTGATATGCCTCGTTTGCACCTATATACAAAGGGATTGAATTTTTTGTATAAAAGTTCAGTTTTAACAAGATATAGCAATGACGTTTTATAAAAAGAGGTTTTTCAAACCCTTATGCTCAATAGTAATTGAGGCCTTTGATACTTTCATTTTATTAAATATTTGGCTTAGTTGCTTTTATTTTTGAGATGCGAGGCATCCTCGAGAAAATAAAATATATAGCAGTGTTGAACTCCTTATGGGCATGAGAGCCATCTAAGAAAATTCAAACACTGTGAATAATTTACAAGCCATGTACAGCTGAAAATGTCCATCACGGGAACCGAATCTAGATTCAGGAAACTAAATCTGTGATCACATGATTCTTAGGCTCACATGATGTAGCAATTTGTATGAAAGCTGTAAACAGTTATATATATAAAAGCTATATATATATATATATATATATATATATATATATATATATACAGACAATCAACCACCATGAAGCACCTCCATGGGGGATTAAAAATATAAATAAAGCAGTAAAAACCAATCAAACGCCACAACTCCAGGCCTGACAGAAATGTAAAACTTATGTATATATATATATATATATATATATATATATATGTGTGTGTGTGTGTGTGTGTGTGTGTGTGTGTGTGTGTGTGAGACCCTGAATTTTATGAAATAAAAGTATTCAATTTTTCTATTTTGGTAAATGGTTAAATTGATAAAAGGTTAAAGTTAAGGGTGATATGTGAATTTTTTTTAAAGTAAACAAGTTGTCATAAAATACCTGGTCACTATTCACTCTAATATTGTTCACTCGAGTATTTGGAACACTTTTTGTGTCAGAGTTACTATTCACGAGTTACTATTCATGAGTTACTATTCACAGGTTACTATTTACGGGCTACTATTTACCCAAATTACTATTCACTCTAGTATTGTTCATTCGGGTATTTGGGACACTTTTTGTGTCAGAATTACTATTCACGAGTTACTATTCACGGGTTACTATTCACCCAAATTACTATTCACTCTAGTATTGCTCACTCGAGTATTTGGGACACTTTTTGTGTCGGAGTACTATTCACAAGTTACTATTCACGGGGAATATTTTTTTATCAAGAAATATCCGTACGACGGTACAATCATTGGTGGACCCCACAACGGAATTATTGTCGGATTGAGAAAACGACAAAAATATTTTATGAAAATAACAGCGGAAGTTTTACCGTTGATACTGTTGAACTACTCGGTAGTAAAAGTACAGTAATACGTGTGGTTGCATAGTAGTACACGTTATTGATTATTAATGCTTATGTGAGAAGTCACTCAGTTTGATTCAATTATTGTCAATTAATAATCTGAATTATTTAGCGATAATGAAGTTTTGTTTTATTCGTATTATTAACGTAATAAAACAGAAACATCTTTTTATATAAAACAGAATACTTTATTAAAGTTATTCTACAAATAGAATATATTATATTTTATTACGCATAGTGTTTGCATAGTAAAAATCTTTTTATATAAATAGAATATATTATATTTTATTTAAAAGATTTTTCTTTAAATATGGACCGTCAGATTAAAGTAAATCAATCTGGACCGTTCATGGATTAGTTACTATGCATTCCATTTTCCTATGAATAGAAGCTCATTCCTTCATTATTTTTTTACGAATTCACTGAAACTCTAGATAGAGAAACTATAGAGAGAATTCTTCTTCTATAATCTTGAGCGTATTTCTTTAGAGTTTAAGAAAGCTTTGAGCGTAGTACAAGTTTTCTTCGAGTATATCCTCGCCCTACTAGTCGCAATACTTTTCTTTCAAAGGTAGGGAATATTATTTGTTGTACTAGTAAGGGGTGTTATTCTTTCTTATTCATGAAGAGAACTGTTGTTATTCCATTGCATATTATTCTGTTGGAATAACCTGTATGCGCGGTTTACCCTATACTTAGTTACATTCTTCTATTATTCTGTTGGAACATCCTATCTGTGTGTTTTACACCGAACCTGGTTCCATCTTTATTATTATTCTGTTGGAACATCCTGTCTGTGTGTTTTATACCGGACCTGGTTCCGTCTTTATTATTATTCTGTTGGAACATCCTGTCTGTGTGTTTTACACCGGACCTGGTTCCGTCTTTATTATTATTCTGTTGGAATATCCTGTCTGTGCGTTTTACGCCGGACCTGGTTCCATTATTTAATATTCTATTGGAATAACATGTCTGTGCGGTCTATCGCATGCATGGTGATTTCTTTTATTATTTCATTCTTTATTATACTCAGTTGGTTAAGTTTTGACTTCTATACTCCATGAAATTTGTGGAATATCCTTGATAATTGCGTTTCATCCAGTATCTTTTCATGAAAATATTCTTCTAAGCATTCTTGAATTTTACTCCACAAAGCAGTATCATGTTGACAATTTGGACGTTGTTAATTCTTGCATAAATTAATTCTTGAACTTGTTTTATTGAATTCTAATATCATTGTCATCATCCTCATGTTTATAAAATGTTGAAAGTCATCTGTGGCCTGAAGTACATAGATGGACTTGGTATGATTATGACCAGGGATTATTCGGTATAATCATGACCGTAATGTTACAAATGATGTGGTAAAAGTCCTCATTGGCCCATAGTGTATTGATGGACAGTTGTTGGCATGATCATGACCATTAATGAATACACAAATATTCTTGGCCCGTAGTGCATGAATAATTGTGGTCGTGATACTAAAGAATATCCTTGGCCGTAGTGCAGGGGTGATTCGATGATATGGATTATTTTATTAAGCTGAGTCCCAGTGATAACAGTGTTGAAAAACCTTTTAAATCATAGAAGATAGTAGATTTTATTCTCTACTTGACTCTTCTAATGGATTGCTTGTTCCACTGCAGTTAAACTTGATGTCTATTATATTTTATCAGTTTAAGATTGTTGGAGACTAATGATAATTTATTCTGCATTATCTTAGTCATAATATTTCTTACTGGGCTAGTTGAGCTCACCCTTTCTTTCACTTTTCTCTTCAAGAAATGAGAATATAGCTGGGACGAGTCGGAAAATGGAGTGATGGTCCAGAGGATATCATTAGTAGTCCTCACTATTCTGTGAAATAGTGTGATAATAATTGTAATGAGGACTCCTTTTGAGTATGAATACTCTCTAGAAGACAATATTTGTATTCAAACTCATAGGTTATGTTTGGTCGTATTGTACACGACAGTTGTATTATTAAGTTGTATTTGAATTCTGTACCATGTAAGTGGCGACCCAAGATGGGTGACGTATACCTAATTTTGGGGGCGTTACAGTTGGTATCAAAGCTTAGGGATATGATCCCTGGCTAGGATGTGAGAATTGAACTAGGAGGGGAGAGACGGGGAATTTCTTCGCTAGTATGACCTACCTAAGTTTATTTGTTATTTAATTGGTTGGTCAGAGTATATTGATAATATGTGACATGTTGATTTAACCCTTGTTTTGTGGCAGTGTTTGAAAATGGCATCTAACAATGTTGAGATAAGCATTGGAGCAAAATAATATGACCATATCGCAGTACGAGGTTAAGTTTGCGGAGTTATCCCGGTTTGCATCCCATTTGGTCGATAATGAGGAGCGAATGACGTGAATGTTTCTAAGAGGTTTGAAACCCTATATACGTCAATACCTCATTCTCATATTTATGTTGTGTTGAAAGTCATATGTGGCTTACGTGCATAGATGGACTTGGTATGATTATGACTAGGGATTATTCGGTATAATCATGACCGTAATATTATAAATGATGTGGTAAAAGTCATATGTGGCTTACATGCATAGATGGACTTGGTATGATTATGACCATGGATTATTCGGTATAATCATGACCGTAATGTTACAAATGATGTGGATTAATTATTGAGCTGAGTCTCAGCAATAAAATATTAATTCATGGATGTGGTAAAAGTCATCTTTGGCCGTAGTGCATTGATGGACTTGGTATGATTATGACCAGGGATTATTCGGTATAATCATGATCGTAATTGAAAACACGAATATCCTTGGCCCGTAGTGCATGGATAATTCGTGGTCGCAATACTATTAAGCTAAGTCTCAGCATTATTGATTTTATAGTTGTATATCTTTGGCCTGTAGTGCAAAGATTAACTGTTGATTATTGGTTATACAGTTGTAAATCTTTAGCCGTAGTGCAAAGATGAATTTATTAGTATGATTGTGAGCAGGAATTGTGATTTGGTATAACCATGATTTTTGATGTTTCAGGTGAAGATATGTGATGTAAATTATCTTCTTCCTGGGTGCGAAAAGGAATTCAGAATCACAATTATAATTATGAGTTATTCATATAATTGTGGACAAAAATTGTTGATTGATGTTACAGGGATATGGTCACTGGCAGAGATATTAGTCTAGAAGACGAGTAATATACTTCGCTAGGGTGTGACTTACCTAAGCTGAAATTTTTCTTGATAAGTTGACAATTTGTGATATGTCAATTAACCTTTGTTTTGAAGGTATATTCTAGAATGATATCTGAAATACAGGAGATGAGAAATGGGAAAATCATGATAGAGCGAAATTATCCGGAAAGGTACAATCCGAAAAGAAAGCAAGGTATTCTCATATCTTCGAATATCAGGTACGTACGTAAATTTCGAGGGCGAAATTCCATAAGGAAGGGAGATTGTGAGACCCCAAATTTTATGAAATAAAAGTATTCAATTTTTCTATTTTGGTAAATGGTTAAATTGATAAAAGGTTAAAGTTAAGGGTGATATGTGAATTTTTTTTAAAGTAAACAAGTTGTCATAAAATACCTGGTCACTATTCACTCTAATATTGTTCACTCGAGTATTTGGGACACTTTTTGTGTCGGAGTTACTATTAAGCCAAATTATTATTCACTCTAGTATTATTCATTTGGGTATTTGGGACACTTTTTGTGTCGAAATTACTATTCACGAGTTACTATTCACGGGTTACTATTCACCCAAATTACTATTCACTCTAGTATTGTTCACACGAGTATTTGGGACACTTTTTATGTCGGAGTACTATTCACAAGTTACTATTCACGGGGAATATTTTTTTTGTCAGAAAATATCCGTACGACGGTACAATCATTGGTGGACCCCACAATGGAATTATTGTCGGATTGAGAAAATGACAAAAATATTTTATGAAAATAACGGCGGAAGTTTTACCGTTGATACTGTTGAACTACTTGGTAATAAAAGTACAGTAATACGTGTGGTTGTATAGTAGCACACGGTATTGATTATTAATGCTTATGTGAGAAGTCACTCAGTTTGATTCAATTATTGTCAATTAATAATCTGAATTATTTAGCGATAATGAAGTTTTGTTTTATTCGTATTATTAACGTAATAAAACAGAAACATCTTTTTATATAAAACAGAATACTTTATTAAAGTTATTCTATAAATAGAATATATATTATATTTTATTATGCATATTGTTGCATAGTGTTTGCATAGTAAAAATCTTTTTATATAAATAGAATATATTATATTTTATTTAAAAGATTTTTCTTTAAATATGGACCATCAGATTAAAGTAAATCAATCTGGACCGTTCATGGATTAGTTACTATGCATTCTATTTTTCTATAAATAGAAGCACATTCCTTCATTATTTTCTTACGAATTCACTGAAACTCTAGAGAGAGAAACTATAGAGAGAATTCTTCTTCTATAATCTTGAGCGTATTTCTTTAGAGTTTAAGAAAGCTTTGAGTGTAGTACAAGTTTTCTTCGAGTATATCCTCGCCCTACTAGTCGCAATACTTTTCTTTCAAAGGTAGGGAATATTATTTGTTGTACTAGTAAGGGGTGTTATTCTTTCTTATTCATGAAGAGAACTGTTGTTATTCCATTGCATATTATTCTGTTGGAATAACCTGTATGCGCGGTTTACCCTATACTTAGTTACATTCTTCTATTATTCTGTTGGAACATCCTGTCTGTGTGTTTTACACCGAACCTGGTTCCATCTTTATTATTATTCTGTTGGAACATCCTGTCTGTGTGTTTTATACCGGACCTGGTTCCGTCTTTATTATTATTCTGTTGGAACATCCTGTCTGTGTGTTTTACACCGGACCTGGTTCCGTCTTTATTATTATTCTGTTGGAATATCCTGTCTGTGCGTTTTACGCCGGACCTGGTTCCGTCTTTATTATTATTCTGTTGGAATATCCTGTCTGTGCGTTTTACGCCGTACCTGGTTCCATTATTTATTATTCTGTTTGAATAACCTGTCTGTGCGGTCTATCGCATGCATGGTGATTTCTTTTATTATTTTATTCTTTATTATACTCAGTTGGTTAAGTTTTGACTATACTCCATGAAATTTATGGAATATCCTTGATAATTGCGTTTCATTCAATATCTTTTCATGAAAATATTCTTCTAACCATTCTTGAATTTTACTCCACAAAGCAGTATCATGTTGACAATTGGGACGTTGTTAATTCTTGGATAAATTAATTCTTAAACTTGTTTTATTGAATTCTTATATCATTGTCATCATCCTCATGTTTATAAAATGTTGAAAGTCATCTGTGGCCTGTAGTGCATAGATGGACTTGGTATGATTATGACCAGGGATTATTTGGTATAGTCATGACCGTAATGTTACAAATGATGTGGTAAAAGTCCTCATTGGCCCGTAGTGCATTAATGGACAGTTGTTGGCATAATCATGACCATTAATGAATACACAAATATTCTTGGCCCGTAGTGCATGAATAATTGTGGTCGTGATACTAAAGAATATCCTTGGCCGTAGTGCAGGGGTGATTCGATGATGTGGATTATTTTATTAAGGTGAGTCCCAGCGATAACAGTGTTGAAAAACCTTTTAAATCATAGAAGATAGTAGATTTTATTCTCTACTTGACTCTTCTAATGGATTGCTTGTTCCGCTGCAGTTAAACTTGATGTCTATTATATTTTATCAGTTTAACATTGTTGGAGACTAATGATAATTTATTCTGCATTATCTTAGTCATAATATTTCTTACTGGGCTAGTTGAGCTCACCCTTTCTTTCACTGTTCTCTTCAGGAAATGAGAATATAGCTGGGACGAGTCGGGAAACGGAGTGATGGTCCAGAGGATAGCATTAGTAGTCCTCACTATTCTGTGAAATAGTGTGATAATAATTGTAATGAGGACTCCTTTTGAGTATGAATACTCTCTAGAATACAATATTTGTATTCAAACTCACAGGATATGTTTGGTGGTATTGTACACGACAGTTGTATTATTAAGTTGTATCTGAATTCTGTACCATGTAAGTGGCGACCCAAGATGGGTGACGTATACCTAATTTTGAGGGCGTCACAATATATATATATATATATATATATATATATATATATATATATAGAAATAAAAAGCTGCAAATCGAAGTCCGGGCACAAGCACATAACACGACTCTCATCGTGGATAACAGTGTGTGCAAGAAGTGTAGAAAAGGCTTTAAATGATATAAGAAGGTTTACAGTGGACTACCAAAGAAGACTTCAATAGCTTTAAATGGATGAACACTCGGCTCCCGCCGGTAAAAAAATAGCCTAATATAAGCTTACAAGTGTGTGAAATGAGAAAGCACTCAATTTATAATGTGTACATAACAAATTGTACAGGGCTTCCTCGCCTTTTATCTACGCAAAATGGCTGCCCCAAGCCCTCTATTTATAAAAGGGGCAGCCACAGGTGTACTTGCAGTAGTCGCAGATGCAACTGCGGCTGCCCGGGGTGCCTCGGGCTTTGCAAGTCCCGTTGTCTCGAAGTATGTGCACGCATGCAACATGATGTCCGCTCGAACTTTCAAATCTTCAATTATGGCATCCGATCGAGGTGTATAAGACTTTTAACGACATGCTATTTTCGAGAGCTACACAATGACATGGGATAAGAGGTTGTACGAAGTCGGGAAGATGGAACCATGCCCAAGTCTTCAAGCTTCAAATTCTATCCGGTGTGCTGTCTTGTGTAGTTGTCACTCGGGATTGGAGCTATTGGTTCTTATAGGACACTTTTGTGTGTAATGTATGTTAAAATGTTTACTGAGATGGCGCAATGTAGGATCGAGGTGGCAAAAATGATGATTTTTCCCCTCACAGGGGTTATCTCCGGTTTGGGCTAATTTAGCAGTCGTTGCTCAGGGTTATCTTTGAGATTGGCCTGCTGCAAGTGCTGAATGCCTGTCCTCCCGGGTTATCTCCCGGTTTGGAGCTGAGTGCCTCGGGGCTATCACCGAGTGCTGAAGCTGATTGCTGGGGGTTAAAACAAGCATTTTCGGGGTTATCTCCAAAACTGGTATTGCATGCCTCGGGGTTGTCTCTGAGGTTGGGTCTAAAACTGCCAGGGTTATCTTCGAGACTGGAACAGAGTATCTCGGGATTGTCTCCGAGATGGCAAACTTCTCTGGTGTTATTTCCAGAAATAGAACTGTATTCCTCGGGATTGTCTCTGAGGTTGAAACTGAAGATCCCAGGGTTGTCTCAGGGACTGCAACTGTATATCTCAGGGTTGTCTCCGAGATGGAAAACTGAGTATCTCGGGGTTGTCTCTGGGACTGTGCTGATTTGACTTCCAGGGTTATCTCTAGAAGACGATTTTGCTTTCCTGCAAGGTTAGTAATAGGAATGCAAAATTTCGAGTGTCTAAAGTTGTACATTTGGGAATCGAAATACATATAATTAAATAAAATAAGACTTGACAATAATTCTATGTCTTATATTTAATTGGGACATTGTATGGTAAAAGGATTGAATTGTACGGTAACTATTTACTCAAAAGTTTTTTTATGATTAATGTTGAAATCTATATTATCTGAAAAGTCGTTGGTCGTTAAGGAGGCTTATCCTTATTGTAGAATAAATATTATTTATTTAAATAAATTAATAGTTTAATTTATTTATGTAAATGAGATTAGAATTGTTCTAATTGATTTATTCATAACCTGTTTAATATAGAGAACCTAAAGGGTCACACCATAAAAGGAAGAAAAATTATTTAAGAAGTTAATGACATAATTGTAATAATATGTTAAGTTTATTTAATTTAATCTATGGTGATAGAATAAATTAAATAACTTAATATTTATTATTTAATATTTTGGAAATATTAAATATTAATTAATAAAAGGAGTCTTATTAATGTTATTATAATTATTATTATTTTAATTTCTAAAGGAGTTTGGAAATTAATTTAATATAAATACTCTCATTTATTCCTAATAAGAATTGGAGGCAAGTTAATTAAAAGAGTTTAATTAATTATCCCTAATAAGATTAGGGAACTTAATCAACTTATAGTAGAAGCAATTTTGTTTCATGCTAGTTACATTAACTGTTAGTGTTATTTGAACACTAATTACTGTACTAGGGTATGTTTGTTAGTTGTATTAAGGTTCAGACCTTGGGACTAGTAACACCTTTTGAATGAACAACATATGTTTATTATATTTAGCATTTAGTTATTGTATGTTGTTTAGAGGTGGATGTTTGTATTGGATCGTGATGACCAGGTCTGGGTGTTTAAGACTCAAATCTGGGGGTGTCACACAAACCATCACCATGATCATACTTTATGCATAATTATCAATCAATAGAAAAGAGAAAGAGATCAGATTTATACCCTTGTAGAAACTAGCTTTCTCAGGTATAAGTTCACCTTTAATTCCTATCCACATTTGATTTGAATTCACCGGGTTTGATTCCTTCCTTTGATCAACATTAGCCACCCAAGTGTTTGGCCTCTAGGGGTGATCTATCAAGGAAGAACAAGTATTCAAGAAGATGGGTG
The DNA here is from genome assembly GCA_016801055.1 of Panax notoginseng. Classification (NCBI taxonomy): domain Eukaryota; kingdom Viridiplantae; phylum Streptophyta; class Magnoliopsida; order Apiales; family Araliaceae; genus Panax; species Panax notoginseng. The sequence continues at coordinate 88,910,278 of CM029018.1, forward strand.
TTTGGCAAAACCTTAATTTTTCTATCTCTATATAAAATGTGTACTCTCCCAACTCTTGGAATTATCATTCACGTGTGTTGTAAAATCATCAACCCTCACGCATAATACCACTCCTCTTATTTATAGATTTAAGCAACTCTCCTTAACAATAAGGAATTGAGTTTTATTTTTTATTAATTAAACTCCTTTAATTAATTAGGCTTCTAATCTTATTAGGATTAATTAATTAAACTCTTTTAATTAATTTACCTCATAATCTTATTAGGAATATATGAGAGTAATTTTATTAATTAGTTTTCAAACTTCTTTAGGAATTAAATAATAATAATAAGACTCCTCTTATCAATTTATATTTAATATTTTCAAAATATTAAATAATAAATATTAAGTTATTTAATTTATTTTATCATCATAGATTAAATTAAATACACTTAACTTATTATTACGATTATGTCATTTACTTCTTAAATAAATATTCTTTCTTTTATGTGTGACCCTTTAGGTTTACCATATTAAATTGGTTACGAATAAATCAATTAGAACAATTCTAATCTTATTTAAATAAATAAATTAAACTATTAATTCATTAAAATAAATAACATTTATTCTACAATAAGAATAAACCTCCTTAGCGATCAACGACTTTTCAGATAATATAGATTTGAACATTAATCATAAAAGAAACTTTAAGTAAATAGTTACCATACAATTCAATCCTTCCACCATACAGTGTCCCAATTAAATATAAGACATGAAATTACTGTCATGTCTTATTTTATTTAATTATATGTATTTTAATTCTTAAAGGTTCAACTCCAAATAATGTAAATTAGAAACTCCTTTCTAATTTCATTCTACCTTGGCCAAGGACTCCTGTGTTGTCATTTATCGAATCATATAGGACACTTCTCTTCTTTTACTAGAAGCGGTAGATTCTTTATTGATCATACATTATCTCCATGCATAACTTATTATACCCAAGCATACCCTTTGATATACCCTAAGGGTCTTAAGAAATAAGTTAAAGTATAACTCATCATACACAAGATACTATGGTGATCTCAAGTCCATGGATCACTTGTAATACTATCACTACAAGAATTTCTATTGACAAGTAAGTAAAACTCCATTAGGTATTCCTTAGCGAGCCACGTTTAGTGAACTTATTCTCCAATAAGCTTCTACATATTTGCTTTAGTGTCTCTACACAAATGATCATGAGATCAATCATCCACATTAAATGAGCAAGTAACGTATATACCAATCTATCTAGATTCACTAATCCCTTTTTTAGTAATCCATCGATTAGGAACATTTTAGTTTTTAAGTTATCTAAAAATTTAGATCTCAATAGCGTGATCTCATCATGATTCTAAAAATATTGCTTAAAACTATGGGTTTATCACATATTATTAAAACAACACCATGTAGATAAATTAAAGGCTTTAGTAAATTAATACTTTTATTAATAAATGAATAAGATTATTATAAAGTAAATGCTTTATCGTCAACATGATTGGTTTGTGTGCATACTACTTTCGGGAGAATCTAAAGGGTCGCACTGCAAAAGGAAAAATATTTATTTAAGAATCAAATGACATAATCGTAATAATAAGTTAAGTGTATTTAATTTAATCTATGGTGATAGAATAAATATCTTAGTATTTATTATTTAATATTTTTGAAATATTAAATATAAATTAATAAGAGGAGTCTTATTATTATTATTATTATTATTATTATTATTATTATTATTATTATTATTATTATTATTATTATTATTATTATTATTATTATTATTATTATTATTATTATTATTATTATTATTATTATTTAATTCTTAAAAGAGTTTGAGAATTAATTAATAAGAATACTCTTATAAATTCCTAATAAGATTAGGAGGCTAATTAATTAAAAGAATTTAATTAATTATTCATAATAAGATTAGGAGCCTAATTAGTTAAAGGAGTATAATTAATTTAAATAAAACTCAATTTCTTAATTGTTAAGGAGGATTGTCTACATCTATAAATAAGATGAGTCTTATTATAGGTGAGGGTTGCTGATGTTTTCACAACACGCGTGAATGACAATTTCAAGAGTTGGGAGAGTACTCCTTTTCTATAAAGATAGAAAAATTAGGATTTTGCCAAATACTGTAACGATTGAGAATTTTGTAATTAGTTTTAAATATTTATTGAATTAAATAAATATTTTAATTTATTTATTTATTGAGATAAATAAATAATTGATGAAATTATGATGTAATAATTTAGTTAAGTGTGTATGTTAACTAAATTAATGAATGATAATTTTATTATTTGAAGATTTAATTTAATAAAATAATTAAATTAAATGAATTGTTTAATATTTAAGGAAATAATTAAATTGAATTAAATAATTTTCTAGTTTAATTTAATAATTAAATTAGATATGTAATAATTTAATAAGCATAAGTATAATTAGAATGAAAATTATAATTACTATAATTTTAATTGTAAGTTATTAAAATTAACTAAATTAAAATGGGACAAATAGAACTATATAATATAAATGTTATCAAAATAAATTAGAAAACTAAACTAAGTGTAGCCAAACAAAGGCCTTGTGGCCTTTGGCTTAATCTAACTGACGTAGCTTTAGGGTTCTTACCTAAAGAGTACGTGGGGGAGAAAGAGACCTATATCAGTTTTACCCTACGCGTATTTTTCCTAAAGGCTAACTAAGAAAGCTCAAAGTGTTAGAGGAATTAAGAGAGAAAAAGAACAAAAGAGAATCAGAGGAATGATTGCTAGAACTTTGTTAACATCATCTTGCAAAACAAAGGATTAAGGTATAATCTATCCCTAATTCTAATTTGTAGTTTTGTAATTTTCATTATCTGAAATTGGGATTTTGTTGAAGTGTTGTTTAAGATATTGATTTTATGTATGTATAGCCTTGTGGTTACCTGTTAGTTGTCATCTATAATCCTATGTTAGTGATCGAATTCATGAAAATTGGGTTTGAAGAAGAAAACTTCAATAACAGTGTTATATATACGTAAAATGACTTAATTGAGTCCAAAATTTGATGTTCAATCTTTAATAGAATCTGTAAATTTGTTGTAGATTGTGTTAGTACATCAAGAAATAAAAATAACGTAGTTGGAATGGTGTCAATTGGTTAAAAACAAAGGTTTGGCGATTGAATTCGCTAAAAGTATTGAAATGTAAAGAAATTGGTAAAAACATGATTTTTGATCCTTCAAAGTAATTATATATAATGTTTATGTTGGTAGAATTATGAAGTGCATGCTTGGTGATGTTGTTACCAAATTCTAGTTGTTGCGTTTGTGAATTTTTGTAGTAATTAGTAAAAATTGGGTTTGATATCATAACAGAGGAAAGTTGTTACAGTTTCTGTCTACGTACTGATGCAACTGCACTGGTACCAAAGGCAGAAATGGCGCAGCTGCACCAGTGCCAAGGCTTGGGGCAGCGCAGCTGCGCCAGGCACTGAGTAGAGACAATATGTTTTGATTAATTACAGACTATAATATAAAGACCTAATCTAGTTTAGTATGCATGATAAAGATGTTAAACCATATCATAAGATATAATAACATATTGTAAGGTATGGTAATACCAAAAAGTGAAGATTTTAAATAATCACTTAACAATATATGTAATGAATGAAATTTGATGTTTGCAAGAGTTAGAGGTGAATGAAAAAGTTCTATATTAGGTGATAGTGAGTTTTAAGATTCGTGTGAGTGGTTAACCAACATGGTTAGACATTAAGTTAAAGGTTATGACTTAGATGGTGGATTGAATCTATAAAGCTAACAATAATATAACTATTCGGTATAGCGATTTCAATGGTATATGTTGGGTAATTGGCGAACATTTATTATACTTGTGTAGCTTACACACGAGGCCAGTTCCCTAACTTCATTCTCTTTATAATGAATGCAAGTTTCATGACTATGTTTACCTTTCGTTGTCAAGCAAGCTTTCTAACCCTAATTTATCAATATGCAAGTTCCTAAATCTTATATTAAAGTTGAGTAAGCTTATTGATTCCATCTTGTTTATGATGATACAAGCTCTTGTATTCTAATTCTTTACATTGAACGAGTCTCATAATCCTAACTCTTGTTATTGCTACTCATAGCATTTACTGTTTAAATTCATTATTTCAAGTGAAATTTTCTTAACTCTTTTGGATGTAGTACTTTACATATATACCATGTCTATTCAATTGTATATCGTTATTAATTAATCTTTGACTTAAATATCATTGTTCAATCCTATATTATTGTGTTGAACCTTCAAATAGCAAGCAAACTCTTATTGATTGGACTAATCTATGCTTGATGAGTGTTCTAAAATTCTAGATCCACTGATAAGCTAGTTCCAAACTAAACTTCCTTTAGTGCGGAAATCCTGAAGTTAAACTGAGGTGAACAACTCTAATATAGGGGATTATGTACGTGTTAACGTTTAGATGTTTGTGCACAATACATGGTACAAAGGGCTGATCCCCCTAAGTACGTAAGGAAGGGTCTGTATAGTCTAACGACTGTTAAGGTTGAGGTAATAATACCTAATTACCGGGACATAGTTCATGGTCTTAAGACCCTCAGATATAAATCTTGAACTTGTTCTCTATTCTTGATTTGTAGAACGAGTTTCCTATTATCCAGTAACCATTGTTTAATCTCATGTTGTTGCTATTATTATTCTTTATAATAGTAGGCAATTGTTTGCTCACTCTTGCAATTAACACTGCAGCTAAAGTTGAGAAAGTCGATGAGCCATCTTCTAGCAAAGGAAAGGGTAAGATGTCCAAGTGATGAAGACTTATTTGAATTTATTATGTTATAAGACTCATATTATTTTGTGATGTATTTCGCAGACTTATGTAATAGCTTAAGGTTAGATTACCTGGGATTGATTTAAGTTGATGTAACTGTGACGCCCCCAAAATTAGGTATACATCACCCATCTTGGGTCGTCAGATACAAAGTACAGAATACAAATACAACTTACTAATACAACTGTCGTGTACAATACGACAAAACATAAACTGCGAGTTTGAATACAAATATTATCTTCTAGAGAGTATTCATATTCAAAAGGAGTCTTCATTACATTTATTAACACACTATTACATAGAATAGTGAGGACTACTAACTAATACTATCATTCGAACCATCACTCCGTTTCCCGACTCGTCCCAGCTATATTCTCATTTCCTGAAGAGAACAGTGAAAGAAAGGGTGAGCTCAACTAGCCCAGTAAGAAATATTATGACTAAGATAATGCAGAATAAATTATCATTAGCCTTCAACAATGTTAAACTGATAAAATATAATAGACATCAAGTTTAACTGCAGCGGAACAAGCAATCCATTAAAAGAGTCAAGTAGAAAATAAACTCTACTATCTTTTATGATTTAAAAGGTTTTTCAGCACTGTTATCGCTGGGACTCAGCTTAATAAAATAATCCACATCATCGAATCACCCCTGCACTACGGCCAAGGATATTCGTGTATTCATTAATGGTCATGATCATGCCAACAACTGTCCATCAATGTACTACGGGCCAATGAGGGCTTTTACCACATCATTTGTAATATTACGGTCATGATTATACCGAATAATCCGTAGTCATAATCATACCAAGTCCATCTATGCACTACAGGCCACAAATGACTTTCAACATTTTATAGACATTAGGATGATCACAATGATATAAGAATTCAATAAAACAAGTTCAAGAATTAATTTATCCAAGAATTAACAACGTCCAAATTGTCAACATGATACTGCTTTGTGGAGTAAAATTCAAGGATGCTTAGAAGAATATTTTCATGAAAAGATACTGGATGAAACGAAATTATCAAGGATATTCCACAAATTTCATGGAGTATAGAAGTAAAAACTTAACCAATTGAGTATAATAAAGAATGGAATAACAAAAGAAATCACCATGCATGCGATAGATCGCACAGACAGGTTATTCCAACAGAATAATAAATAATGGAACCAGGTCCGGCGTAAAACGCACAGATAGGATATTCCAACAGAATAATAATAAAGACGGAACCAGGTTCGGTGTAAAATACACAGACATGATGTTCCAACATAATAATAATAAAGACGGAACCAGGTCCGGTGTAAAACACACAGACAGGATGTTCTAACAGAATAATAATAAAGACGGAACCAGGTCCGGTCTAAAACACACATACAGGATGTTCCAACAGAATAATAGAAGAATGTCACCAAGTATAGGGTAGACCGCGTATACAGGTTATTCCAACAGAATAATAAAAAGTAGAATAACAACAGTTCTCTTAATGAATAAGAAAGAATAACACCCCTTACCGTTTTAAAGAATAACTGAAATAAGAAAGTAGTTAAGTAGCAGAATACTCTTCTTCTCTCTTCTCTCTCTATAGTTTCTCTCTATAGTTTCTCTCTCTAGAGTTCAGTGAATTCGTAAGAAATAATGAAAGAATGAGCTGTTATTTATAGAAAAATAGAATGAATAGTAACTAATCCATGAACGGTCCAGATTGATTACTTTAATCTGACGGTCCATATTTAAAGAAAAATCTTTTAAATAAAATATAATATATTCTATTTATAGAATAACTTTAATAAAGTATTCTGTTTTATATAAAAAGATGTTTCTGTTTTATTACGTTAATAATACGAATAAAATAAAACGTCATTATCGCTAAATAATTCATATTATTAACTGACAATAATTGAATCAAACTGAGTGACTTCTCACATAAGCATTAATAATCAATACCGTGTGCTACTATGCAACCACACGTATTACTGTACTTTTACTACCGAGTAGTTCAACAGTATCAATGGTAAAACTTCCGCCGTTATTTTTAATAAAATATTTTTGTCGTTTTCTCAATCCGACAATAATTCCGTTGTGGGGTCCACCAATGATTGTGCCGTTGTACGAATATTCCCTGTTAAAACGAATATTCCTCGACCAATCGAATATTATATAACAACTTGCGTACTTTATAAAATTTATAAATATTACCCACAACTATAACATTATATCAAATTAACTCCATAATATTCAAAAATGATATTTATAGAAAATTCATCTTTATTTATAAAAGTTGGGGTCTTGCAGTAACCCTTTAATGGGAAAGATTATTGTTTAAGTTATTTAAGTTATGTCTTTATCCTTTATTATCGGTAGTTAGATGTAATTGTTTTGAATAGTGAGCACCAAGTCCTGTGGGAATGGAGTACCCAGATTTGGGGGTGTCACAAGTTGGTATCAAAGCTTTAGGTTATGAACCTTAGGTAGGGGAACCTTAGGAAGTAACCTTTAATTAGAAAAAAAAATATAGTGGTGTCAAACTCTTATCGAGTTCTAAGGAATGACTTGAGGAAATTCATTAAAGATAAGCAATAAAAGACTTTATGTGCTATGTGTTAATAACTTATGTACTCGTGAGTATCGAAGAGTATCACATAATAAATAAAACTTAAAAGTATTTTGTTGTCAGGATGTCTAACGTTAAAAGATCCAGTCAAGCTAGGAAAGTGATACCTCAGATACCTAGAGATGAGGAACCCCGAGATGTACATGTGGTTCGGGAACAGTTAATTCAGAGGGAGCCTTCTCTGTTGGTCGCTGAGGATGAACAAGAGGATGAGCCTGTGTCTGATCCTGAGGAGGAGAACTCTAAGGAGATAGAAGTGGAGGATGAGGAAGAGGATCCTGTGGAGTTTCCACCAAACTCCATATCAGCTGAGATGTATGATGAGCTATACGACCGTAATATAGAATTATAGGATCAGGTTGAGGAGCTGAAGGAGTTAGCTGAGATGCGTCAGGCTAATATAGAGCAAAAGGATGAAGAGATTCAGGAACTCGACTCACGTCTTGGAAACATGGAGTGGAACCTAATTCACATAGGGGGACATCAAGAGGAGCTGTTGGTTGAGAATGAGAAGATGAAGACTGAAGTGGAAAAGCTGAAAGATGACTTGAAGGAGGAGTCAGCTAAGCGTGCGAGAGCAGAGGACGCTTGGATGAAGGCTACTCAGCATGCAAATCGTGTTGAAGCTAAGGTTCAAACGAAGAAGGCTAAGATGAACGAAATAGATTATGCCTTTTATTTTGCGATTGATAAGGCCCAGGATTGAGTCTTTTATTACCCATCTCAATTTGAAGACTTGCTATGGTTTATGATGGACCATTGGACGGCGTATCGTATTATGGACGAAGAACGTAGGGAAGCCTCTCGACGTCTTAATATGCCAAGATAGGAAGAATAATAATAATAATATGTGATTAAGTTTGTGAATAAATAAATTGCAAATCCCTTATTTTGAGATAAATAAAGGGGTAGTATGAGTATGTAATCCTGAAACTTGTTTAGTTCAGGAAAGTGGATGTTGATGGCAGAGATGAAATCCTTATTATGATTGGAAAAACAATGAATAAATAAAATATCAAAGTTTATTGAAAGGTTGTGTGTTAAGCTATAATTTTAGCGTGTTTAAAGTTAAACTTTAAGATATTCAAGAAATTGAGTAATGAACTAATAAGCGTATATTCTAAACAGAAGATGCCTCCTAGAAGAAGACAACCACGTCAACAACCACCTCATGAGGGGTCTACTAACAATAATAATGAGGCCAACGCTAACCCGATTCAGTAGTTGGTGACTCAATTAACTGGAGCACTTGCGAATCATCCGCAAGCTCAAGTTACGACTTTTAAGGACTTCAAAGAGGTTGGACCATCTGAGTTTCAAGGGTCTATGAATCCAGTTGAAGCCCAATTCTGGATCATAGAAATGGAGAAGGTGTTCGACGTTGCCAAAGTCAACGAGGATCAGAAGACCACTTTTGCAACATTTATGTTGAAGTCTGAAGCTAGCTATTGGTGGCGGGCGAATAAGGTTCGTGGGGGATAGGGAACAATAGCGTGGGGTAGATTTAAAGAAATATTTTTTGAGATGTACTTTCCAGCGAGTTCTCGAAATCAGTTGGAAGTTCAATTTTAGGAGCTAAAGCAAGGAACTATGTCAGTGCCAGAGTATGATGCAAAGTTTAATGAGCTAGCAAGGTTTCCTACTTATCAAGTTAATACCGATAAGCATAAGGCGAGAAGGTTCGAACAAGGGTTGAAGCCCTAGCTTTATTGCAAGGTTTCAATGTTCCAATTAAACATGTTTGCGGCAGTACTGGAAAAGGTAATTATCACGGAAGGTGGAAGCGATGCCTTAACCAAGTATAACCAAGAACAGAAGAAGAGAAAGAATGAGAATGAAAAAAAGGTTAGTGGAAGCAATACTGGAGGTAACATCCAGAAGAGGAAGTGGACTGAGAATTCAAGTACGGGAGGACAACAAGGAAGTCAACAAAAGAAGAAGTTTAAAGCTTGTGCTACTTGCGGGAAGAACCACACTAGGGTATGTTTGAAGGGTAAGAGTGTATGTTTTAATTGTGATCAGGAGGGTCACATTATACCAAACTATTTTAGTCCAAAGAAGGGAGCATGTTTCACCTGCGAGTTGAAGGATCACATAGCTCGTTATTGCCCTAAAAAGATAGCGGGAAGTACAAGTGGGGGAAAGGGAAACAATGGTTGTGGTACATTAACTATCTCTGAACCAGTGCAATCAAGCTGACCTACTGCGAGGACTTTCAATAAGACCGTGCAGGACGCTGTGCAGTCAAAGGATGTGGTGTCAGGTATCATTCTGATTAATGGTATTAATGCTTATATGCTATTTTATTCGGGTGCTACTTGTTCATTTATATCCGATGATTTTGCTCAGAACTTAGATTTGCCTCAGGAAGAATAAGAATTTCCTTTAAGCATAGATATTACGAATAGGGAAGTGATTCCTATTAGAGTTATATATAAGAATTGTAGAGTGGTTATAAAGGGCCACGAGATGATGGTAGACTTTATACCAATTAAACTTGGGGAATTTGATGTCATATTGGGAATGGATTGGTTATTCAATTACGGGGCAGTAATTGATTGTCAAAAGAAATGTGTTTACCTTATGACTCCGTCAAAGTTGGTTTTTTATGGCAACAAGTCACCTAGATAAGCAAGTTGTTTAACGGTGATGCAAGCCAAGAAGTTACTGAGACAGGGATGTGTAGGATACTTAGCCTACATAGTCGATACACAGAAGAAGAGTGCAAAGTTGGAAGAGATACAGGTCATTAGAGATTTTGGAGACGTATTTCCAGACGATATACCTGGACATCCGCCAGATCAAGAAATCAAGTTCGTGATTGATTTGGTGCCAGGAACGGTCCTAATATCTAAAGCCCAATACAGAATAGCCCCAGTAGAAATGAAAGAGTTGATGGTGCAGTAGCAAGAATTACTTGATAAGAAGTATATCCAACCGAGTGTATCGCTATGGGGAGCGCCGGTATTGTTTGTTAAGAAGAAAGATGAATCGATGCGGCTCTGCATTGATTACCGAGAATTGAATAAGGTCACGATTAAAAATAAGTATCCGTTATCGAGAATCGATGACTTGTTCGATCAACTGAAGGGAGAAAAATATTTCTAAAAGATAAACTTGAGGAGTGGTTATCATCAGTTAAAGGTGAGGCCAGAAGATGTACCGAAATCCGCGTTCAGAACTCAGTATGGTCATTACGAGTTTCTGGTTATGTCATTTGGTTTAACCAATGCACCTGCAACGTTTATGGATTTGATGAACAGGGTATTTAAACCATTCTTAGATAAATTTATGGTGGTGTTTATTGATGATATATTGGTGTATTCCAAGACCAAGGAGGAATATGTTGAACACTTAAGAGTGACGTTGGAGACATTGAGGAGAGAAAAATAGTACGCTAAATTTTCAAAATGTGAGTTTTGGCTAGAACGTGTACAGTTTCTTGGGCACATCATTGACAAGGACGAAATCTCGGTAGATCCATCAAAGGTTAAAGCTGTAATAAACTAGGATCAGCCAAATACACCATCGAAAGCAAGAAGTTTCTTGGGATTGGCAGTGTGACACCCCCAAATCCGGCTTACCTGACCCCCGAGTTTGGTGTTCACGATCCAAAATATAATAACAGCTAACTACCCATTTAAATATAAATAGGAATACATAACTCATTAGCATAAGTTGTTAATACATAAGTCCCAGGTCCACTAACCTTAAAATTACAACATACCCCTTAAATAAACAAAAAAGGTTTACCAAAACAACATAATAATAATGTTCATTATAACTACTCAAGCATCTTGCCTTTGCATTTGTTCTTCTTTGACCCGCTGGCCTCTTCGTTCCTAGCTGAAATGTTTTATTTATAGCAAGTGTGAGCAACAAGTTTGCCCCGCAAGTTAAGATATACAATAAATGTATACGAATTAATAAGAACAGACAATCTGTTTTGATAAAATAAAACCAAAGTTCGATGAACTTTGAAATGGCTGAACAAATCGTTAATCAATAACAAGTCTTCTCGTATTCTAGGCAACACAATAATTTGATAATGAAAGAGTACAACGCTTTCAAAGTTTCTACGATATTCTATTGAATAATCAAGAATCAATTCTACGCAATAACAAAGTGGAATGTTTTTCAGATTTATGCTGAGCGATCCATTTGATCTAGAACTTCTACTTTCTCGGGTATCTATCAAAGATTTACTTTGATACATACGCAGAAGTATCAGATAACCATAAAGATTAAATCATACCCCTCTGCAAGTACTTAGAGCCGACCAACTCCTTGTACCCTATATTATGCATAATACTTAGGTCGCGCGCAATTGTCGAATTACGACTTAAAAATTTTGTTCCCTTTATATAAAAGGTTGTTCTTCTCAGTCTCAGAATCAAGATTTTGATTTAACAACGAAATACTGTGATTTCAAATTCTATTTACTTTTCGATCTAGCCGAAATAATTGGCTTCGATCTATCAATAACAATTGAATTCTCTTCTTGAATTTATCAAGTTCTAACAAATGTTCGTCTAGCCAGAATAATTGGCTAAGACATTTCTCAACATAATTTGATAATAAACAGGAATTATCTGTACTGTCAATTCTATCTTCTACGAATATGAATATCCAACAACAGTTATTCTACAATGGTATATTCTCCGAATCAGTAATTCAATTTGAATTATTAAACATGCACTAACTGCGAATAATCAATAATAAATTCCTTGGACATGGTATAATTAACAATAATTAACCATTATAATAATTGAATGAGTATAACTCAAGGTTGAGTTAGGAAACTTGCCTTCTCCGCTGATTACTGCTACACAATATAATTAACTGCGTTCATAAGACCTATAATCAACAATGTCGGTCTCACAATTAGCACAATTATTTATAACACGTAACATTGTATTCTACAGTTAAACTTCTCCTAGGCACATTACCACATAATCACATCAGTGTTTATAACCTATATAAATATTTATCAAGTCTAACTATTTCGGTCTGGTTAGATTTCGGTCCATTCTCGGTGTTCTGGTCACCCTATCCGACAATTAACACATTGATTGTCAAATAAGCCTGGTCTCTAAGCTTCAATACTATTTTAGATAAGTTAAATATCGTTTATAATATTTTCCGGAAGCTTTTACTAATTTATAAACAATTATTATAATTTATAATAATTTTTCAAACACTTAAATCATTTTTAAATGATTTAATTATCAAATAATCTTATCATTATTAATATTTAATAATATAAAAATATTAATGTTATACTTGCCAAAATATTAAAGTTACTGTTAATAACTTAAAATATTTTAAAATCATTAATATTCTACTTAAATGATATTTTAAGTTAATTAAAATCATTTTGTAAATCATCACCATCAATATATAAATATTAATGAAATTAGTATCAAAATATTAAAAGTCATTAATTATAACTTAAAATACTTTTTATAAGACCTCGAATTTTATGAAATAAAAGTATTCAATTTTTCTTATAGTTATTATTCAGTAAATGGTTAAATTGATAAAAATTAAAGTTAAGGGTGATATATGAATTTTTTTCAAAAATACGCAAGTGGTTATAAAATATTCATTGTTGTCGGGGAATATTCGTTTGGTCGTGGAATATTCTTTCTGTCGGGGAATATTCGTTCGACGGCGCAGCCATTTGTGGGCCCCATAACAGAATAACTGTCGGATGAAGAAAACGACAAATTTGAGTTTTATAAATAAAGGCGTAGTTGTTACCGTTAACAATGTTGGAATACCTGGTGGTTAAAATACAGTAATACGCGTAGTTGCACAGTAGCACACGGTATTGCACAATATTTTTGAAATTATTAATTCTTACGTAAGAAGACACTACTGAATAATTGTTACAGTAATTACTGTTCAATATTTTATTTTATTGAATCAATAATTGTTGCGTTGATATTTTATATTATTGTTGTTTCAATAATTGTCACTGCACAGTATCTCCATTATCAAATTAATAATTCATATTATTTGAATAATATTATTAGATATCATTATTGGCAATGTCTAGAAAGTTTTGTCTAAGGAGAGGTTTGGTCATCTAATTGCGCGCCAATAAGAAGAAATTCTTATTGGAAAGCCCCCTCAGTAATATTATTTGTGAATAATTAATTATTGATTCATATGATAAGAAAATATTTATTTTATATGGATATAAATGAGGGATGTATTTTTGTGGTTAAAAATGAAGGAGTTAATGTTGAGGTGTTTTATCTGTATTTTTGTCGGAACGGAGGTATTGAAAATCAAATTAGGATTTTTGAGATATTTTGCGAGGGTTATAATTTTTAATCCGACCGTTGGATCGTTGTAATTTTTGGATATGTTATACTTATATAAGTTGAGTATATGTCCACAAATTTTGAACCGTTAAAAATGAACGTATGATTTATTATGAATTTTACGAGATGACTGGTTCAGAAATTGTGGAATTTTCGGAGTTAATCATTTTGGTGGAAAATTCTAGAATTGGTGGGCTCCACTCTTGGTTGGTGAAAAAATATGCTGAGATTTTTATTCAAATGTGGTGGGTGGAAATAGTAGCAGGTAAAGCCATCAGGTTGCAGGTTAAGTCTGCTTCGGCGTGCTAACATTTTTCTATAAATAGAGGGCTAAGTTAGAATTGAAAATCACACCAGAAACAAGTTTTCTCTCTTTCTCTCTCTATATTATGAAGCATATTTTATGAGTATTTAGATACTTTGAGAGTTGCTATTCAGTGCAAGTTTCCTTCGGCTTTGCATTCCAGTCAGAAATACTGCACTTTTGAGGTAAGGGATAGTAAGGGATTTTAAGGGTTGTTATGTTTTTCAGTTTCGTAATTTTTCTGAACTTCAAAAATTCTGAAAAAATTTGAAATGATTAATTGATGAGTTCTCTTGATTGTGTCAAAAAATGACGATTTTTGGATGTATAGATTAAGAGTTATGAATTTTATGAGAAAAGACTATTTTAAAAGTAACTGCTTATAATTCCTTGTGGTTAACTCCAAAGTTGATGAAATTTTTATTGGGAGTACATGTATATGATAGGAGTATACTCTGTGAATTTCAGAATTTTTAGATAAAAGTACAATTTTTGATAAATGTTTAAATATTCGGCTGTTTTGGTCATATGAAAAATAGTAAATGACTTTTAAAAATTCTGAGAAAAATATATGTTCAATATGTGACTATATTCTGCTAAATCCCAAAAAAGAAATATTTTTGGAACTGATTTGGTATTTTTCATGAAAATAGTCTAATTATGAGTAAATGAATTAAATATGTTATATGAAGTAAGAAAATTAAAAAATAGGATTTTATGACTTGAGAATCCTATATGAGGTATATGCAGATTTTTGATGAGAGTTTTGGTTATTGGTGATGAAATCTTATGAGTTTGACATTTTAGAATGATGAAATACATTATTTAGTAAAGTGTAAACAATTAAAATAAATTGTTTATAAATTTAAGTAATGTTATTCTTTTAATATCATTATACCGAAATATTGATATGGATTTTATTGTGGAATTTCTATCTTTTGTGTCGGAGTTACTATTCATGAGTTATTATTCACGATTTACTATTCATGAGTTACGAATATTACTCTTGAGATTAAAACTATATGTTGATCATATTATTTTTATCATCATATATAACATTTTTATAACCCTGATATTGAAATTCTCTTTCACTGGAGTGTAAAGATGGGTAGATTATTGGTATGATCATGTCTAGGGTTCTCTTTGGCCTGTAGTGCAAAGTTGAATTGTGACTAGTATGATCATGACCATTGAATTTATAATTGAATATCTTAAGCTTAAGTGCAAAGGTGAATTGATCAACATGGTTATAATTATTGTTTATATAAATTCTGAAATGATTATATATTTTTCTTTGAGATATGAATATATTTGGTCTGTAGTGCAAATATGAACTATTGATGAATATCTTTGGCCTGTAGTGCAAAGATGAATTATTGATGAATATCTTTGACCTGTAGTGCAAAGATGAATTATTGATGAATATCTTTGGCCTGTAGTACAAAGATGAATTGTTGATGAATATCTTTGGCTCGTAGTGCAAAGATGACATGTTATTGAATATCTTTGGCCAGTAGTACAAAGATGAACAGGTGTTGAGATGAACATGACCAGCTGGTGATACAAATGAATATCTTTGGCCGTGGTGCAAAGATGAAATTATTAGTATGATTATGAACAGGAAATGTGATTTGGTGTAAACATGATCTTTGATATTTCAGGTAAAGATAGGTGATAAAAATTATCTTCGTCCTGGATGAGAAGAGGAATTTAGAACTACAGTTATGATTATGAGTTACTCATATGATTGTGGACCAGAATTGTTGATTGATATTACAGGGATAAAATATTGTTGGTAGATTTTTAACATGGAGAAGATAATAGACTTTATAGTCTATTTGACTCTTCTAATGGATTGCTCGTTCCGCTGCAACTATGGTTGAAATTTTTATCATTTACCATATGTTCTAAATCTCTGATTTCTTATTGATGAAGGCTATTGATAATTTAATTATCTTTAGTCATGATATTCTTTACTGAGCTAGTTGTGCTCACCCTTTTGCTTCACAATTCCTTTCAGGTAATAAGAGTGTAGCTGGGTCGAGCGGGGGTAACAAGGGAATAGAACGGTGGTCATCATTTAGTAGTTATATTTGGTGAAGAAAATAGGATGAGGCGAACCCAACGTTGGAAGGGTGTTTTGTCACTATCATACAAGATGTCTAATGACATACAACCTCGTGTCATCATAAGACAGGGTTGTGCTCATCCACTTGCTGAGTATATCTATGATCACTACCTATATAATCTTGGTGTTTGTTTGAAGTATATTTCACGATTAAAGACAGTGGAGATAATGATAAGTCAAGAGAAGACTCACCATTGGGAAGAATATGATAGTAATCTTCTCGTTTTTCTTTGGGGTCTATTGGGTCAACCAAGGATAATTCTGTGACCATATGATATTTATCATAACCTAGACGCATGGCCTCCCATGTACGAAGGTTTCCTTGAGCACTTCCCAAATATTCTAATTTCTAAAACAATTTTTGACTATACCTTTATGTAAGGTGTCATTGTGAGGTGATGTCCACGGTTAGAACATGAGTCACATTTGGTATATATTTGTATTCAAACTCACAGCATATGTGTTGTTGTATTTTGCACGACAATTGTTGTAATAAAGTTGTAGTTGTTTTCTGTACCATGTATTTGGCGACTCAGAATAGGTTGGATGGAATGGACCTATTTTGGGGTTGTTACAGTTGGTATCAGAGCTTAGGGATATGATCTCTGGCGGAGATCGGGAAATATAACTAGGAGGGGAGAGATGAGTAAATCCTTCGCTAGTGTGTCCTAGCTAATCTTATTTGTTGGTCAGTTATAATATCGGGATATTATGTGATATGTTAATTTGTTCAATTAACCCTTGTTTTGAAGCTGTATTCTAGAATGATATCTGAAATACAGGAGATGAGTAATGGAGAAATCATGATGACAGGGATGATGGAATCTGAAATGAAAATAAGGTATTCTCAACTCTTTGAATTACCAGGTACGTAAATTTCGAGGACGAAATTTCATAAGAAGGGGAGATTGTAAGACCCCGAATTTTATGAAATAAAAGTATTCAATTTTTCTTATAGTTACTATTCAGTAAATGGTTAAATTGATAAAAGTTAAAGTTAAGGGTGATATATGAATTTTTTTCAAAAATACGCAAGTGGTTATAAAATATTCATTGTTGTCGGAGAATATTCGTTTGGTCGTAGAATATTCTTTCTGTCGGGGAATATTCGTTCGACGGCGCAACCATTTGTGGGCCCCATAACAGAATAACTGTCGGATGAAGAAAATGACAAATTTGAGTTTTATAAATAACGACGTTGTTGTTACAGTTAACAATATTGGAATACCTGGTGGTTAAAATACAGTAATACGCGTAGTTGCACAGTAACACACGGTATTGCACAGTATTTTTGAAATTATTGATTCTTACGTAAGAAGACACTACTGAATAATTGTTACAGTAATTACTGTTCAATATTTTATTTTATTGAATCAATAATTGTTGCGTTGATATTTTATATTATTGTTGTTTTAATAATTGTCACTGCACAGTATCTCCATTATCAGATCAATAATTCATATTATTTGAATAATATTATTAGATAGCATTATTGGCAATGTCTAGAAAGTTCTGTCTAAGGAGAGGTTTGGTCATCTAATTGCGCGCCAGTAAGGAGAAATTCTTTTTGGAAAGCCCCCTCTTTCCTGGGAACGGCCTGGTTGTCATAAATGTGATTCAGTAATATTATTTGTGAATAATTAATTATTGATTCATATGATAAGAAAATATTTATTTTATATGGATATAAATGAGGGATGTATTTTTGTGGTTAAAAATGAAGGAGTTAATGTTGAGTTATTTTATCTGTATTTTTGTCGGAACGGAGGTATTGAAAATCAAATTAGGGTTTTTGAGATATTTTGCGAGGGTTATAATTTTTAATCCGACCGTTGGATCGTGGTAACTTTTGGATATGTTATACATATATAAGTTGAGTATATGTCCACAAATTTTGAACCGTTAAAAATGAACGTATGATTTATTATGAATTTTACGAGATGACTGGTTCAGAAATTGTGGAATTTTCGGAGTTAATCATTTTGGTGGAAAATTCTAGAATTGGTGGGCTCCACTCTTGGTTGGTGAAAAAATATGCTGAGATTTTTATTCAAATGTGGTGGGTGGGAATAGTAGCAGGTAAAGCCATTAGGTTGCAGGTTAAGTCTGCTTCGGCGTGCTAACATTTTTCTATAAATAGAGGGCTAAGTTAGAATTGAAAATCACACCAGAAACAAGTTTTCTCTCTTTCTCTCTCTATATTATGAAGCATATTTTATGAGTATTTAGATACTTTGAGAGTTGCTATTCAGTGCAAGTTTCCTTCGGCTTTGCATTCCAGTCAGAAATACTGCACTTTTGAGGTAAGGGATAGTAAGGGATTTTAAGGGTTGTTATGTTTTTTAGTTTCGTAATTTTTCTGAACTTCAAAAATTCTGAAAAAATTTGAAATGATTAATTGATGAGTTCTCTTGATTGTGTCAAAAAATGACGATTTTTGGAGGTATAGATTAAGAGTTATGAATTTTATGAGAAAAGACTATTTTAAAAGTAACTGCTTATAATTCCTTGTGGTTAACTCCAAAGTTGATGAAATTTTTATTGGGAGTACATGTATATGATAGGAGTATACTCTGTGAATTTCAGAATTTTTAGATAAAAGTACAATTTTTGATAAATGTTTAAATATTCGGCTGTTTTGGTCATATGAAAAATAGTAAATGACTTTTAAAAATTCTGAGAAAAATATATGTTCAATATGTGACTATATTCTGCTAAATCCCAGAAAAGAAATATTTTTGGAACTGATTTGGTATTTTTCATGAAAATAGTCTAATTATGAGTAAATGAATTAAATATGTTATATGAAGTAAGAAAATAAAAAATAGGATTTTATGACTTGAGAATCCTATATGAGGTATATGCAGATTTTTGATGAGAGTTTTGGTTATTGGTGATGAAATCTTATGAGTTTGACATTTTAGAATAATTAAATACATTATTTAGTAAAGTGTAAACAATTAAAATAAATTGTTTATAAATTTAAGTAATGTTATTCTTTTAATATCATTATACTGAAATATTGATATGGATTTTATTGTGGAATTTCTATCTTTTGTGTCGGAGTTACTATTCATGAGTTATTATTCACGATTTACTATTCATGAGTTACGAATATTACTCTTGAGATTAAAACTATATGTTGATCATATTATTTTTATCATCATATATAACATTTTTATAACCCTGATGTTGAAATTCTCTTTCACTGGAGTGTAAAGATTGGTAGATTATTGGTATGATCATGATTAGGGTTCTCTTTGGTCTGTAGTGCAAAGTTGAATTGTGACTAGTATGATCATGACCATTGAATTTATAATTGAATATCTTAAGCTTAAGTGCAAAGGTGAATTGATCAACATGGTTATAATTATTGTTTATATAAATTCTGAAATGATTATATATTTCTTTGAGATATGAATATATTTGGCCTGTAGTGCAAATATGAACTATTGATGAATATCTTTGGCCTGTAGTGCAAAGATGAATTATTGATGAATATCTTTGACCTGTAGTGCAAAGATGAATTATTGATGAATATCTTTGGCCTGTAGTACAAAGATGAATTATTGATGAATATCTTTGGCTCGTAGTGCAAAGATGACATGTTATTGAATATCTTTGGCCAGTAGTACAAAGATGAACATGTGTTGAGATGAACATGACCAGCTGGTGATACAAATGAATATCTTTGGCCGTGGTGCAAAGATGAAATTATTAGTATGATTATGAACAGGAAATGTGATTTGGTGTAAACATGATCTTTGATATTTCAGGTAAAGATAGGTGATAAAAATTATCTTCGTCCTGGATGAGAAGAGGAATTTAGAACTACAGTTATGATTATGAGTTACTCATATGATTGTGGACCAGAATTGTTGATTGATGTTACAGGGATAAAACATTGTTGGTAGATTTTTAACATGGAGAAGATAATAGACTTTATAGTCTATTTGACTCTTCTAATGGATTGCTCGTTCCGCTGCAACTATGGTTGAAATTTTTATCATTTACCATATGTTCTAAATCTCTGATTTCTTATTGATGAAGGCTATTGATAATTTAATTATCTTTAGTCATGATATTCTTTACTGAGCTAGTTGTGCTCACCCTTTTGCTTCACAATTCCTTTCAGGTAATAAGAGTGTAGCTGGGTCGAGCGGGGGTAACAAGGGAATAGAACGGTGGTCATCATTTAGTAGATATATTTGGTGAAGAAAATAGGGTGAGGCGAACCCAACGTTGGAAGGGTGTTTTGTCACTATCATACAAGATGTCTAATGACATACAACCTCGTGTCATCATAAGACAGGGTTGTGCTCATCCACTTGCTGAGTATATCTATGAGCACTACCTATATAATCTTGGTGTTTGTTTGAAGTATAATTCACGATTAAAGACAGTGGAGATAATGATAAGTCAAGAGAAGACTCACCATTGGGTAGAATATGATAGTAATCTTCTCGTTTTTCTTTGGGGTCTATTGGGTCAACCAAGGATAATTCTGTGGCCATATGATATTTATCATAACCTAGACGCATGGCCTCCCATGTACGAAGGTTTCCTTGAGCACTTCCCAAATATTCTAATTTCTAAAACAGTTTTTGACTATACCTTTATGTAAGGTGCCATTGTGAGGTGATGTCCACGGTTAGAACATGAGTCACATTTGGTATATATTTGAATCCAAAATCACAGCATATGTGTTGTTGTATTTTGCACGACAATTGTTGTAATAAAGTTGTAGTTGTTTTCTGTACCATGTATTTGGCGACTCAGAATAGGTTGGATGGAATGGACCTATTTTGGGGTTGTCACACTTTTAAATCATTTTTCTCATTTTTAAATAATTTTTAAATCAATAAAATTATTTTTAATTCATTTATTTAATATAACAATTAAATAAATCTAATATCATTAATATTAATTTATTAATGATACTTTTCCAAAAATATTAAAAATTATATTTTTTATTTCAAAATATTTTCTAACACTTTATTCTTATTTAAAATAATTTTTAAATTAATAAAATTATTTTTAACTTATTTATTTAATCTAATAATTAAATAAATCTAATATCATTAATATTAATTTATTAATAAAAATTCTCCAAAAATATTAAAAGTTATATTTTATAACTCAAAATATTTTTAAATACATTATTCTTATTTAAAATGATTTTTCATAATATTAAATTATTTTTCTCTAATTTATTTAACACACTAATTAAATAAATTAAATATCATTAATATCCAAATAATTATAAATATTAATGAAAAATGTCCCAAATAATCAGAAAGTATTTTTCATAATTTAAAATAATTTTTAAAACTATTTTTGGTAATTTTTAGAATTTATTTCTAATTTTAACTAATTTCTGGAATATTCAAAAGTTAGAAATTAATAAAACCGTCGCTAAAGCCCTGTAGCGACACAAAGGGTCGCTGTTGGTGTTCTTGAGCCTCAAAAACACTGACAGCCGTCAGTGCTAGGGTCAACTTTTGACCACACTTAATTCTCTATGTAAATCGTTTCTGGGCTTTCTTGAGCATCGATCTTGTAGTAGAACTGTAGTACTACAAGTTCTAATCAATATCTGAGTCAAAGAACCAAACATCACGAAGATCTAAGCTCACTAAATTGCTGTCAGACCAAATCTGGGGTTTCTGGGTAACCCAGAAACCCAGACAGTGTCGACCCGGCACTTTCCAGCTCATTTTAATATAGGTTTGGTTCATTAACAGGTCAATATTATGGTTCATACATGTAGTACAAATGTCAAAGAACATATAGGAATCAACAGATAAGTTAATCAACAACACATTCGCCAGATTAAGTTCGGTCAAATCCTGTCAGAAATTATGTTCTTCCGGATTCTGGGTTTTCCAGAAACGGCAACCATGATCGACAGGCCTAGTTTGACCATTCCCTTTGTTCGATATGATGATGGTTTAAAGTGTATTAAGGCATGGATCTATACTCCAGAAAAGAGGCTACAAGTATATTACAACAACATTAACAAATAACATCATAACGACTAGATATGGGGCTTCCAAAAACTTGTCAGACACGAATTTTAACATTCTGGGTTGCCCAGATTTTCAGCCGGTCAAGCTCGGTCAACGGTGTTTGACCGATTATAACTCGCGATCTAGACATCTTATGGTTGTACTATCACTTGCAGAATAAAGACAACATAACAGGCTACCAATGCAAAACATAAAATAAGAAAAAACATAAACAGACTGAGATCAGTGGCTTCTGACATTGGCTTGTCAGACGCATTTAGAGCTCAAGAACAGTTTTTGAAAAACTTTATTTTAAGGCACTTTGATGCTATGGATTTATGATAGATCATCATAGATCTTCATAAAACATCCATTAGCAAGATTCTAAACATATAAACACAAAATTTTTCTAAGCAACTTGGATCAAAATAAAAATTAGGGTTATACCTTCAAGCTTTAATTCTAGATCCTAGATCTCCGAATCTGATCTATGTGTTTAAGAGGGGTATTTTGTGACTGATTTACTTGAGGAAATCGGAGGTCTTGGTGAGAGAAAGAGTAGGTGAGAGCAAGTTAGCAAAATGGCTAATAAAATGGACTTTCTCTCTCTTATAATCAATTTATATACAATGATATGTTGCAAGGCTGAGATTTTCTGCTGATTGGCTGTAAATTTGTGTCACAAAGTCAATGTGTTAGTTCACCTACTAAAGTTATGAGGCATTTTTACAAGTTACAATTTAAAGAAAGTAAAAAGGGCATTTTTGTCATTTGCTAAATACATTTAATGGCATTCTTGACATTTGTTCAAACCCTTAGGTTTAACCCTAAGGGTTTAAAATACTAACTTTCTAGAATTTTCTAAATTAGGGTTTTAAATTAGAAAATTAAAATTTTAAAACTAAAATTAGGTTTTCCTAATTAAATTAGGTTTTTTTAATCATATCAATATTTAATAAATATATTAGGCCATCCAATTAGGATTAGGGTTGCCTAATTAGGGTTTTAGGATTCCCGAATATGAGATTAGGGTTTCCTGACTTTTAATTAGGGTTTCTAACGGTACGTTAGGGTTTTTAATCTCTTATTAGGGTTTGTTAATTACAAACCTTATCCGATCAATCATTGATAAATAAATCTCTTCGGTACAAACACATACTCATTAATATAATTATTTTAATTATATTTTCTATCGAATCCCTATCCGGACTTAGGGTTAGGGTTTCTAATCTTGTTAAGCACAACTCTACTCTAAAATTATTAGTCAATACACAAATTGAACTTCTCGAGACTCGTATCACCGATACACAGTACAATATTAACAGTCAATGTCACTATTAAATAAATAAAAAATTTATTCGTGAAATTTTGAATATTCGAAATCCCGGGTTATCACATTCACCCCTCTTTAAAAGGATTCCGCCCTCGAAATCACAGCTTTCTTATTCTTTACAATCTTTTAAAATTGTATCATCAATTCATTTTATCAACACAATATTCCTTTGTGTCTCCAATTCTAACATGTGACTTGAATCTATAAAAGAAAACAGTCCACAGAAATTATCTAACTCGATATTACTCGCATAATTAAATTTCTAAACGAAATCATTACCTGTTGCGACCTCCTGAGCAGCCACGACATCTTGCACCGTCATATTAAATGCACGGGTCGATGGTCTTCCTGGCTGTGTAGGTCCTCGAATCGCCAAGGTTCTGCCACCGAGTCCCTTGCAGGCACTTTCCTTCTCCGCATTTTTCTTCGGACAGTTTCGTACCAGATGATCCGTTGATCCACAGGCATAACAACCTTGTATCTTCTTCGGACTGGGACAATTGGGCGACATGTGCCCCTCTTGTCCGCAGTTGTAGCAGACTCCTTTCTTCTTCAGACAAACTCCAGCATGGTTCTTCCCATAATTCGAACACGGCTCCCTTTCTTTCCTATTATCTTCTGTCTTATTACCCCACTGGGTACTCTCATTCCACTTCCTCTTATTCGGATTACTACCACCACTGCTTCCACCATCATTTGTCTTCTTCTTCTTCTCTTGATGAAATCGAGACGCAGCTTTGCTCCCTCCTTCAGCAATTAACGCTTTCTCCATCAAAGCCGCGAACGTGTTTATTTGCAATACCGCTATATCCCCGGCTTCAGCCCATTCTCAAATCTTCTCGCTTTTCTTGCTTCTGTGTCCACCTGATGAGGTGCAAATCTAGCCAACTCGTTGAATTTGGCAGCGTATTCTGTTACCGACATGTTCTCTTGCTTAAGTTCTAAGAATTTGACTTCCATTCTGGATTGCATACTCGGTGAGAAGTAGTTATCAAAGAACAACTCCTTGAATCTTGCCCACAACACCACCGCTATACCTGCTCTGGCCTAATTAGTCTCCCACCAGAAATTGGCTTCTCCCTTCATCAAGTACATTGCAAAAGCTGTCTTTTGCTCTTCCGCTACTCTGGCGATAACGAATACTTTCTCCATCTCCTTCACTTATGTTTGGGCTTCGATCGGATCAGTGGTCCCTTTGAATTCAGGCGGTCCTACCGCTTTAAAATTCTTGAAGTTAGCCAATCTATCAGCTGGCTGATTTCTCGCTCTTCCTCTTGCTGGAGCCCTATTTTCTATAGCTTCGGCTATCATATCTGCAAAATTCTGCATTGGGTCCACTTGACCTCCTTCGTTATTCACTGACTGTTCTTCTCGTTGGTTTCGATTCTGTCGTCTAGGCGGCATGATCTGATTTAAATAAAAAACTTATATTAATTCTCTTTCTTTACACATATTCTTAACACAATAAGAATTCAACACATAATTCTCATATAATTGCATATTCATTCAAATAGCACATAGTACATATAGTACTTAACATATTTACTATCCCTTTTTCAATCATGCCAGGATTAACGACACAACTTTACACAAAAAGTTACAATTCTCCATTTACACATAGTTATTACCAATTTGTCAAACTTACCACACTTATGAGTTCAGGAACTTACCACAATTATATGAGTGTATGAACTTATCCTAGTCAGACCTTTGGCGTCCATTCGCTGAGGGGTTCAGAATATTTCATATAATTATGAGTCATTAACTTACCATAAGTATGAGTTTTAAGAACACATAAATTAATCTTAATCTTATATTCATATAGAAAATAAAGATTTCATTCATAAAACATATATATTTACATATGCTTAAACATCGTTCTTGATATTACAACACTTATTATCATAAACTTCTACCCAAAAGATACTATTACATATATCTAAGTTATCTACCGACCACTCCCTTCACCAGTCCTCTTATTGATGGGACACTTGTTGAATCCGAGACCCGTCTGCCCATACGAAAAACACTTCCTCAAATTCTGCTTAGGATAATGCAGAGAAATATGTCCTTCCTACTTGCAGTTAAAGCACACGTTCTTCCACATCATGCATTCTCCCGCGTGAGTCTTCTCACACTTGCTACAGGCTTGCTTCTTCTTCGGGCTTGACTTTTCAGAATTAGGGTTGTCATTGTCCCTCTTCCTCTTCTTCTTTTCTTTCTTGCTGGTTCCTTCAGATGATCCACCACCTTCCGCCTTCATCCTTTATACCTGCGCCTTGAGCTCGTTCCTTTCTTCAGTCATTTCGCGTAACGCTCGCTCCGTCTTCCACAGTTCCTCCAAGAGAAATGCCTTACTCCGGAGTTCTTGAACTTCTACAGCTAGTTGATCTTGTTCTTCAACTTTAGTCTTATTCTTTAACTCCACCTTAGCTGGCTCAGACTCTGCCTCCTCATCTCCACTCAGATACATCATAGGATAATCGTCATGATCGCTCCCCAGATTGACAATGGGTTCATCTTCTCCCATCTTCTCAACTGATTCGCTTTGCACTGACACCTCGGCTTTTGGCATTGGTGCAACAGCTGCTAGCATTTCTGCTCTCGTTTGATCTTCTGCAGACATCCTATAATCAGTTTAAATGACTTGATTAGTACTTCACCAGTACAAAATTCTCATACTATGTGTCCACATATCTCACTATTGATGTACTTCGGCAATCCCTCACTTAGAACTCTAAATGAGTTTTCTCTATCTCGCGTATGGTTATAATCCTAGGATTTTCCCCCACCCCACTTAAGGTTTATAACCTACAGCTCTTCTACCAACTTGTGACACCTTGGTCACTACAGCTTTGATACCAACCTGTGACACCCCCAAATCCGGGTTACCTGACCCCCGAGTTTGGTGTTCACGATCCAAAATATAATAACAGCTAACTACCCATTTAAATATAAATAGAAATACATAACTCATTAACATAAGTTGTTAATACATAAGTCCCAGGTCCACTAACCTTAAAATTACAACATATCCCTTAAATAAATAAAAAGGGTTTACCAAAATAACAAAATAATAATGTTCAGTATAACTACTCCAGTATCTTGCCTTTGCCTTTGTTCTTCTTTGACCCGCTGGTCTTTTCGTTCCTAGCTGAAATATTTTATTTATAGCAAGTGTGAGCAACAAGTTTGCCCCACAAGTTAAGACATACAATAAATGTATACGAATTAATAAGAACAGACTATCTATTTTGATAGAATGAAACCAAAGTTCGGTGAACTTTGAAATGGCTGAACAAATCGTTAATCAATAACAAGTCTTCTCGTATTCTAGGCAACGTAATAATTTGATAATGAAAGAGTACAACTCTTTCAAAGTTTCTATGATATTCTATTGAATAATCAAGAATCAATTCTACGCAATAACAAAGTGGAATGTTTTTCAGATTTATGCTGAGCGATCCATTGGATCTATAACTTCTACTTTCTACTTTGATACATACACATGAGTATCAGATAATCATAAAGATTAAATCAGACCCCTCTGCAAGTACTTAGAGCCGACCAACTCCTTGTACCCTATATTATGCATTATACTTAGGTCGCGCGCAATTGTCGAATTACGACTTAAAATTTTTATTCCCTTTATGTAAGAGGTTGTTCTTCTCAGTCTCAGAATCAAGATTTTGATTTAACAACGAAATACTGTGATTTCAAATTCTATTTACTTATCGATCTAGCCAAAATAATTGGCATCGATCTATCAATAACAATTGAATTCTCTTCTAGAATTTATCAAGTTCTAACAAATGTTCGTCTAGCCAGAATAATTAGCTAAGACATTTCTCAACATAATTTGACAATAAACATGAATTATCTGTACTGTCAATTCTATCTTCTACGAATATGAATATCAAACAACAGTTATTTTATAATGGTATATTCTTCGAATCAGTAATTCAATTTGAATTATTAAACATGCACTAACTGTGAATACTCAACAATAAATTCCCTAGACATGGTATAATTAGCAATAATTAACCATTATAATAATTGAATGAGTATAACTCAAGGTTGAGTTAGGAAACTTGCCTTCTCCGCTGATTACTGCTACACAATATAATTAACTGCGTTCGTAAGACCTATAATCAACAATGTCGGTCTCACAATTAGCACAATCATTTATAACACGTAACACTGTATTCTACAGTTAAACTTTTCCTAGGCACATTACCACATAATCACATCAGTGTTTATAACCTGTATAAACACTTATCCAGTCTAACTATTTCGGTCTGGTTAGATTTCAGTCCATTCTCGGTGTTCTAGTCACCCTATCTGACAATTAACATATTGATTGTCAAATAAACCTGGTCTCTAAGTTTCAATATTATTTTAGATAAGTTAAATATCGTTTATAATATTTTTCGGAAGCTTTTACTAATTTATAAATAATTATTGTAATTTATAATAATTTTTCAAACACTTAAATCATTTTTAAATGATTTAATTATCAAATAATCTTATCATTATTAATATTTAATAATATAAAAATATTAATGTTATACTTGTCAAAATATTAAAGTTATTGTTAATAACTTAAAATATTTTAAAATCATCAATATTCTACTTAAATGATTTTTAAGTTAATTAAAATAATTTTTTAAATCACCACCGTTAATATCTAAATATTAATGAAATTATTATCAAAATATTAAAAGTCATTAATTATAACTTAAAATACTTTTAAATCATTTTTCTCATTTTTAAATGATTTTAAAATCAATAAAATTATTTTTAATTCATTTATTTAATATAACAATTAAATAAATCTAATATCATTAATATTAATTTATTAATGATACTTCTCCAAAAATATTGAAAATTATATTTTATAATTCAAAATATTTTCTAATACTTTATTCTTATTTAAAAAGATTTTTAAATTATTAAAATCATTTTTAACTTATTTATTTAATCTAATCATTAAATAAATCTAATATCATTAATATTAATTTATGAATAAAAATTCTCCAAAAATATTAAAAAGTTGTATTTTATAACTCAAAATATTTTTAAATACATTATTCTTATTTAAAATGATTTTTTATAATATTAAATCATTTTTCTCTAATTTATTTAACACACTAATTAAATAAATTAAATATCATTAATATCCAAATAATTATAAATATTAATGAAAAATGTCCCAAATAATCAGAAAGTATTTTTCATAATTTAAAATAATTTTTAAAACTATTTTTGGTAATTTTTAGAATTTATTTCTAATTTTAACTAATTTCTGGAATATTCGAAAATTAGAAAATAATAAAACCGTCGCTAAAACACTTTAGCGACACAAAGGGTCGCTGTTGGTGTTCTTGAGCCTCAAGAACACTGACAGTCGTCAGTGCTACGGTCAACGTTTGACCACGCTTAATTCTCTGTGTAAATCGTTTCTGGGCTTTCTTTAGCATCGATCTTGTAGTAGAAATGTAGTACTACAAGTTTTAATCATTATCTGAGTCAAAGAACCAAACATCACGAAGATCTAAGCTCACTAAATTGCTGTCATACCAAATCTGGGGTTTCTAGGTAACCCAGAAACCCAGACAGTGTCGACCCGACACTTTCCAGCTCATTTTAATATAGGTTCGGTTCATTAACAGGTCAATATTATGGTTCATACACGTAGTACAAATGTCAAAGAACATATAGGAATCAACAGATAAGTTAATCAACAACACATTCGCCAGATTAAGTTCGGTCAAATCCTGTCAGAAATTATGTTCTTCCGGATTTTGGGTTTTCCAGAAACGGCAACCATGATCGACAGGCCTAGTTTGACCATTCCCTTTGTTTGATATGATGATGGTTTAAAGTATATTAAGGCATGGATCTATACTCCAGAAAACAAGCTACAAGTATATTACAACAACATTAACAAATAACATCATAACGACCAGATTTGGGCCTTCCAAAAACTTGTCAGATACAGTTTTTAACATTCAGGGTTGCCCAGATTTTCAGCCGGTCAAGCTCGGTCAACGGTGTTTGACTGATTATAACTCGCGATCTAGACATCTGATGGTTGTACTATCACTTGCAGAATAAAGACAACATAACAGGCTACCAATACAAAACATAAAACAAGAAAAAGCATAAACATATAGAGATCAGTGGCTTCTGACATTGGCTTGTCAGACGCCTTTAGAGCTCAAGAACAATTTTTGAAAAACTTTATTTTAAGGCACTTTGATGCTATGGATTCATGATAGATCATCATTGATCTTCATAAAACATCCATTAGCAAGATTCTAAACATATAAACACAAAATTTTTCTAAGCAACTTGGATTAAAATAAAAATTAGGGTTACACCTTCAAGCTTCAATTCTTGATCCTAGATCTCCGAATCTGATCTATGTGTTTAAGAGGGGTATTTTGTGACTGATTTACTTGAGGAAATCGGAGGTCTTGGTGAGAGAAAGAGTAGGTGAGAGCAAGTTAGCAAAATGGCTAATAAAATGGACTTTCTCTCTCTTATAATCAATTTATATACAATGATATGTTA
This sequence comes from Panax notoginseng, assembly GCA_016801055.1. Lineage (NCBI taxonomy): Eukaryota > Viridiplantae > Streptophyta > Magnoliopsida > Apiales > Araliaceae > Panax > Panax notoginseng. The sequence goes on from CM029018.1 coordinate 88,940,434, forward strand.
CAAGTGTCACAAAGTCAATGTGTTAGTTCACCTACTAAAGTTATGAGGCATTTTTACAAGTTACAATTTAAAGAAAGTAAAAAGGGCATTTTTGTCATTTGCTAAATACATTTAATGGCATTCTTGACATTTGTTAAACCCTTAGGTTTAACCCTAAGGTTCTAACCCTTAGGTTTTAAAATACTAACTTTCTAAGATTTTCTAAATTAGGGTTTTAAATTAGAAAATTAAAATTTTGAAACTAAAATTAGGTTTTCCTAATTAAATTAGGTTTTCTTAATCATATCAACATTTAATAAAAATATTAGGCCATCCAATTAGGATTAGGGTTGCCTAATTAGGGTTTTAGGATTCCCGAATATGAAATTAGGATTTTTCGACTTTCGATTAGGGTTTCTAACGGTACATTAGGGTTTTAATCTCTTATTAGGGTTTGTTAATTACAAACCTTATTCGATCAATCATTGATTAATAAATCTCTTCGGTACAAACACATATTCATTAATATAATTATTTTAATTATATTTTCTATCGAATCCATATCCGGACTTAAGGTTAGGGTTTCTAATCTTGTTAAGCACAACTCTACTCTAAAATTATTTGTCAATACACAAATTGAACTTCTCGAGACTCGTATCACCGATACAAAGTACAATATTAACAGTCAATGTCAATATTAAAGAAAAAAAATTATTCGTGAAATTTTTAATATTCGAAATCCCGGGTTATCACATTCACCCCTCCTTAAAAGGATTCCGTTCTCGGAATCACCGCTTTCTTATTCTTTACAATCTTTTAAAATTGTATCATCAATTCATTTTATCAAGACAATATTCCTTTGTGTCTCCACTTCTAACCTGTGACTTGAATCTATAAAAGTAAACAATCCACATAAATTATCTAACTCGATATTACTCACGTAATTAAATTTCTAAACGAAATCATTACATGTTGTGACCTCCTGAGCGGCCACGACATCTTGCACCGTCATATTGAATGCACGGGCCGATGGTCTTCCGGGCTGTGTAGGTCCTCGAATCGCCAAGGTTCCGCCACCGGGTCCCTTGTTGACACTTTCCTTCTCTGTATTCTTCTTCGGACAGTTCCATACCAGATGATCCGTTGATCCACAGGCATAACAACCTTGTATCTTCTTCAGACTGGGACAATTGGGCGATATGTGCCCCACTTGTCCGCAGTTGTAGCAGACTCCTTTCTTCTTCAGACAAACTCCAGCATGGTTCTTCCCACAATTCGAACATGGCTCCCTTCCTTTCCTATTATCTTCTGTCTTATTACCCCACTGGGTACTCTCATTCCACTTCCTCTTATTCGGATTACTACCACCACTGCTTCCACCATCATTTGTCTTCTTCTTCTTCTCTTGATGAAATCGAGACGCAGCTTCGCTCCCTCCTTCAGCAATTAACGCTTTCTCCATCAAAGCCGCGAACGTGTTTATTTGCAATACCGCTATATCCCCGGCTTCAGCCCATTCTCAAATCTTCTCGCTTTTCTTGCTTCTGTGTCCACCTGATGAGGTGCAAATCTAGCCAACTCGTTGAATTTGGCAGCGTATTCTGTTACCGACATGTTCTCTTGCTTAAGTTCTAAGAATTTGACTTCCATTCTGGATTGCATACTCGGTGAGAAGTAGTTATCAAAGAACAACTCCTTGAATCTTGCCCACAACACCACCGCTGTACCTGCTCTGGCCTGATTAGTCTCCCACCAGAAATTGGCTTCTCCCTTCATCAAGTACATTGCAAAAGCTGTCTTTTCCTCTTCCGCTACTCTGGCGATAACGAATGCTTTCTCCATCTCCTTCACTTATGTTTGGGCTTCGATCGGATCAGTGGTCCCTTTGAATTCAGGCGGTCCTACCGCTTTAAAATTCTTGAAGTTAGCCAATCTATCAGCTGGCTGATTTCTCGCTCTTCCTCTTGCTGGAGCCCTATTTTCTATAGCTTCGGCTATCATATCTGCAAAATTCTGCATTGGGTCCACTTGACCTCCTTCGTTATTCACTGACTGTTCTTCTCGTTGGTTTCGATTCTGTCGTCTAGGCGGCATGATCTGATTTAAATAAAAAACTTATATTAATTCTCTTTCTTTACACATATTCTTAACACAATAAGAATTCAACACATAATTCTCATATAATTGCATATTCATTCAAATAGCACATAGTACATATAGTACTTAACATATTTACTATCCCTTTTTCAATCATGCCAGGATTAACGACACAACTTTACACAAAAAGTTACAATTCTCCATTTACACATAGTTATTACCAATTTGTCAAACTTACAACACTTATGAGTTCAGGAACTTACCACAATTATATGAGTGTATGAACTTATCCTAGTCAGACCTTTGGCGTCCATTCGCTGAGGGGTTCAGAGCATTTCATATAATTATGAGTCATTAACTTACCATAAGTATGAGTTTTAAGAACACACAAATTAATCTTAATCTTATATTCATATAGAAAATAAAGATTTCATTCATAAAACATATATATTTACAAATGTTTAAATATCGTTCTCGATATTACAACACTTAATATCATAAACTTCTACCCAAAAGATACTATTACATATATCTAAGTTATCTACCGACCACTCCCTTCACCAGTCTTCTTCTTGATGGGACACTTGTTGAATCCGTGACCCGTCTGCCTACATAAAAAACACTTACTCAAATTCGGCTTAGGACAATGCAGAGAAATATGTCCTTCCTGCTTGTAGTTAAAGCACACGTTCTTCCACATCATGCATTCTCCCGCGTGAGTCTTCCCACACTTGCTACAGGCTTGCTCCTTCTTCGTGCTTGACTTTTCAGAATTAGGGTTGTCGTTGTCCCTCTTCCTCTTCTTCTTGTCCTTCTTGCTGGTTCCTTCAGATGATCCACCACCTTCCGCCTTCATCCTTTCTACCTGCATCTTGAGCTCGTTCGTTTCTTCAGTCATTTCGCGTAACGCTCGCTCCGTCTTCCACAGTTCCTCCAAGAGAAATGCCTTACTCTGGAGTTCTTGAACTTCTGCAGCTAGTTAATCTTGTTCTTCAACTTTAGTCTTATTCTTTAACTCCACCTTAGCTGGCTCAGACTCTGCCTCCTCATCTCCACTCAGATACATCTCAAGATAATCGTCATGATCGCTCCCCAGATTGACCATGGGTTCATCTTCTCCCACCTTCTCAGCTGATTCGCTTTGCGCTGGCACCTCGGCTTCTGGCAGTGGTGCAATAGCCGCTAGCAACTCTGCACTCGTTTGATCTTCTCCAGACATTCTACAATCAATTTAAATAACTTGATTAGTACTTCACCAGTAAAAAATTCTCACACTATGTGTCCACATATCTCACTATTAATGCACTTCGGCAATCCCTCACTTAGAACTCTAAATGAGTTTTCTCTAACTCGCGTATGGTTATAATCCTAGGGTTTTCTCCCACCCCACTTAAGGTTTATAACCTACAGCTCTTCTGCCAACTTGTGACACCATGTTCACTACAGCTTTGATACCAACCTATGATATCCCCAAATCTGGGTTACCTGACCCTCGAGTTTGGTGTTCACGATCCAAAATATAATAACAGCTAACTACCTATTTAAATATAAATTGGAATACATAACTCATTAACATAAATTTTTAATACATAAGTCCCAGGTCCACTAACCTTAAAATTACAACATACCCCTTAAATAAACAAAAAGGGTTTAACAAAATAACATAATAATAATGTTCATTATAACTACTCCAGCATCTTGCCTTTGCCTTTGTTCTTCTTTGACCCGCTGGCCTCTTTGTTCCTAGCTGAAATGTTTTATTTATAGCAAGTGTGAGCAACAAGTTTATCCCGCAAGTTAAGACATACAATAAATGTATACGAATTAATAAGAACAGACTATCTATTTTGATAGAATGAAACCAAAGTTCGGTGAACTTTGAAATGACTGAACAAATCGTTAATCAATAACAAGTCTTCTCGTATTCTAGGCAATGCAATAATTTGATAATGAAAGAGTTCAATGCTTTCAAAATTTCTACGATATTCTATTGAATAATCAAGAATCAATTCTACGCAATAACAAAGTGGAATATTTTCCAAATTTATGCTGAGCGATCCATTGGATCTAGAACTTCTACTTTCTCGGGTATCTATCAAAGGTTTACTTTGATACATACGCAGGAGTATCAGATAACCATAAAGATTAAATCATACCCCTCTGCAAGTACTTAGAGCTGGCCAACTCCTTGTACCCTATATTATGCATAATACTTAAGTCGCACGTAATTATCGAATTACGACTTAAAAATTTTGTTCCCTTTATATAAAAGGTTGTTCTTCTCAGTCTCAGAATCAAGATTTTGATTTAACAACGAAATACTATGATTTTAAATTCTATTTACTTATCGATCTAGCCGAAATAATTGGCATCGATCTATCAATAACAATTGAATTCTCTTCTAGAATTTATCAAGTTCTAACAAATGTTCGTCTAGCCAGAATAATTAGCTAAGACATTTCTCAATATAATTTGATAATAAACATGAATTATCTGTACTGTCAATTCTATCTTCTACGAATATGAATATCCAACAACATTTATTCTACAATGGTATATTCTCCGAATCAGTAATTCAATTTGAATTATTAAACATGCACTAACTGCGAATAATCAACAATAAATTCCCTGGACATGGTATAATTAGCAATAATTAACCATTATAATAATTAAATGAGTATAACTCAAGGTTGAGTTAGGAAACTTGCCTTCTTCGCTGATTACTGCTACATAATATAATTAACTGTGTTCGTAAGACAATAATCAACAATCTCAGTCTCACAATTAGCACAATCATTTATAACACGTAACACTATATTCTACAGTTAAACTTCTCCTAGGCACATTACCACATAATCACATCAGTGTTTATAACCTATATAAACACTTATTTAGTCTAACTATTTCGGTCTGGTTAGATTTCGGTTCATTCTCGATGTTCTGGTCACCCAATCCGACAATTAACACATTGATTGTCAAATAAACCTGGTCTCTAAGCTTCAATATTATTTTAGATAAGTTAAATATCGTTTATAATATTTTCCGGAAGCTTTTACTAATTTATAAACAATTATTATAATTTATAATAATTTTTCAAACACTTAAATCATTTTTAAATAATTTAATTATCAAATAATCTTATCATTATTAATATTTAATAATATAAAAATATTAAAGTTATACTTGTCAAAATATTAAAGTTATTGTTAATAACTTAAAATATTTTAAAATCATTAATATTATACTTAAATAATTTTTTAAGTTAATTAAAATCATTTTTTTAAATCATCACCATTAATATCTAAATATTAATTAAATTATTATCAAAATATTAAAAGTCATTAATTATAACTTAAAATACTTTTAAATCATTTTTCTCATTTTTAAATGATTTTTAAATCAATAAAAATATTTTTAATTTATTTATTTAATATAACAATTAAATAAATCTAATATCATTAATATTAATTTATTAAAGATACTTCTCCAAAAATATTGAAAATTATATTTTATAATTCAAAATATTTTCTAACACTTTATTCTTATTTAACATGATTTTTAAATTAATAAAATCATTTTTAACTTATTTATTTCATCTAATAATTAAATAAATCTAATATCATTAATAATAATTTATTAATGAAAATTCTCCAAAAATATTAAAAGTTGTATTTTATAGCTCAAAATATTTTTAAATACATTATTCTTATTTAAAATAATTTTTCATAATATTAAATCATTTTTCTCTAATTTATCTAACACACTAATTAAATAAATTAAATATCATTCATATCCAAATAATTATAAATATTAATGAAAAATGTGCCAAATAATCAGAAAGTATTTTTCATAAATTAAAATAATTTTTAAAACTATTTTTGGTAATTTTTAGAATTTATTTCAAATTTTAACTAATTTTCAGAATATTCAAAAATTAGAAAATAATAAAACCGTCGCTAAAGCCCTTTAGCGACACAAAGCATCGCTGTTGGTGTTCTTGAGCCTCAAGAACACTGATAGCCGTCAGTGCTAGGGTCAACGTTTGACCACGCTTAATTCACTGTGTAAATCGTTTCTGGGCTTTCTTTAGCATCGATCTTGTAGTAGAAATATAGTACTACAAGTTCTAATCAATATCTGAGTCAAAGATCTGAACATCACGAAGATCTAAGCTCACTAAATTGCTGTCAGACCAAATTTGGGGTTTCTGGGTAACCCAGAAACCCAGACAGTGTCGACCTGGCACTTTCCAGCTCATTTTAATATAGGTTCGGTTCATTAACAGGTCAATATTATGGTTCATACATGTAGTACATATGTCAAAGAACATATAGGAATCAACAGATAAGTTAATCAACAACACATTCGCCAGATTAAGTTCGGTCAAATCCTGTCAGAAATTATGTTCTTCCGGATTTTGGGTTTTCCAGAAACGGCAACCATGATCGACAGGCCTAGTTTGACCATTCCCTTTGTTTGATATGATGATGGTTTAAAGTATATTAAGGCATGGATCTAATACTCCAGAAAACAGGCTACAAGTATATTACAACAACATTATCAAATAACATCATAACGACCAAATTTGGGCCTTCCAAAAACTTGTCAGACACGGTTTTTAACATTCTGGGTTGCCTAGATTTTCAGCCGGTCAAGCTCGGTCAACGGTGTTTGACCGATTATAACTCTTGATCTAGACATCCGATGGTTGTACTATCACTTGCAGAATAAAGACAATATAACAGGCTACCAATACAAAACATAAAACAAGGAAAACATAAACAGATAAAGATTAGTGGCTTCTGACATTGGCTTGTCAGACGCCTTTAGAGCTCAAGAACAGTTTTTGAAAAACTTTATTTTAAGGCACTTTGATGCTATGGATTCATGATAGATCATCATAGATCTTCATAAAACATCCATTAGTAACATTCTAAACATATAAACACAAAATTTTTCTAAGCAACTTGGATCAAAATAAAAATTAGGGTTATACCTTCAAGCTTCAATTCTTGATCCTAGATCTCTAAATATGATCTATGTGTTTAAGAAGGGTATTTTGTGACTGATTTACTTGAGGAAATCGGAGGTCTTGGTGAGAGAAAGAGTAGGTGAGAGCAAGTTAGCAAAATGGCTAATAAAATGGACTTTCTCTCTTTTATAATCAATTTATATACAATGATATGTTGCAAGGCTGAGATTTTCGGCTGATTGGCTATAAATTTGTGTCACAAAGTTAATGTGTTAGTTCACCTACTAAAGTTATGAGCCATTTTTACAAGTTACAATTTAAAGAAAGTAAAAAGGGCATTTTTGTCATTTGCTAAATACATTTAATGGCATTCTTGACATTTGTTCAAACCCTTAGGGTTTAACCCTAAGGTTCTAACCCTTAGGTTTTAAAATACTAACTTTCTAGGATTTTCTAAATTAGTGTTTTAAATTAGAAAATTAAAATTTTGAAACTAAAATTAGGTTTTCTTAATCATATCAACATTTAATAAATATATTAGGCCATCCAATTAGGATTAGGGTTGCCTAATTAGGGTTTTAGGATTCCCGAATATGAAATTAGGGTTTCTCGGCTTTCGATTAGGGTTTTTAACGGTACGTCAGGGTTTTTAACCTCTTATTAGGGTTTGTTAATTACAAACCTTATCCGATCAATCATTGATCAATAAATCTCTTCGGTACAAACACATACTCATTAATATAATTATTTTAATTATATTTTCTATCGAATCCCTATCCGGACTTAGGGTTAGGGTTTATAATCTTGTTAAGCACAACTCTACTCTAAAATTATTAGTCAATACACAAATTGAACTTCTCGAGACTCGTATCACCGATACACAGTACAATATTAACAGTCAATATCAATATTAAATAAAAAAAAATTTATTCGTGAAATTTTGAATATTTGAAATCCCGGGTTATCATAGGCAGGTTACTATAGGCGTTTTATTCAAGACTTTTCCAATATCGCACCTCCGTTGATGAATTTAACTAGAAAGGCAGTTAAGTTTGTTTGGACAGAGAAGTGTGAGGAAAGGTTTCAAGAATTAAAGAAGAGATTGAGTTCAGCACCTGTGTTATCATTGCCTGATGATACAGGGAATTTTGTGGTACATAGTGACACATCGCATGTAACGCCCCGAAATTCGGTCTATCTTCACACCAGAATTCTGTACATTTCGATTCCATCTTCTCCCAAACATACATCATTATATAGTTAAATATAACAACATACATTCTAAAATCCCAGGTTTTATTACCTTATAACCTTGTTCATTACCAATAATGATAATTACATTATTCTTTACATCTTACAAGAGTGACTTCCATCCGCTACCAAGGATACATAACAGTTCATTAAACTAATCTACAATTTAATTAAATTATTCTATATTACAAGTCTCGACTTGATCTTCATGCTCATTCACATACTGAATGACACTTCATCTGGATACCGATCAACTTGATCTTTACGAGATCCTTAAGTTCTTTCTAACATCGTTCGCTGAAAATATTTTTATTTAAAGTAAGTACGAGCATTTAATTGCTCAGCAGGTCATAACAGTTGAATAAACAACTTCAAGAATTTAAACATTCTTTTAAGACTTCAATAACCGAACAAAGGTTATGAAGCAGCTTGAATAATAGGAATAATATCTGATTCCTATCATCTTAAAACATAAGTCACATACTCTTTGAAATACTTTCATTCTTCTACCTTTTTCTATACACATCCTATCTGGCTAGAATCATTAGCACAAACGTAACAATAACGGTTCATGTACAAACAGAACATTCTCATATTGAACATTTCAATCACAGAACATTTTATCTCATAGAAACATCGAAGTGTTCAAATTATGACACAAGGCCTCATACATTCTACCACCTTGTACAAATATCGCACATTTGCACATAGACAAAACTTCTCAAGTTCAACATCTGAGAAGTTTAAGAATCTAGCATTCATTTAAAAATATGAATGAAGTTAGGAAACTTGCCTTTCGCACAGCTACAGCTTACGATGAACTGTTCATTCCAATTCCTATATAACACATAAGGAAATAACACATACACTAATTAGTCATATACTTGACTTACGCATTGATTTACTTAACTTTACTTCTTAGGGTTCGCGTTCTTGCAATCTAAGTTTACGCGACCTACTTTCTTTACCGCTTTACGGCTTCATGACATACGAAGATGTCTTAACTAATACGATCATCATCTTTAATGATTTACATTCTTATCTTCTTCTTCTAGCTCTTCTAGGACTCAGCACACATTGTGTCTCTACTAGTAGTCCATATGGTACTCTGAGTGGTTTTCCACAAACAACCAACAAACAAGTTCCTGTCTCATCTACACTGTCTTTCACAGTGAGTTAGATCGGTTGCATGTTTCGTATATACATCCGCTATCTGAAGGAATTATTTAGCCCAGCTCCCATATGTCAACCATTAAAGATTACGATTGTACCACAACCTAAACTTAGCTTAACTTATCCGAACCATTAAAACTATAACGTTCATTAAGTTACTGTAACACCCGAGAAAATCGAATTTTTGAATTAATTAAATTTTTATTTGATTATGTGGATTAAATGAATTTAATTGATTATTTATGTGAGTAAGTTATGTGAAGGTCGTTCTATGACCTAGAATGTGCGGATGTGGTTAGGATTCTGACTATGTGCTAGAATTATTTTTTTTGAATTTCCAAGACGAAAATAAAAGTTTTTCGGGAAATTTTCGTAAAAATACTATTCATCTGTTTCTGCTCGAGAATTAAGTTTGAATTTTCGAGAAATGTGTAATGATAGAATTCTAAGACGAGTTGGAATATCCAATAATATTTCAGTTATGGCAAACGAAGTTTTCTCCTACGGACTTAAAACCTAAGGGTTAGTGAAAGTTGTGACACCCCCAAATCCGGGTACTTCATTTCTGTAACGCCCCGAAATCCGGTCTATCTTCACACCCGGATTCCGTACGTCACGAGTACATCATTCATCCAACATACATCATTATGTACTAAAATATAACAACGTACACTCTCAAATCTCTGGTTCTGGAAACCTTATAACCTCTTTCATTACAAATAATAATAATACATTATTCATTTCATCGTACAAGAGTGACTTTTATCCGCCACCAAGGATACATAATAGTTTATTAAACTAGTTTATCATTCAGTTTCATCTTTCTACATTACAAATCTTCACTTGATCTTCTCGCTCGTTCACATTCTGCATGACACTTCATCTGGATACCGTCAGCTTGATCTTTACGGACTCCTTAAGTTCTTCTAACACCGTTCACTGAAAATATTTTTTCATTTAAAGCAAGTGTGAGCATTCAATTGCCCAGCAAGTCATAATAGTTGAACAACCAACTTCAAGAGTTTAAACATATCTTCAGAACTTCGATAATCGAACAAAGGTTATGAAACAGCTTGAATAATAGGAATAGTCCCGATTCCTATCATCTTAAAACACTTGTCATTTTCACTTTGAAATACTTTCATTCCTCTACCTTTTTCATACACATCCTGTCTGGCTAGAATCATTTACACAGACTTAACAATAATGGTTCATGTATAAACAGAGCATACTTGTATTGAACAGTCAATCATAGAACAGTTCATATCATAGAAACACTGAAGTGTTCAAATTATGACACAAGGCCTCATACCTACTACCACCTTGTACATACATCGCACATATGTATATAGACAAGACTTCTCAAGTTCAACATCTGAGAAGTTTAAGAAACTAGCATTCATATAATATGAATAAAGTTAGGAAACTTGCCTTACGCCCATACACAGCTTACACTGAACTGCTCATTCCAACTCCTAAGTAACACATAAGGAAAACATAAGCACCAATTAGTCATATATTTGATTTACGCATTGGTTTAAACTTCACTTTACTTCTTAGGGTTTGCGTTCTTGAAATTTAAGCTTACACGTCTAACTTCCTTGACTAGTTTACGGCTTCATGACATACGGAGATGTCTTACTCAGAATCTTCATCATCTTTGATGATTTGCATTCTTATCTGACTCATATTAGGCTTTTATTAATATTATTACCGTTCATTACGACTTTCTCGATAATTCATATCTTATTTAATACTTTCGTTATTCATTACATGAACCCCATGTTCATTACTCGTTCTTAGTGTCAAAGCCATACTGATCATTATATGCTAAGACCGATCGTTCGTCGCAACAACGTTGCGTTCACAGCGTCTATACGCTTCACACTTAGCTCTCATTATCACGACATAACATTGAAAAGTTATTCATTACCCTCGTCACTCAACGTCTAAGGAATCACAACCATAGCAATCCCTCACGTTCGTTTATCATGACTACGGTCCCCAGATATCGATTCCGTAACTCGCACTTACAATCGTTGTCTTTTAATCTCATTTAATCTTTCCGTTCAACATTTACTAAAGTTTTAACTCACTTTCTTAAGTGTTACGTTACGTGAACTACATGTTCCTATTTCTTTCTTACACATTTCCCCAGCAATTGAGCACTTAAAATCTCATTTATGGGCATTGCCCTGCATCGGCACTGCGGCGCCGTGCCCCTTCCTTTCACTCGCGTTGCGGCACGACCTACTTCTCTCTCTACTCTTTCGGCCTGGCGCTGCGGTGCCAAGTCCTTTGTTAACACTCGCGCTGCGGCGCTAACTAACAGAACTTGAGGCCCGAGCTCGCACTGCAGCGCCACTTCTGCAAGCTTAGCCGACGCTGCGACGCCGAGCCAAAACCCTAGAAAATTTTCTAAGTTTTAAATCCCATTCGAGACGCTTACTTCCCGTTCTCATAACTTCTTCGTTATAACTCGGAACGAGTTCGTTCCAAAGCCCTTCTCTTCCTTATCTTACATACTTCAACACCCCTCAGACAGAACTTCATTCTGAATCCGTTAACTTGCCATTCAATTGGCTTAATCTACACCCTTCGATCATTTTTATGCCTTTAACGTTCTTCGATCATTCGTCCGTAATTCGATCATCAGAACACGAAACTCATTCGTTCCTTGAGTCTACGACTCACATTTTCTACATTCTCTTACATTCTTATGAAACCCTACACGTTCGGGTCCATTTACTAACTTTCTAATTCTCGTTCGTCTTTTACGAAATTTTTCCATAACTTCATTATAACTACGTTTTAATCCGTTCATTATGAACATTTCTTCCGTTCATAACCAAGCAATATGCAATTAACTTATACGCGATGGTTTTAAGCTTGTCCATCAACAACAATTATCCTATAATGGTTTTAAATTTGTCCAACAACAACGATCTTCGTGTTCTTCGCGTGTTCTTCGTGTTCTTCAATCGTTCTTCATTTTAATCGATATTTTGGATTAAAATTTCACTTATTATTAGAATTTGATGTTATAGAACACCATTCCTTACTTATTTCACCTACTCGTTCATAATATTCATTCGGATCGCTCAAAATCTTCATGAATCTTATACTTCCTTAAGAAATTTACAAACTAAACTTTTAATTCTTATTTCTTCTTTTCTCATGATTTCACCCATATGAAATCCTTTCTAACGTTATCTACTTCTTATCTTCATTAAGTTATACTTTTAAACATATAAACTTAAAGAAAAAATATACGAGATAAGGTTTCAGATTACCGTTTTCCTTTAATCTTCTCCCGTCGGACGAAGTTTGTATACTGGCTAGCCTTTCCTCCTCTTCCTCCTCCCATCTCTCTCTCTCTCTCTCAAGTATCTTAGGATTTTCAAAATCCCAAAACAAAGAAATGAGCTTCCTATTTATAGAAAACCAAAGTTAGGGGTAGTTTAGTCATTTCGCCCCCCTTAACCTCCTTACTATTAATTACTTAAGCCCTAAGTTTACTTAGCCTCCACACTTACTTAGCCACCAAGTTTACTTAGCCATTAAGTCTTCTTAGCCCTTAAGCATAAGCACTTTACTTAATTATTAAGTTTACATAGCTATTACTTAACTTATCCCTTACTTAGCCTTTAAGACTAAATCGTATTCTATCTCATTCTCGTATTCTCTTCGTATATAGTTCGTACAATATTCGTATTATACATCGTACTAATCTTCGTGCTATACTCGTATAATAATTAGTATTATACTCATATTTTTCACCTATAATAACCCTAATTATTATACGAAATCATTTCTCGGAACTCACTTTTCTTAACCCTTAGGTTTTACGTCCGTAGGCGAAAACTTCGTTTTTGCCATAACTGAAATATTATTGAATATTCCATCTCGTCTCAGAGTTATACGTAATCATTAACTTCTCCGAATTTCAAAATTAATCTCCGAGCAGAAATGGATGAGTAGTGCCTATTTCGTCTTTTTCCCCAAAAAATATTTTGTTCCCGGAAAAATTTTATTTTCATCTTGAAAATTCCTATTCGTTCAATCTAACTCGTAGCCAGAATCCTCCCGACTTATAATCATCCTAGGTTATAGAATGATTAATAAACACATATCACATAATAGTATTAATAAAAATTTATTTTATTAATAACTAATTCTTTAAACTTAAATTTTGGACAACTCGAATTCCCAGGTCGTCACAATTTCCACAGAATTTGGTGCTCACTATCAAAATAATTACATCTAACTACCCATAATAAAGAATAAAACATTAAATAACTTAAACAATAATCTTTCCCATCAAAGGGTTACATCATCTCATAAACAATCCCAGTTAATCTAACTTTAAAATTATTACATAAGTTTGCGGAATACATCATAAAAATAAAACAAGTCTTTAACATAATCAATTAAAATAAGATTCTCATAAGTCTTCAACACTTGGACATTTTGCCCTTTCCTTTGCTAATAGATGGCTCATTAACTTTCTCAGCTTTAGCTGCAGTGTTAAATGCAAGAATGAGCAAACAATTGCTCACTGATATAAAGAGTAGTAATAACAACATGAGAATGAGCAACGAATGCTGAACAATAATGAACTTGTTCTACGAATCAGAAATAGAAAGCAAGTTCGAACTTTAATATCTGAGGGTCATAGGACCACGAACTATGTCTCCGGTATTTAGGTATTATTACCTTAACCTTAACAGTCATTAGACTATACAGAGTCTTCTTAACGTACTTAGGGGGATCAGCCCTTTGTACCATGTATTGTGCACAAACATCTAAACGTTACACGTACAAAATCCCCTATATTAGGGTTGTTCGTCTCAGTTTGAATTTAGAATTTTCGCACTAAAGAAAGTTTAGTTTGGAACTAGCTTATCAGTGTTTCTAGAATTTTAGAACACTATTCAATTATAGATTAGCTCAATCAATAAGAGTTTACTTACTACTTGAAGGTTTAATACAAGAGTTTATAACTGAACAAGGCTATCAAAGTCAAAGATCGGATATCAACAATATAATTGAATAAACATGATACACATGCAAAGTGCTATATCCAAAAGAGTTAGAATAATCTCACTTGAATCAATGTATTAGAACAATATACGCTTTGAATAATAACTAGGAAAGTGAAACTTGCTTGATGTAACGAACTAGGTTACAAGAGCTTTTACAAACATACACAAGATAGATTAGGCTTGCTCAACCTTACAAAGAATTTCAGGACTTGTACAATAACAATTTAGGAATGGGAACTTGCATTCATTATGAAAAGAATGAAGCTAGAAAGCTTGCTCAATGTAAAGAGTTAAGGTTCAGAAACTTGCCTTGTATGTAAGCTACACAAGTGTAAAATATCTCCAATTACCCTACATATATCATTGAAATCGCAACAACAATTAGTTGTATGAACATTAGCTTTAGGGTTTAAACCATCATTTAGGTCATAACCCTAACCTAGCGCCTAACCATGTAGGTTAACATACTTAACGAATTTGAAATCTCATTACGATCCAATATAACTTTATCGTTCATCTCTAACTTTGAAAACATCACATTTGGTTTCATTTTATAACTTATTTAAATAATTATTTAAAATCTTTACACTTTGCATTACACCACATTACAATCTATTATTATACTTTATATTATGTCTTAACATCATTAACATGCATGCTTAACCAACATAAGTCCATTACACATAACCTGCAAATAAGCACACTTCACTGCCTCAGACTAGAGTATGGCGCAGCTGCGCTTGGGACAACAACATACGATAACCTTAATATCATCTAAACATACATTAACTAAAATGCAGAATATAATAAACGTACGTCGTTCATTCAAAAGGTGTTACTAGTCCCAAGATACGATAACCTTAATATCATCTTACACACATACCCTAAAATAAACATTAGGTGTGACGCCCCCAAAATAGGTCTATTCCACCCAACCCATTCTGAGTCGCCAAATACATGGTATAAAAAATAACTACAACTTTATTATTATAATTGTGGTGCAAAATACGACAACACATATACTCAAGAAGTCACCAGATAGAGGCTCGTGGCTCTTTACTTATGGCTCTGATACCAACTGTGACTCTTATCACAACCTTGGATAGCACGTTACAAAGACACCTTACATAAATGTACAGTTAATAACTATTTTAGAAATTAAAATCTTTGGAAAATACTTAAGCAAACCTTCGTACATGGGAGGCCATGCGTCTAGGTTATGATAGATATCATATGCCCACAGAATTATCCTTGGTTGACCCAATAGACCCCAAAAAAATGAGAAGTTTACTATCATGTTTTTTCCAATGGTGAGTCTTCTTTTGACATATAATTATCTCCATTGTCTTCAATTGAGAATTATATTTCAACCAAACTCCAAGATTATATAAGTAGTACTCGTAGATATACTCAGTAAGTGGATGTGCACAACCCTGTCTTATAATAACACGAGATTGTATGTTATTAGACATCTTGTATGACAGTGACAAAACACCCTTCCAAAGTTAGGTTTTCCTCACCCTATTTGATTAACCAAATATAACTATTAAATGACGTATAAAATACGATACATTTATCCAAAATTCTCAATAAAATTATTTTCATACTGTTTTAGAGGAAACCTCAACAGCTATAGACCATCGTTCTATTCTCCTGTTACCCCCGCTCGACCCAGCTACACTCTTGTTACCTGAAAGTAATTGTGAAGTAAAAGGGTGAGCACAAATAGCCCATTAAAGAATATCATGACTAAAGATAAATAAATTATCAATAGCCTTCGTCAATAATAAATCTGAGATTTAGAACATATGGTAGAAGATAAAACTTTTCAACCATAGTTGCAACTCCATTAGAAGAGTCAAATAGACCATAAAGTCTATTATCTTCTCTATGTTAAAAGACCACCAACAATGTTTTATCCCTATAACATCAATCAACAGTTTTGATCCACAATCATATGAATAACTCATAATCATAATTGTGGTTCTAAATTCCTCTTCTCATCGAGGACGAATATAATTTTCATCACCTGTCTTTACCTGAAACATCAAATATTATGGTTATAATAAATCGCAGTTCCTGTTCATAATCATACTAATAAATTCATCTTTGCACTACGCCCAAAGATATTCATTAACAGTTCATCTTTGCACTACAGGCCAAAGATATTCAACAATAGGTCATCTTTGCACTACATGCCAAAGATATCAATATCTCAAAAAAATATATAATCATTTCAGAATTTATATAAACAATAATTATATCCATGTTGATCAATTCACCTTTGCACTTAAACTAAAGATACTCAATTATAAATTCAATGGTCATGATCATACCAGTCAATAATTCATCTTTGCACTACTGGCCAAAGAGAACCCATAGTCACGATCATACCAATAATCTACCCATCTTTACTCTCAAGTCAAAGAGAAAATTTCATCACTAGGATTATAACAATGTTATATATGATAATAAAAATAATATGATCAATAACTGCATTTAATTTCTAGAGTAAGATTCCTAAATCAACGATAATTTGGTTAGAAAAAGAAACCAAGTTTGTCGTGAATAGTATCCTGTGAATAGTAACTCATAAATAGTAACTCGTGAATAGTAACTCATGTATAGTAACTCGTGAATAGTACTTCATATTCGTACATAGTACCGTATACGTAAATAATGTCATATACGTAAATAGTGCCATATACATGAATAGTATCGTATACGTGAATAGTGCCGTATACGTGAATAGTAATCCCGACACGAAAAGATAGAAATTTTACAATAAAATTCATATCAATATTTCGGCATATTGATATTGAAGAAAATAATATCATTTACTTGAAAAAAATAACATCCCTTACCATCCCTTACTATCCCCTACAATCCCTTACCTCAAAGTGCAATACTTCTGACTGGAATATCGGATATAACGCTGAAGTAGCAACACTCAAGATATCTAAATACTCACAAAAGTACGGTCAATAATATAGAGAGAGAAAAGTTCAGTTTCTGAGGTGATTTTTAATTCTAACCTAAGCACTCTATTTATAGAAAAATGCTTAGAACACCAAAGCAGAAAATTTAATAAAATAATATTATTTATTAAATTTTTCCTACGCACACCTTAGAATTTAGAATTCAGAATTTTACACATCTTAGTGGGGCCCACTAAAATGAAAAACATGTTTTAAACATTTTTTGTAAAAAAATCAATTCAGACTCAATATTTCGGAACTTCAATAATTCATAATAAATAGCCCTTTTATCCAAACAAATCGAATCTTATGTCCTTTCCATAGGAAATTTAATTCTCTACAACTTTGTAAGTTTAAGTTTTTCTAAATTCTAAGCAGAAATTGACCGAAATCCACATACGAACGATTTTATAAGCTATAATCAAAATTTAGTCAAAAATTGGGTCCACTAACACACAAAACATGTGTTAAATATTTTTTGTAACAAAAATATTTTTCCTCCTCATTTATTGATATATCACACATTCATTGTAAAAATATCATCATTATTATATTATTGTAATATAATAAAATATTTTATCAAAAAAGATAAAATATCAATTTTTAACAATTATCACTTTTCTAAAAATTCCTCCATTTATATCCACATAAATAAATATTTTTCTTATCATATAAATCAATAATTAATTATTCACAAATAATATTACAGAATCACCATACTGACAACCAAGCCGTTCCCAAGAAAGAGGGGGCTTTCCACTAAGGATTGCTCCTCACTGGCGCGCAATTAGGTGACCAAACCTCTCTTTGACAGAACTTTCTAGACATTGCCAATAATGCTATCTAATAATATTATTCAAATAATATGAATTATTGATCTGATAATAAAAAATACTGTGCAGTGACAATTATTAAAACAACAATAATATAAAATATCAATGTAGCAATTATTGAATCAATAAAATAAAATATTGAACAGTAATTACTGTAACAATGATTGAGTAGTGCCTTCTTACGTAAGGATAAAAAATATTGTGCAATACCGTGTGCTACTGTGCAACCACGCGTATTACTGTATTTTAACCACCAGTTATTCCAACAGTATTAACAGTAACAACTACGCCGTTATTTATAAAAAAACTCATACTTGTCGTTTTCTTCATCCGACAGTTTTTCGTTATGGGGCCCACAAATAGTTGCGCCGTCATACTAATATTCCCCGACAGCCAGAATATTGCATGACCAAACCCATATTCCCCAACAGAAATGAGTATTTTATAACCACTTGCTTATTTTAAAAAATTTACATATATCGCCCTTAACTTTAAACTTTTATCAATTTAACTATTTACTAAATAAAAAAATTGAATACTTTTATTTCATAAAATTCGGGGTCTTACATTAGGGTTCATATTACATAATAGTAATTTAAAACTAGGCATAAGAAAAATCTACTCCTTGCCACTATTCTACATCATCCCTTTACCCTTGTCCTTCCTTGAGGTCTCGGGCTTAGTTGCAATATAATTCATGATATAGCAAGGATGAGCAACAAGTTTGCCCAATAAGTTTAAATACAACAATAAGAATATATCATGATGAATGGAAAAATAACTGACAATGAATTCAATAATATGAATATCTAAAGGATTCAACAATATGAATATCGCAAGCAAAGATAATGATTGCTTTTAGAATAACTGCTAGTCAAATAGACTTTGACCTATAACTCTCCAATGGAATCAATAGCTAATTGACCATTTGGTTACTGGCTACAGAATAAGTACTTGAGGGGATCAATCTCGCGTACACCATGTATATGCATAACATTTAAATCTGCTTTGTGTATCTTATATTAGATACATGGTACTCCCCTATCATAGAAAGGGGTGTTATTTCAGTCTAAGAATCCTTAGCCTCAATAGGTGTGGATAGCTTTTATAAAACTTAATACGCTTGTCTGACCGAACAAATGTTCAGACTCTATCTCACACAGTTCAAGAATTATTTGAAATTTAAATGATGTACAAGTCCAAGACTGTACGAACTCAAGTGCACTAAGTGCGAATATCAATACTATCGATGTGGAATGATTGTAAAGTAATTAAACCATTTAATAGTGCTTGGAAATAATATTCAAGCTTAAATGAATAAGTTTTAATTCAATAATAACCTTCTCAATACAATATGATAAGGATAATAACTTTCACAACAAATAAAGTTGTGTAAGCTAGGAAACATTTCAATATAATAATATAGTGTTCGGATACTTGATCAATATAAATTTGAGTAAGGTTAAGAAAACTTACACAATCAAAGAGAAAAGTTCAAAGAAACTTGCTTACGATATGCGTCGAATAAAGTAATGCAAGGGTTTAGGACATTTGCCTATTTGCTCAGCTACAATATAATACTCGCTTTAACTAACTCGCGTTCAAACGACCTAACATTATCAAGTCGATCATTTCAATTAGTCTGTGTAAACTAGTACGAGTCTATCCTTAAAATAATCAAGTCTTCACATAGCATGCTTCTCAACCCATTATATGGCACATTGGTCACATATTACAAGATAAAGAAATCATATAAGCATGCCTTAAATTTCAGAACCAAAAACAGAATCTATTTGCGACTACAGGATGGCGCAATTGCGTCTGGTCTAGGCTTAGGGATAGCACAGATGCGCTGTCCCCTGGCCAGACCAGGTTTGAGCCTTGCACATCCTGACTTCATTCCAACTCTAATATACACCTATACATACATATTAACATACATTCATTCTAGAGTTTCACATATATCACATGATCTTACTTGAGTTCATTACTTCAAGTTTAACTTACAAGTTAAATGTAATTAAAACATAAAAAAGTCATGCAATCATTTGTGCCTTACAACTTTGATCATTCAATACTTAGTAGTCATGCTTATATATAGACAATACGTGTATACTTTACTGACACAGTTTATATTTTAGAAATTTTCCTTTCATGACTATGCGTGAATAAGTGAAAACCATACATTAACTAAACGATGTTCATGCCAATATGTCTATAGGCGTAATGAGTGCTACTATACATGCTTGCATGGTCATAACGTACTTTACTTCATTATTTGATGACATTAGCTTTCTCATTTTAACTTTCCTTGAATTTCACACAAAGTCAACTTAGCATATACAAGGAATCTTTACAAATAACTCTTATGCCTTTACAACATATATTGAAGTCACATATATATGCTCAAATGGTCAGAACTTATAAGATAAAAGTTTTGGTCAAGTTCACTTTGAAAAGTCCTAAATTTCTTATCTTAGAACTAGTCTTAACTGTCAATCACGTATGCTAGTATGTTTAATCACTTTAGTCTTGCATTTCATGTCAATATACACCATATTATAATGTTCATAAAGTCAGAATGCTCGCATTATGTGTTCGTGACAAAGTTCACTTTTGAAATCACAAATCTCATTTAAAAACCCCAAGTGTTGTGCCAATCATTTCTATACTTGTTCATCCTATATGCACATGCTTCTATGTGTGTGCTAAAATAGTTTACACGCTTCTCTAACCATATACTAACAAGTTAGCTCAACAAAAACTTAACAGAAAACATCATAGCTGGTGCAGGTCTGGCACAGCTGTGCTGCTCCCTAGTACAATTAGGGCGCAGCTGCGCCATGCCAGGACCAGAAATATAAACTGACTCTGTTTTTGCAGAGCCTTACCCAACATGATTCCTTTCTTTTTAAACATGATGCAAACCATCATTAAGGAGTTAAAACATGTAAACATACTTCATAAACATATCATGGAATGTTACTTCACATTAATTAACAAAGAATTCAATTAATTCCTAAGATTTTGACAAAACCCAACTAAGAACACAATTAGGATTTTCATACCTCTTGAAGAGATTGGGCAGCAATACACTCACTCCTTAGCAACTAATTCTCAGCAATTGCACCAAGGAAGATGAAAGTCTCATTTATATGAGATTGATTATCTAGATAATGGAATTACCTCCCAAATCAAACCAAAGGATTTCAAGAATGCTCAAGGGTTAAAAGAGAGTTGGTGAGAGTTGGTGATTACACTCATGAATCCCACTCCCTATCCACTTATTGATCTAGATTGGTGAATTTGAGATGAAGAATAGAGTAGGCTTACTAGCTTTTGAAATATACGTAAATTAGCTTCATGCTCCTATTCATGTACTTGGTGACACTCATTTTGGGACAAAGAAATCTCAGCACTTGCAAAATGAAATGCAACATTTGGCTTATACCATATATACCCATAATATATACTTTGGTTATAAAGTGTGTATACACAATTAATTTCACATAACATAGTTTATAATGATTTAAAGAACATACAATGTATTTCCTAATAACAAGGTATCGAGTAGTGCACATACATATAATTCATGTACACTTTCAATTACCATGACTGTTATTATCATAATAACTTAATGAAATCATTATTAATTTAACAATTGATATTATTATATGTCAATAGGGTATACATGGATGTTTACCCACACACTTCATATCATATAACAATATTATTATGCAACTCACTTGAATACAAATAAGTCTTATTATATAGTCTATAGATATAATAGATAGACATATTAATGTGCCACCTTGTACTATATAAAATATAGTTAGCTACCATATAATAAAGGTTTACTATATTGCACAAATTAATCAAGTAAACACATACTCATTTTATAACTTATTAATCTGATACTCATTAATTATTATTTATTTATAATTATTATCAATTAACACATTATCAATTAATTTCCCATAATTGCAATTAATTAATATGTTCAGTTCTTGCTACTATATTCAAATAACTTGAATATTTAATTAATAATCTTATCAAGTCTTTGATATTAAACCTTAGGGTTAGTCCACTAATTTAAACAAACTATTAGTGACTCCCTTTAATCATTTCATAAATTCACATAACCACATAAGGTTTAAATAAACTCACAAAACTAACTCATTATAATTAAATCACATATTTAATTAAATAAGGAGTTTAAAATTCACGGTCATTACATCCCTCCCCCCTTATAAAAATTCCGTCCTCGGAATTGTAAAAATAAGGTTACTCAAATATGAACGGATAATTCGCTCTCATTTTCTCTTCTAGCTCCCACGTAGCTTCTTCTACTGCGTGGTTCCTCCAGAGAATCTTAACGGAATGGATAATCTTATTCCTCAACTTCTGTTTCTTCCTATCTAATATCTGGATAAGAACTTCTTCATACGATAAGTCTTTCTCGACTTGAATTGGTTTATAGGAGATAACGTGCTTGTAGTCCGGTTTATATGGTCGTAATACTGACACATGAAACACGTTGTGAATGTGCTCAAGTTCAGGAGATAACGCTACCTCGTACGCCACTTTACCGACTCGTCTCAAAATCTCAAACGGTCCTATGAACCTAGGGCTCAACTTGCCCTTTTTCCCAAAATAAATCTTCCCTTTCTAGGGAGATACTTTCAGAAATGTATAGCTCCCTACTTCAAAATCTCTCTTCTTGCTATGTAAATCCGCATACTTCTTCTGGCGATCTTGAGCTGCTACTAATCGTGCTCTTATCACCCTGATGATTTCTACCATCTGTTGTACCAACTCTGGTCCCAATAGTCGACGCTCTCCAACTTCATCCCAGTATAAGGGCATTCTACATTTCCTCCCATACAGTGCTTCGTACGGTTGCATTCTAATACTGGCGTGATGACTATTGTTATACGCGAACACTACTAATGGAAGGTGATCCACCCAACTACCCTTGAAGTCCATCACACAAGCTCGGAGCATGTCTTGAAGTGTTTGAATTGTTCTCTCGCTTTGCCCATCGGTCTGCGGATGATACACGGTACTCATTCGTAGTTATGTCCCCATTCTTTCTTAAAGACTATTCCAGAAGTTTGAGGTGAATCACGGATCTCTATCTGATACAATAGATACCGACACCCCATACCTCGATCAAATAACATGTATGCATCAATATCATTGATCAGAATGACACCTGACACCACGTCCTTAGACTCCACCGCATCCTGTATAGTCATGTTGAACGTTCATGCCATTGGTTTGTTGGCTTGACTGGCTGACCCTCTAATGTTCAGCCCATTGTTGTTGTTGTTGCGGTTACTGCTAGCTGCATCGCCCTTTTTCTTCGGGCAGTCCTTGATTTGATGGTATGTGGTGCCACATGAGAAACATCCTCCCTTCGGCTTATTCGGACACTGAGGAGCCATGTGCCCCGGTTGTCCACAACGATAACAAACACTCTTTCCTTTCATGAACTCCCTCGAGTGATTCCTCCCACATTTGCTGCACTTTATACTTTTCTTGGCCTCCCCCCGGACTTATTACCTCCTGAGGATTGGCTCTCTGTCCATTTACGCTTGTTGGGGTTGCTGCCTCCGCTGCTTCCCCCCTTCTGACCGTCCTGTCCGGTCTTCTTTTCTTATTTGAATCGCGCGATGGCTTCATTGCCTCCTTCGACAATGATAGTCCTTTCTAAAAGATCAGAGTAAGTCTTAATCTTTAATACAACCACTGCTTTCTGCACCCATGCTTTCAGTCCTAATTCTAACCTCCTTGCCTTCGTGTAACCCTGATGTGACGCGAATCGGGCCAACTCGTTAAATTTTGCTGCGTACTCTGTGACAGACATACTACCTTGCTTTAGTTCCAGAAACTTAACTTCCATATCCTGTTGCGTATTCTCTGAGAAGTAATTCTCAAGGAATAGCTCCTTAAATCTGTCCCAAGGAATAACTCCTTTGTCTGCTCATCCCTTATTGGCTTTCTACCAATAGTTAGCTTCACCCTTCATCATGAAAGTGGCAAAACTCGTCTTCTGTGCTTCGGCCACTCGTGCGACCTCAAACACCTTCTCCATTTCTTTTATCCATGTCTGGGCTTCAATTGGGTCCAAGGTTCCTCAAAACTCTGGCGGTCCTACCAATTTAAAGTCCTTAAAGCTAGACAAGTGCTGTCTTGGCCGCCCTGCTACTGGCGGGGGTGTGTTTTACATTGCCTCAGTTAACAGATTAACGAAGTTCTGCATTGGATCAACATTTTCCCCTCCACCATTATTAACGGATCCTTACTCCCTCTAATTTCGCTGAAGTCTCCTATGCGGCATGATCTGAGGAAAGGAAGAAATAATTAAGCTTTATGTGATATGTTATCCATGTTAGCATTAAGAAGTTTAAGACGTCTATCAATCATTTTTGATTTAAATAAACCACTTCAATATCACAATAAAACTCGATGGATTTCCTCATCCCATCACTTACATACTTTACTTGAGTTTTCTACTAAGGTTATAACCTAGATTTCGCATTCCTAACGTTTATAACCTACGGCTCTAATACCAACCTATGACGCCTCCGAAACCGGGTCCTCTGACCCCGATTCGGTCATCACAAAAAATATAAACATCCACCTCTAAACAACATACGATAACTGAAATGAAGAATATAATAAACGTACATCGTTCATTCAAAAGGTGTTACTAGTCCCAAGATATGATAACCTTAATATCATCTTACACACATACCCTAAAATAAACATTAGGGTTCATATTACATAATAGTAATTTAAAATTAGGCATAAGGAAAATCTGCTCCTTGCCACTATTCTACATCTTTCCTTTACCCTTGTCCTTCCCTGAGGTCTTGGGCTTAGCTGTAATATAATTCATGATATAGCAAGGATGAGCAACAAGTTTGCCCAATAAGTTTAAATACAACAATAAGGATATATCATGATGAATGGAAAAATAACTGACAATGAATTCAACAATATGAATATATGAAGGATTCAATAATATGAATATCGCAAGCAAAGATAATGATTGCTTTTAGAATAACTGCTAGTCAAATAGACTTTGAACAATAACTCTCCAATGGAATCAATAGCTAATTGACCATTTAGTTACTGGCTACAAAATAAGTACTTGAGGGGATCAGCCTCGCGTACACCATGTATATGCATAACATTTAAATCTACTCTGTGTATCTTATATTAGATACATGGTACTCCCATATCATAGAAAGGGGTGTTTTTTCAGTCTAAGAATCCTTAGCCTCAATAGGTGTGGATAGCTTTTATAAAACTTAATACGCTTGTATTACCGAACAAAGGTTCAGACTCTATCTCACACAGTTCAAGAATTATTTGAAATTTAAATGATGTACAAGTCCAAGACTGTATGAACTCAAGTGCACTAAGTGCGAATATCAATACTATCGATGTGGAATGATTGTAAAGTAATTAAACCACTTAATAGCATGCTTGAAAATAAGATTCAAGCGTAAATGAATAACTTTTAATTCAATAATAACCTTCTCAATACAATATAAGAAGGATAAGAAACTTTCACAACAAATAAAGTTGTATAAGCTAGGAAACATTTCAATACAATAATATAGTGTTCGGATACTTGATCAATATAAATTTGAGTAAGGTTAAGAAAACTTACACAATCAAAGAGTAAAGTTCAAAGAAACTTGCTTACGATATGCGTCGAATAAAGTAATGCAAGGGTTTAGGACACTTGCTTGTTTGCTCAACTACAATATAATACTAGCTTTAACTAACTTGCGTTCAAACGACCTAACATTATCAAGTCAATCATTTCAATTAGTATGTGTAAACAAGTACGAGTCTACCCTTAAAATAATCAAGTCTTTGCATAGCATGCTTCTCAACCCATTATATAGCACATTGGTCACATATTACAAGATAAAGAAATCATATAAGCATGCCTTAAATTTCAGAACCAAAAACAGAATCTATTTGCGACTGCAGGATGGCGCAGTTGCGCCTGGTCTAGGCTTAGGGACAGCGCAGCTGCGCTGTCCCCTGGCCAAACCAGGTTTGAGCCTTGCACATCCTGACTTCATTCCAACTCTAACATACACCTATACATACATATTAACATACATTCATGCTAGAGTTTCACATATATCACATGATCATACTTGAGTTCATTACTTCAAGTTTAACTTACAAGTTAAATGTCATTAAAACATAAAAAGGTCATGCAATCATTTGTACCTTACAACTTTGATCATTCAATACTTAGTAGTCATGCTTGTATATAGACAACACATGTATACTTTACTCACATAGTTTATATTTTAGAAATTTTCCTTTCATGACTATGCGTGAATAAGTGAAAACCATACATTAACTAAACGATATTCATGCCAATATGTCTATAGGCGTAATGAGTCCTAATATACATGCTTGCATGGTCATAACGTACTTTACTTCATTATTTGATGACATTAGCTTTCTCATTCTAACTTTCCTTCAATTTCACACAAAGTCAACTTAGCATATAAAAGGCATCTTTTCAAATAACTCTTATGCTTTTACAACATATATTGAAGTCACATATATATGCTCAAATGGTCAGAACTTATAAGATAAAAGTTTTGGTCAAGTTCACTTTGAAAAGTCCTAAATTTCTTATCTTAGAACTAGTCTTAACTGTCAATCATGTATGCTAGTGTGTTTAATCACTTTAGTCTTGCATTTCATGTCAATATACACCATATTATCATGTTCATAAAGTCAGAATGCTTGCATTATGTGTTCGTGACAAAGTTCACTTTTGAAATCACAAATCTCATTTCAAAACCCCAAGTATTGTGCCAATAATTTCTATACTTGTTCATCCTATATGCACATGCTTCTGTGTGTGCTAAAATAGTTTACATGCTTCTCTAACCATATACTAACAAGTTAGCTCAACAAAAACTTAACAGAAAACATCATAGCTGGTGCAGGTCTGGCGCAGCTGCGCTGCATCCTAGTACAATTAGGGCGCAGCTGCGCCATGCCAGGACCAGAAACAGAAACCGACTCTATTTTATAGAGCCTTACCTAACATGATTCTTTTCTTTTTAAACATGTTGCAAAGCATCATTAAGGAGTTAAAACATGTAAACATACTTCATAAACATATCATGGCATGTTACTTCACATTGATTAACAAAGAATTCAATTAATTCCTAAGATTTTGACAAAACCCAACTAAGAACACAATTAGGATTTTCATACCTCTTAAAGAGATTGGGCAGCAATACACTCACTCCTTTGCAACTAATTCTCAGTAATTGCAACAAGGAAGATGAAAGTCTTATTTATATGAGATTGATTATCTAGATAATGGAATTACCTCTCAAATCAAACCAAAGGATTTCAAGAATGGTCAAGGGTTAAAAGAGAGTTGGTGAGAGTTGGTGATTCCACTCATGAATCCCACTCCCTATCCTCTTATTGATCTAGAATGGTAAATTTGAGATGAAGAATAGAGTAGGCTTACTAGCTTTTGGAAAATACGTAAATTAGCTTCATGATCCTATTCATGTACTTGGTTACACTCATTTTGGGCCAAAGAAATCTCAGCACTTGCAAAATGAAATGCAACATTTGGCTTATATCATATATACCCATAATATATACTTTGGTTATAAAGTGTGTATACACAATTCATTTCACATAACATAGTTTATAATGATTTAAAGAGCATACAATGTATTTCCTAATTACAAGGTATCGAGTAGTGCACATACATATAATTCATGTACACTTTCAATTACCATGACTGTTATTATCATAATAACTTAATGAAATCATTATTAATTTAACAATTGATATTATTATATGTCAATAGGGTATACATGGATGTTTACCCACACACTTCATATCATATAACAATATTATTATCCAACTCACTTGAATGCAAATAAGTCTTATTATATAGTCTATATATATAATAGATAGACATATTAATGTGCCACCTTGTACTATATAAAATATAGTTAGCTACCATATAATAAAGGTTTACTATATTGCACAAATTAATCAAGTAAACACATACTCATTTTTTAAATTATTAATCTAATACTCATTAATTATTATTTATTTATAATAATTATCAATTAACACATTATCAATTAATTTCCCATAATTGCAATTAATCAATATGTTCAGCTCTTGCTACTATATTCAAATAACTTGAATATTTAATTAATAATCTTATCAAGTCTTTGATATTAAACCTTAGGGTTAGTCCACTAATTTAAATAAACTATTAGTGACTCCCTTTAATCATTTCATAAATTCACATAACAACATAAGGTTTAAATAGACTCACAAAACCAACTCATTATAATTAAATCACATATTTAATTAAATAAGGAGTTTAAAATTCACGGTCATTAGACCTCTTGTTTGATATTGGGTGTATGTGCCTCATTCTCGCTATATCTTTTGATAGGCCTCTGTTAGTAGTAGGGCGTCTGCGCCTCATTTCCCTGTATTTTTAGCTGTACAGAGATGATATATATAGATGATGATGTATTTAGGAATGTATGTACTATCTTCTATTCCCTGCATCATATTGCCATCTATTATCTATTATGCATGTATCATGTTATACATATGTATGTATATCCAGAGATGTTCAGCATTGACCCCTAGATGGTATTACGATACGGGCCATACATATGTCTTCTTCGACAGTCAGCCGCACAGATCACACCCCACCATTATTGGTAGCATCCCATCTGAGATATTGGTATGATAGTATGTCACCCCTAGATAGGATGACCGTAGATCAATCGTTGCAGCATACCATGACCCTTTTGATGTTTCAGGTTCCCGCAAGATTTGTGGAGGGCATGCTGGAGCACTAGGTACTAGAGAGGCATGTTTTTTTGGCTTGGGACCTTGGAGTTGACTCTGACTTTGGAGGAGTATACACGTTTGACGATGCTACCACTTGATAGACCTTACGTGCATATGGCCATTGGTGACATGAGCCATCAGTTTATGACTCTCACCGGGCTGAGGCAGAGAGTTGTGCAGAATGAGATCACATCCGACCACGTGATATCCCAACATTTTTTGATTGACAAATTTGGCTATGAGGACAGCTATGTTCGGTATTCTGGGGGTTTCACCATACCAGAGGACCAGTGGCATTTGGCCAGACTGAATGCATTGCTTCTATGTGTATTATCATACGTATACATGCCACGATACGTGGATGAGTTGGACACGGCGTTATTATGGCAGTGAGAGCTCTCAGGGAGGGTCGCACCATTATTCTGATGATCATGGGAGAGACACTGAGGTTGGCCACATTCTGCAGGACTTAGCTTACAGGGACATTCATAGGTATTTCGATCATGCTATTCGTGTAGTTTATGTCACAACTGAGACCGATTGGCACATTCAGACAACACGGGTATTGTTTCACCTATGAGATAGCTATGTCGTATTCCTTCCAACCTACGGAGTGTACAGATCCTGCATCTTGGTCCGTTTTCCTAGCTGGGATTGGAGATTTGTTTGCTATCTTGCCGTGTACAGAGCTCAGTTCGCCCTACAGTTTCATTACTCATGCTTCGGGCATGGATTATCTCCCTCTAGCTAGTTTGAGGGGCATGACTACCTACCACCCACTACAGTGATGTCGCAGTTTGACCAGTTCTAGGATTTCCATCCTTTGAATGGGGAGTTAGGCCAGCACTTATCTTCTCGCCACTTGTCAGTAGAGGACCGATCCCGAGTGTATGCTTATTGGGATCAGCGTGAGATAGCTGGTTTTTCTGTTAGCCATCCGGATTGTTCGCCAGAGTATTCTGCGTGGATGGAGACAGAGACTTCATCGGCTACGGCAGTATCCACAGTTCCGGATAATGATTCCGATGATGGAGAACCCATGGAGGACATTGATTCTCACACCGAGTAGGAGCCATTTACTTGGTTGCCAGTAGCTCTCTTAGATTCTCCCAGTACTAGTACTATTGTGATCCAGCATTCAGCACAGTACTTTGAGCAGAGTCTTCATTTGATGACCTTTGAGAGAGATAAGGCTAGAGCCCTGATGTTGACAGCTCTTGATGGGAGAGTCGTAGCTCTATTAGAGAGAGACGAGGCATTAGCTCGTAGAAATGCTACTGTTGTTAAGCGGGATGAGGCCATATCAGCCAGAGATGCCGTGATCGTTGAGCGGGATGCTACCCTATCTGATAGCGATGTAGCTATTGTAAACAGTACTTCAGTGAGATCCCTGACCACTGGTATGCTTGTCAAGATGAGTGCGTATATAGATGAGCACCGCATCACCATGCAGATGGCCTCGGACTTGCTGACGCGTGTGGATATCCTTGTACAGGAGACCACAACATTACCACCTTCTTCTAAGAGAGATGCTATGTTAGATCTGCTAGCCCGCATGCATACCGATCTGTAGATAGCCTTGTATTTTCCTGCACAGACTAGCTTAGCCATTTTGTCGTGTATAGTTTACATTATGTATATCAGACAATATTATATATAGCAGGGAAATATATTTTTGATCACTTCCCTTTTAGATATGCCTGAATACTTGCTTAATATTTGCCTGCTTCTTTAGGGTTTGTGATCTTAATGTATTCTGAATTCCTCCTTATAGGATGGACATTGAGTTGTCTCTGGACAGTTCAGAATAGATCATTGATCTGTGTGTATCCCTACCATCTTTGGTGTCTTGGGACTGGTTTCTGTATAGAAATATGGAAAGGAGTGTGGCTTTCCTATCTAAGATTGACCACACCAAAGATGGTCGCCAGTACTCCTATTTAGGAGGAGCCTAGTTAATTCCATCTCTTATGGATTGGTATTGCTCTTCAAGGTACAACCGCAGCTTAGATGGTCGTCGAGTCTCCCGTTTACATGGGGAGGTCAGGTAATTCCATCCCTTTGGTTTGAAGCCAATGAAATGTGGTGGATTGAAGTTTGATCCCAGTACCGTTGATAAGTTTTTATGTTTTGGTAGGTGGTTAGACCGAACCATAAATGGCTGCCTACGTACTCCTGTTGAAGAGGAGATCAGGCCTACGTAGTTAGAACCTGGTGTAAGAGGTTCAATGTTGTATGTGGTAGAAAGGGTGTAGGAATGTTTCTGTTATTTTTATTTTTGTAACGAGAAAGGTGTAGAAGTGTTTTTGTTTTATTGCGACTGGGCCATATAAAATGGTTGCCTACGTACTCCCGTGTATTAAGGAGATCAGGTCGACGTAGTTCGCCCCTCAGGACGATTTGGTAGCCAACGAAAAAGTTTGATCCTATGTAGAGGACAAACTATGGTGGGGCAGAAAGTTTAATCCTAAGTTCAGGATAAACTGCAGGTGAAAAGTTTGATCCCATGTTTGGGTATAAACTACAAGTGTGAAAGATTCAATCCCTAGTGGGATAACCGAAGTTAAGTAAGGGTTAAAAAACCAAGTGAAGAGGAAAGGATCTGATGATCCGAAAACCAGGTTGCTGGCTTGAAAAGTGTGTTTCCCTGAGGGGTGCAGTGTGGAAAAAAAAGATGTATGTAGTGAGGGGTTAAAGAACCAGAATGACTGATGATCTGATGATCCAACACCAGGATGTTTGCTTGATGGTAACTTCAGATATAGTACCGTTTTACAGTGTCTGAGTTAATGAGTTGAGGAAATTCATCGTCGTCCATTTCCTGCAATCTGAAAGCACCTCCTGTCAATACTTCCTTGACAATAAACGAGCCTTCCCAGTTAGGGGCGAATTTTTCCTTAGACTGATCTTGGTTGTCGATGATCTTCTTCAAAACCAAGTCATGTTGTTTAAACTGCCGTAGCCGGACTTTTTTGTTGTAGGATCGGGCGATCCTTTGTTGATATAACTGACCATGGAATATAGCCGCAGTTCACCTTTCGTCTATTAGAGACAATTGTTGATATCTATCTTGTACACATTGATCTTCATCCAACTGAGCGTCTATCAATACTCTGAGAGATTCCATTTCTACCTCTATGGGGAGTACTGCTTCCATCCCATAGGTTAATGCGTAGGGGGTTGCCCCAGTTGAAGTGCCCATTGATATTCTGTAAGCTAACAGAGTAAGAGGCATTAGGTCAGGCCAGCCTTTGTGGTTGGCGAACATCTTTTACGTGATCTTCTTGATGTTTTTATTAGCCGCTTCAACAACACCATTCATCTTTAGACGGTAAATGACAGATTTAAGATGTTTGATGTGGAATTTACTGTATAAGTCCTCCATCATTCTGTTATTGAGGTTCTTAGCATTGTCTGATATAATTACCTCTGGTTGTCCATGTCGACAAATGACATTGCTTCTGATGAAAGCAATAATGACTTCTTTGGTAACCCTGGGGAAGGAGGCTGCTTCTATCCACTTGGTGAAGTAATCGATCATGGTGAAGATAAAGCGATGTCCATTACTGGCTTTGGGCCCAATCACGTCCATTCCCCATATTGTGAAGGGCCAAGGCGAACTCATATTATGGAGCTCCCGTGGAGGGGCGTGGATAGCATTCCCATGAATTTGGCATTGATAACATCTCCTGACGTGGTCATTGCAATCAGCCTTGAGAGAAAGCCAGTAATGTCATGTTCTGAGGATCTTCTTTACAAGTAAAGGGCCACTCTTGTGTGGGCCACATACTCCACCATGGACCTCATCCATGAGTCTTTGAGCTTGATCCTTTTCCAGGCATCTGAGGAGACCTAGTTCTGCATCTCTCTTGTAGAGTACATCTCCGCTCAGGTAGAATTTCATAGTAAGTCGATAAATCCCCCTTTGCTCAGTCAGGCTTGCCTCAGTGGGTGTACATCCATCTTGCAAGTACTCCTTGATATGTTGATACCAAAGTTGTTGGATGGGAGGTAGCTCATCTGATACTTCTCCAACATAGTTCCCATTGGCTGGTGCCTTTTGCAGGACAAATGTGACGATTGGCTTGTGTTCCTTATCAGGTATGTGAATCAAGGAAGCCAAAGTTTCTAGTGCATCTGCGAAGTCATTCCTATTACGAGGAATGTGTAGAAAGGAGATCTTTTTGAACTCCAAAGCCATCTGTAAAACATGCCGATGGTAAGGTACCAAATGTAGCTCTTTGGTTTGATAGATTCACGTGGATTGTTTGACTACCAACTCTAAATCCCCAAAGATAGTTAACCGCTTGATGCCCATTGAACGTGCAAGTTTTAACCCCATGATACATCCTTCATACTAAGCTATGTTGTTGGTGCTGACAAACTGTAATTTAACGGCGACGGGATACTGCTCCCCCGTACCGGATGCTAGAACTGCTCCAGCTCCAAAACCTTCCGTATTAATAGCTCCATCAAAATTCATGTTCCATACTTGGCGTGTATCATACTGATGGTGTTGTTGAATTGTCATTACCCCTTCATCGGGGAAGTATGTTTCCAAGGGTTTGAAATCCCCTGAAGGTGCGACGGCCAGTTGATCCGCGATTCCTTGACCTGTAATGGGATTTTGCGTCACGTAAACGATGTCAAATTATTGCAGAATCAACTGCCATCTGGACAATCGACAATTCAGTATGGGTTTGTTGAACACATACTTGAGAGGATCCACGAGGGATATGATATGGGTTGTGTGCCCATGGAGGTAATGTTGTAACCTCATGACATCACATGCTAAAGCACAATAAGTTTTCTCAATCAGAGTGTACTTGTGTTCACTGCTGCTGAATCTTTTGTTGAGGTAATAGATAGCTCGTTCTCGGCCTCTATCGTCTTTTTGACCCAGCATGCAACCCATGGCATTGTCACTTATGAACATGTACAAGAATAGGGGAACATCATCCCTGGGTGGTACCAAGACAGGAACTTTAACTAGCTTCTTTTTGATTGTAAGGAAGGCCTTCTGGCACTCATTATTCCATTTCATGGAGGAGTTTTTCCTTAATAGCTTGAAGATAGGCTCACAGGTTGCTGTGAGTTGAGAAATGAACCTACTAATGAAGTTAACTTTTCCCAAAAATCCCCGTATTTCATTCTCTGTCTGCGGAATGGGCATTTCAGTGATGGCCTGGATTTTTGTGGGATCCAGGTCAATCCCTTTGTGGCTAAATAGAAATCCTAGCAACTTGCCTGATTTAACGCTAAAGGCGCATTTGGTTGGATTCAATTTCAAGTTGTAGTTACGCAACCTGTTGAAGAGCTTTTTGAGATGGTCTAGGTGGTTTTCCTCCCTTTGGGATTTGACAATAATGTCATCCATGCAGATCTCTATCTCTTTGTGCATCAAGTAGTGGAAAAGAGCAATCATGGCTCGCTGATTGGTAGCTCCGGCATTGATGAGGCCAAAAGACAACCGTTTATAGCAAAAAGTTCCCCAAGGCATGATGAAAGAAGTTTTCTCATGATCCTCCTCAGCAACCATGATCTGATGATACCCCGCAAAGTAATCAGCAAAGGAGTACACGCCGTATTAAGCAGTATTGTCAATGAGAATGTGGATAAATGGCACGGGAAAGCTATCTTTAAGGTAAGCTTTATTCAGATCCCGATAATCTATGCAAACTCGCACCTTTCCTCCAGGCTTAGGCACGGGAACGATGTTGGATATTCATTCAGGAAATATGGATACCATGATAATACCAGCTTGAAATTGTTTCACAATTTCTTCTTTAACCTTTAAACTCCACTCAAGTTTCAATCGCTTGAGTTTCTGCTTGACTGGCTTGAATCCCTCTTTAATGGGAAGGCGATGAAGGAAAATGTCAGTGGACAAACCCATCATGTCTTCATGAGACCATGCAAACATATCCTAGAATTGGGTTAGTAGTGTAACCATGCCATTCCTCTAGTTTGGGGTAAGGTCTGAACCAATCTGGATTAACTTAGGGTTTTCTAAGGTTCCAAGATTGAAGGAGGTGGTTGGATCAAGGTTGGGTTTAGGTTTGTCTTCGACCCATTCTTTGATCTCTTCAGGCACCTCAATGTCCTCTTGTATTTCCATCAAGTTTGAGTCCAACCTTTCATTAAAGTTACAATATTTGTAGAGAAGATGCATCTTATCAGCAAGTACAGGCACATCTAAGTTCAGAGTCCTGAAACAAAATATGCTTTCACTTAATATATATGAAACTGTTTAATCATACAAAGTGTTAGCATGCACGGATAAAACAAATGCTAATACTATACAGAAAAGTTAGCAGTTATGATATCTACAGGGCAAAAAGAAGTCCTGCCCATTTTACCCTTGTCGACCAATGCAAGGAGTGCTGCTCTAATTGGTAAGGGCAAAGTCCTGGTGGACTGCAGTGATGGAGGGGCTGTCATCATCCTCCTTCTCCCGAATGATGACCATTACATCTGGGAAATCATCGTCTGGGGTGTATCTATTTGTATGTTCATCATGGACAATGATGCGTATGCCTGACATCATTCGGACGATGTCTTGTTTGATTCTTCATTCCTCTTCTTCCACCTTGGGATCTGGAACAAAGACTTCCTTCTCCTTTACCGGTATCGGTTTGGGAAATAACATAGCCATTACATTGGCTGGCACCTTTATCGAAGGTTGAGCGAACTTTGGATTCACAGGTGGAAGTGATCGTCGTACGGCTAAAACTGAAGGAATCTGCTTATTATTATGCGGATCCTGTAACTAGAACTGGCAGAATAGCCTCGTCCGGCTGTCCTAGTTTGACTGGACACTTGAATTGGGTGCTTAATACCCTGATTATTTTTACCCAGTCTTTGTCCTGGCTGGTGTCCCAATGACATCATTTCTTTCGTAGCTATCATTACTTCAGCAGAAATCTTAGGTACGGGAAATGGCGTCTCAATAGAGTGGTATTGAGTGTTGCTTACATCTAAAGCATGAAAACTGACCGGCTCAACATCGAAATTGAAACTGATGATTGGCATGTCACCATGTTGAGGACATTTCGGTTCAGCGTTGACTGTGACTAGGCTATTGTTGATAATGTATTTAAGTTTCTGATGAAGAGTGGAAGGAACTGCCCCGGCCATGTGAATCCACGGTCTCCCCAGAAGCAGGTTGTATCATGTATCTATTTTGAGCACGTGAAAAGATACGCAGAATGTATGGGGACCAATCTCGATTAGCAGCTCAATCTCTCTGACTGAATTCCGGTGGGATCCATCAAAAGCTTTAATAACCGTAAGGCTGCTTCGGATCCGTTTAAGAATGACGTTCATCTTCACCAATGTAGCGTAAGGACATATATTTAGAGACAAACCTCCATCTATCAAAACTCCAGCTAACATGTATCCGGAGGACAAAACCTCAATGTGTAACGGCTTGCAATGATCGGTCCCTTCGGGCGGTATGTTGTCATCAGTGAAAGATATCACATTGTTATTGAAAATGTGATCAACCAGATGTTGAAATTTTTTCACATCCACTGATTTCGCCAAATATGCTTCTTCCAAAACCATAAGTAGAATTTTCCTGTAATCCTCAGAAGTTAAAACCAAGTCCAGTATTGAAATTTGATGTGGAGCTTCTTTTAAGCTTAAAACCACCTTGGCTTCATTATGACCTATAATACGGAGGAATTCTTCAATCTTCTCCATGGAAATTTTCCCCTTTGATTTGATGGTATGCTTCATCACCCGTTGGGGAAGACACAGTGGATTTTCCTTCGACACTGCAACAGTTGTATGAAAGGTGGATCCTTCAGCTTCTCCATAATTCCGGGGGACTTTTTGTAAGTTGATAACAGGATATTGTGATCTGAATGATAGGTTAATTGGCTCAGGTGCAGCCACTTTCAAAGGATTGTCAATTCATTTGAGTAGGATTGTCAATTCATTGCTTGTATTGTGAATGGTTTGACAGTCCCATCAGCCTCAGCGGATATAACTGCTGCCAGTCCCTTCCATTTAGTGGGACAAGTATTTTCACTCTAAAATAGCACAATATCATTGTCTGCCAGTTGCAGGACACCACTATCAATTAGATTCTGAATAAGGTGGCGGAGTGCCCAGCATTCTTCTGTGCTGTGACCGAGAAGAATGGGAGTGATATTGGCATACTCCATCAGGATTAAACCGTCCTGAACGGGGATTGATTGGAGGTAGGAGGGAAGTGATCCTTCCTTCATTGATTAGCATTTGAAGTATCTCTTCCATAGGTTGGCCCAGGTATGTAAATTCCTTTATATTAGAAAAATCCCAACGGGCTTTGGCAGTTGTTCTCTTCGTCACTTTGTCCTCCAATGTTTCATAATTTGAAGGTGATGAGGGAGTATTCATAATCAAGGGGAGGAAACTAGCATGCTCCTGGCTAACAAATTAGCGTGTGACTTGATGCTGATAGGTCACCAATTCAGCCAATTGCTCAATCTGCTTACACAGAGCTTTCATCTTTCGTTCCATCATAAACTGGAACTTTACATAATCCCATTTGTCAACACCGTCATTGATGGTCTGGGATGATTCATAGTTAAAATTGGAACTTTGTCCACTGCTCCAATTAATCATATTGACCTCTTCCTCTTTGTGTTGAGGAAGAGGGTTGACTTGTACGTGAGGTTGATCTGGTTTGGTGACCACAATCTCAACGTTGTCTATCAAATCTTGGATCTTGTGTTTCAAGGCCCAATAATCTTGAGTATCATGTCCAGGTGCCCCGGCATGATAAGCATATTTTCGAGCATCATTGAAACCTTTCCCATTAGGGTTGGCTGGTGGAAAAAGATGCGTTATTTTCTTCTGAGTGGTCAGAAGATTGAGAATGTTCTCAAGTGAGTCCCCTAGGGGTGTGAACACTTGAGGGCGTTTAACTTCTCCATCCTTAGGCAATGGAGGGTTTGGAGACTGTGCTTGAAAGGGAGTGTAATTTCCCCTCTGAATAGGCATATTCTGATTGCCCTTTTGACCTTGTAGTATCAAGGAAACATCCTCCTCTTTCTTTTTATGGATTCTCCGGAGATTGTTTCCATAAGTTCCGAATTGGATGTGTTCAACAACAACTTTAAGAGCGGCTAGGTCTTGAATCTTTCCTGACTTCAACCCCATCTCAGTCATCTCTCCATGTTTGAACATTTCAGAAAATGGTTTACCAATGCCAGCTAAAACTCTCTCATAAAAAGGAGCTTCTTATATGTTGATAAAGGTCATGACCATTTCTGACTCTTTCATAGAAGGAATCACTTGAGCAGCAAGGCGCCTCCATCTTTGAGCATACTCTCTGAAAGACTCGTTAGACTATTTCTTGACCTTGGTAATCTAGCACCGGTCAAGAGCCATCTGAGACCGGAAGCTGTATTGTGTAAGGAATGTATGAGCTAGTTCTTTCCAGCTATGGATCTTTGAGTTGTCTAATCTGGTATACTATTGGTCGATTTCACAATCAATGAATACGTGCAAGTATACACGGTCTACAAGTAATAAAGTGAAAGTAGAGTATCATTCTCACGAGGAATTATTTAATAAAAATCACCAAGTACTAATTCTTAACCAAACTAATTTTATTTAAACAATCTCAAATCGTGATTTTTCTAATTAAGAAAACTAAATTAACTAATTAAACTGAATTGCTTTATAAATGACTTCAAATAAACAAAGGTTAAAACTACAATATCCCCAATTATGAACTATAAACTAATTATCCAATTATCCCAATTATTATGCCTAATGAATTGTTAACAGGAATTCCAAGCGTCAAAATCCCTTTTCCAAGTGATCAATTAACTTCTATTTAATCCAATTAATCTTGCTATATTCCTATGCAAAGCAATTAAAGTAAACACATTAAATTTCAATTCCCAACGCGTTACATGCAGTGAACAGATATTTATATTCCATTCACAACCCTAATTATTCGTCATGCAAATAATTAAGCATACATTATTATCATGTCCAGTTCTAACCCTAGATCTCCTCTCCTGAATCCTTCTAGAGTAACAAGGTAATTACTGATCAAATAATTAATCAATAAGCACAAAACATGATAAACAATTCACCTTGACATAAATACTTGGAATAAGTCAAATAATTAATTCATAGACATAAAAGGTTCAATTGTAGTCTTAATAAAAGAAATTTAGTTCATTATTAATGAATTAAAACCTAGAATCCACAATTGAATAGACATTAAAAGATAAAAGTAAGATTAGAGAAGAGAATAAATCTATTGTCAGCAAATCTCCATCTTCCTCAACCTCCTACTCTTTTTCTTCAGTGGTCTCCAAGTTGCTTCAATCTCCAAAACTAATAACAACTAGGGTTTATGTTCTAATCTAATGGAGTGTATCTCTAATCTAATCTATGTAATCCCCCTCTATTTTATGCCTTACATCATGTATTTATAGGTTACAAGTCCAATTTTTAGCTTAGGAACAAATCCAATCCAATTTGGAGTCTAAAAAGTGTCAAAATTCGCCCCAAAACGCGTCCAAGCTTGACCAAACTCTTCCCCAGTGCCCCAGTGCTGGGCACGATGCTGGGATTCTACCCCCTAGCACCCCGGCGCTGCAAATAAGCTTGAAATGGGCGCCCCG
This sequence comes from Panax notoginseng, assembly GCA_016801055.1. Taxonomy (NCBI): domain Eukaryota; kingdom Viridiplantae; phylum Streptophyta; class Magnoliopsida; order Apiales; family Araliaceae; genus Panax; species Panax notoginseng. The sequence goes on from CM029018.1 coordinate 88,980,301, forward strand.
GCGCTGGCCCCTTTTTTGGAAATTTTTTACTTTGATGTCCTTTGGGAAAATGGCCATAACTTCTTCGTTCGAACTCCGATTTCGATGATTCAAGATGTTAAAGAAAGAGGAGACGTAGATCTACAACTTTCATTCTTTAAGTTTTTCGAAATAAGGTCCGGAGTAATACTGAAATTGGCTCTGAAGTGAGTGTTATGTAAATGGCAAGCCGAAAATGTGAATTTAGCAACCCCAAATGTCGATCCAAGTAACTTTTGTCACAATTCCTACAAAACAACATAAAACATGCTTGAATAGACAGAAACACTTAAAAACATCTAAAAGATTAAGCTCAAATGTACTCAATTATGGGTATAAAACTCACTCATCATATACCATGAACGGGCTTCTCCAGTCAGACTCTTTTGGAACAGTTGCATTCTGAGCTTCTTGTCTTCTGCATAAGATCCAAGTTCTCTAATGAACACCTTCAAATGTGTGTAAGGATCTCCTAATCTGTCATACTTTTCGAAGTCAAAAATTTTGAACTTTTCTGGATGATGAACACCAGGGAATATACAAAGGCAGCATATGAGACACTCCCATGTGCTCCAATTCTTTTGATAGAATGAAGGGTTTCTTCCATTTGAAAGGACCTTTTTCCTGATGTCACCGGTGTCTAGGTCTCCTTTGAGATGAGTGGAATCATGAATTTTGTTGGTTGTATCCAACTGGAGCTCAGGTACTGTAATGGCTTTATCAGAACCTTGGGTTCCTCCTTGTGTAGAAGATTCAACATGTATGGGTATCTTCGTACCCTGAGTAGACTAATCACTACAAGAAAAAGGCCTATCAGCGACCAAGGATATCAGCGACCGCATATCCGATCGCAGATAATACTTATAGCGACCAACATCAGCGATCGTAATTGAATCTGGTCGCTATTTACTATCAGTGACCGCATGCTGTCGCTGATTGGTCGCTGACATTAGTTTCCCTCCCAAAAATTGGTGCGAAAATGTGGCGCATTAATTTGTTGCGACCAATATATATCAGCGACCGCATTGCAGTAGCTCAAGGGGCCACGTCATAAAAAATCAGCGACCGGAAGCGGTCGACGGACGCGGTCGTTGATCAACTAAAACTTATTCAGACTCAGGTTCGCGATATCAGTAGAAGAAAAAAAAAGAGGGAGATACACGAGGGAGAAGAGGGAGTAGGGGGAGAGAGGACCTGCACTGCCGCACCACCGCTGCACTACCCGCTTCACCACCGCCACACCACCACTTCACCACACCGATAAACTAATTTTGGGTTTAATTTGTTTGTTTAATATGCTAGAATTTGTTTTTAATTTAAGATTTTAATATATTTTATTATAAAAATGATGAATCCTCGAATGAATTAGTGTTCAAATTGAGTTTTGAAATTTAATCTAGGGTTTAATTTGTTATATATTAATCGAGGCTGAATTTAACTTGGGTTTGATATGTTGGAAATTTGGATTTGATATTTACTTTATTGTATACTACAATTAGTGTTTGATTTGTGCAAATACATATTCTACAATTAAGTTTTAATTTGTATAAATTTGAGTTTGATATGTAATGTATGAACAGAAAAGAATGTATCAATTTTTGGTTTGTTTATGCATGTTTAGGTATAGTGTGTATATTATATACGGAATAGTAACATTGTGACGCCCCCAAAATTAGGTATACATCACCCATCTTGGGTCGTCAGATACATAGTACAGAATACAAATACAACTTACTAATACAACTGTCGTGTACAATACGATAAAACATAAACTGTGAGTTTGAATACAAATATTATCTTCTAGAGAGTATTCATACTCAAAAGGAGTCCTCATTACATTTTTTTAACACACCATTACATAGAATAGTGAGGACTACTAACTAATACTATCATTCGGACCATCACTCCGTTCCCCGACTTGCCCCAGCTACGTTCTCATTTCCTGAAGAGAACAGTGAAAGAAAGGGTGAGCTCAACTAGCCCAGTAAGAAATATTATGACTAAGATAATGCAGAATAAATTATCATTAGCCTTCAACAATGTTAAACTGATAAAATATAATAGACATCAAGTTTAACTGCAGCGGAACAAGCAATCCATTAAAAGAGTCAAGTAGAAAATAAACTCTACTATCTTTTATGATTTAAAAGGTTTTTCAACACTGTGATCGCTGGGACTCAGCTTAATAAAATAATCTATATCATCGAATCACCCCTGCACTACGGCCAAGGATATTCGTGTATTCATTAATGGTCATGATCATGCCAACAACTGTCCATTAATGTACTACGGGCCAATGAGGGCTTTTACCACATCATTTGTAATATTACGGTCATGATTATACCGAATAATCCCTGGTCATAATCATACCACGTCCATCTATGCACTACAGGCCACATATGACTTTCAACATTTTATAGACATTAGGATGATCACAATGATATAAGAATTCAATAAAACAAGTTCAAGAATTAATTTATCCAAGAATTAACAATGTCCAAATTGTCAACATGATACTGCTTTATGGAGTAAAATTCAAGAATATTTAGAAGAATATTTTCATGAAAAGATATTGGATGAACCGCAATTATCAAGGATATTCCACTAATTTCAAGGAGTATAGAAGTCAAAACTTAACCAACTGAGTATAATAAAGAATAGAATAACAAAAGAAATCACCCGGCATGCGATAGACCGCACAGACAGGTTATTCCAACAGAATAATAAATAATGGAACCAGGCCCGGCGTAAACGCACAGACATGATATTCCGACAGAATAATAAATAATGGAACCAGGTCCGGTGTAAAACACACAGACAGGATGTTCCAACAGAATAATAATAAAAACGGAACCAGGTCCGGTGTAAAACATACAGACAGGATGTTCCAACAGAATAATAATAAAAACGGAACCAGGTCCGGTGTAAAACACACAGACAGGATGTTCCAACAGAATAATAGAAGAATGTCACCAAGTATAGGGTAGACTGCGTATACAGGTTATTCCAACAGAATAATAAGAAATGGAATAACAACAGTTCTCTTCATGAATAAGAAAGAATAACACCCCTTACCGTTTTAAAGAAGAGCTGAAATAAGGAAGTAGTTAAGTAGCAGAATACTCTTCTTCTCTCTCTTTCTATAGTTTCTCTCTATAGTTTCTCTCTCTAGAGTTCAGTGAATTCGTAAGAAATAATGAAGGAATGAGCTGCTATTTATAGAAAAATAGAATGCATAGTAACTAATCCATGAACGGTCTAGATTGATTACTTTAATCTGACGGTCCATATTTAAAGAAAAATCTTTTAAATAAAATATAATATATTCTATTTATAGAATAATTTTAATAAAGTATTCTGTTTTATATAAAAAGATGTTTCTGTTTTATTACGTTAATAATACGAATAAAACAAAACGTCATTATCGCTAAATAATTCACATTATTAATTGACAATAATTGAATCAAACTGAGTGACTTCTCACATAAGCATTAATAATCAATACCGTGTGCTACTATTCAACCACACGTATTACCGTACTTTTACTACCGAGTAGTTCAACAGTATCAATGGTAAAACTTCCGTCGTTATTTTTAATAAAATATTTTTGTCGTTTTCTCAATCCGACAATAATTCCATTGTGGGGTCCACCAATGATTGTGCCGTTGTACGAATATTCCCTGTTAAAATTAATATTCCCCAACCAATCGAATATTATATAACAACTTACGTACTTTGCAAAATTTATAAATATTACCCACAACTATAACATTATATCAAATTAACTCCATAATATTCAAAAATGATATTTATAGAAAATTCATCTTTATTTATAAAAGTTGGGGTCTTACAAACATTTATCTCTGACGGCTATTTTGTAGAAATTAAGTTTCATGCCCTGACACGTATATCCCTAAACTTTTAGTTTCCCTATTCTGTTTTGCAATAGCAAATTTTGTAGGATTATTTTTTGATTTTATTTCAGTGTATTGATTCCTGGCGGTTTCCCCGCTAATCTTCCTATAAATTCCATTCCTAAAATCCCGTAGACTACTTTGGTTTATCTAGTCTTGATACTGTTTTACCCATTGATAGACACAAACCTAGATTGGATCTAGAGCTGTAATTTGGTTTATTAGTGTGTTTTCTAGAGCTGTAGGTTGGTTTATCTAGTCTTGATACTGATTTATCGTTATTGTTTTGGTCTTATTATATTGAGAATTTGTATATTTCTCTTGGTTTGTGTCTTGGGAGCCTAGAAATGACTTTATATACATGCTGTCGTGCATGTGGCTAGTCCATATTATAGGGGAGACTCTGGCGAATTTTTTTTATTGGTCGGGTAGTTGCGAATATTTATACTATTAACGAGCCTATTGTTGATCCACTAGAGCCTATTAAAGGGCTATTGGAGTTGATGGCCTGGGCTTGGGGCCACGAGGCCACACGAGGCCACGCCAAGCTTAGCCAAGCCTCACGGAGCCAAGCCAAGCTTGGTTGTTAGCATGGTAAGCTATTGGGGGGCTGTTAAGCCAAAATAGGCAGTGCTAGGAAACTGTTAGTGCAACAGAGAAGGTAACTAGACACACGTGGTCAATAAAGAGACTGTTTATCTTTTTAACAAGGGTATTTAACACTTATGTATATAAGAATAAAGTTACAAAATGTTATAGAAGCTATAAATTACTCAACCAAGTTGTGACTATCCCAAAACATAGAAAATTATAGAAAGGGACCGTGACGGGCATAATCTTAAAACATGTTAGGCGCCTTAACACACTAGTTGATATGAATGAATCTCCAAGATACTCAAAAGTTGTATAATATTTAAAGTTTCTCATACTGCTTTAATTTGCATTCATTCGTTAACATCAAGTATGCTTAAATATTAATCATATGGTTACAAGTCTCAAGTCATATGATTATAAGTATGCTCTCAAGTCATATGATTACAAGTATGCTCTCAAGTCATATGCTTACAAGTATGCTGAAATGTTAATCATATGCATGCTTACAAGTATGCTCAAGTCATATGGTTACAAGTATGTTCAAGTCATATATTAATTAACATTTATAATGTTGTCTGTAGTAGGTACCGTGGAATCATGGACCTCTATTCAGACCGTAGTTGGATGGCACGACGAAAGTCAAGTGCCCAGATAGGTGCTACAGCTGAATTTAGAGCTGGTTGCCAAGTATTTTTGGAGTATGCGTATAGTCACCTGGAATGTATGAATGGTAAGTCGCAGATACGATGTCCATATTTGAAGTGTAAGAATGTAAATTATATAGACAGAGATATTGTCCAAAAAGCAAGTTGAAGATGTGTGCACATGGGTTAAGTCTCTGAAACTACCAAATGGATATGCGTCAAACATTACAAGGTGTGTTATGGGTGGAAAATTGCAAGGGATGAAGAGTCATGACTGTCATGTGTTCATAGAGAGACTAATGCCTATAGCATTTTGGGAACTGCTTTATAAACCAATATGGGATGCTTTGACGGATCTTAGTCGTTTCTTCAAAGACTTGTGTTCAAAATCATTGAATGAGAAGGACATGTTTGTACTTGAGAAAAACATCATAGAGATCACGTGTAAACTGGAAAAAATATTTTCACCTGGATTTTTTGACTCCATGGAGCATTTGCAAATCCATCTTCCCTATGAAGCTCGTGTTGGGGGTCCAGTTCAATATAGATGGATGTACCCTTTCGAGAGGGTGATGGGAAACCTTAAGAGGAAGGTGAAGAATAGAGCTTATGTCGAGGGGTCGATATGCGAGCCACACAGTTTCGATAAGATATCTGCATTTGTCTCAGACTATTTTCTGGACGAAGTCTTGACAAAGGCCAATCGAGTATCGAGTCATGATGATGGGGTAAATGTTGAACTAAATGGTCGTCTCTCTGTATTTGGTCTATCGGGCCGCGCTTATGGAAAAGGGAAGCGCATATTCCTCTCTGAGCAAGAATTACATGCTGCACATACTTACATTCTTCTCAATTGCGAGGAGATTGACGAATTTGTGAGGTGCAGTTCACTTCATATGAGATTTTTTAATGGACTGTCATTTTATATTCATATATATATATATATATATATATATATATATATATATATATACATATATATACATGTTTAAATCACTGTCATGTTTATGTACTAAACTATTTAAATGCAATTTTTGTTTATTGTCATTTTATATTCATATATATACATGTTTATATTACTGTCATGTTTATTGTCATATATACATGTAATCAAATATGACTCTGCAAAACATTTTGAAATTTGTAATATACAGATGGCTTCTGAAGCAGCGCAGAAAAAGCGCGGCTTGGGTAGGGGGCCTAATCTTGTGCCCAAGGCCCCTACTAATCCGGATGATCGGATTCTTATTCAGATTCGCCCTCCTCCGAATAGCACGTACGTCTCACATATATCAATTTTATATAAGCATTTAAGATTCCATTTATTGTATATTGGTAATGTTTTGATTGATATTATATTGGTTTGTGTCTTGGGTGCCTAGAAATATCCATATATGCATGTCGTCGTGCATGTGGCTAGTCCATATGTAAGACCCCAACTTTTATAAATAAAGATAAATTTTTTATAAATATCATTTTAGAATATTATGGAGTTAATTTGATATAATGTTATAGTTGTGGGTAATATTTATAAATTTTACAAAGTACGCAAGTTGTTATATAATATTCGATTGGTCGGGGAATATTTATTTTAACAGGGAATATTCGTACAACGACACAATCATTGGTGGACCCCACAACGAAATTATTGTCGGATTGAGAAAACGACAAAAATATTTTATTAAAAATAACGGCGGAAGTTTTACCATTGATACTGTTGAACTACTCGGTAGTAAAAGTACAGTAATACGTGTGGTTGCATAGTAGCATACGGTATTGATTATTAATGCTTATGTGAGAAGTCACTCAGTTTGATTCAATTATTGTCAGTTAATAATATGAATTATTTAGCGATAATGACGTTTTGTTTTATTCGTATTATTAACGTAATAAAACAGAAACATCTTTTTATATAAAATAGAATACTTTATTAAAGTTATTCTATAAATAGAATATATTATATTTTATTTTAAAGATTTTTCTTTAAATATGGACCATCAGATTAAAGTAATCAATCTGGACCGTTCATGGATTAGTTACTATGCATTCTATTTTTCTATAAATAGCAGCTCATTCCTTCATTATTTCTTACGAATTCACTGAACTCTAGAGAGAGAAACTATAGAGAGAGAGATGAAGAGTATTCTGCTACTTAACTACTTTCTTATTTTAGTTATTCTTTAAAATGGTAAGGGGTGTTATTCTTTCTTATTCATGAAGAGAACTGTTGTTATTCCATTTTTTATTATTCTGTTGGAATAACCTGTATACGCGGTCTACCCTATACTTGGTGACATTCTTCTATTATTCATTTTGGAACATCCTGTCTGTGTGTTTTACACCGGACCTGGTTCCGTCTTTATTATTATTCTGTTGGAACATCCTGTCTGTGTGTTTTACACCGGACCTGGTTCCGTCTTTATTATTATTCTGTTAGAACATCCTGTCTGTGTGTTTTACACCGGACCTGGTTCCATCTTTATTATTATTCTGTTGAAACATCCTGTCTGTATGTTTTACACCGGACCTGGTTCCGTCTTTATTATTATTCTGTTGGAATATCATGTCTGTACGTTTTACGCCGGACCTGGTTCCATTATTTATTATTCTGTTGGAATAACCTGTCTGTGCGATCTATCGCATGCATGGTGATTTCTTTTGTTATTCCATTCTTTATTATACTCAGTTGGTTAAGTTTTGACTTCTATACTCTATGAAATTTGTGGAATATCCTTGATAATTGCGTTTCATCCAGTATCTTTTCATGAAAATATTCTTCTAAGCATCCTTGAATTTTACTCCACAAAGCAGTATCATGTTGACAATTTGGACGTTGTTAATTCTTGGATAAATTAATTCTTGAACTTGTTTTATTGAATTCTTATATCATTGTCATCATCCTCATGTTTATAAAATGTTGAAAGTCATCTGTGGCCTGTAGTGCATAGATGGACTTGGTATGATTATGACTACGGATTATTCGGTATAATCATGACCGTAATATTACAAATGATGTGGTAAAAGTTCTCATTGGCCAGTAGTGCATTGATGGACAGTTGTTGGCATGATCATGACCATTAATGAATACACGAATATCCTTGGCCGTAGTGCAGGGGTGATTCGATGATGTGGAATATTTTATTAAGCTGAGTCCCAGCGATAACAGTGCTGAAAAACCTTTTAAATCATATAAGATAGTAGAGTTTATTTTCTACTTGACTCTTTTAATGGATTGCTTGTTCCGCTGCAGTTAAACTTGATGTCTATTATATTTTATCAGATTAACATTGTTGAAGGCTAATGATAATTTATTCTGCATTATCTTAGTCATAATATTTCTTACTGGGCTAGTTGAGCTCACCCTTTATTTTACTGTTCTCTTCAGGAAATGAGAACGTAGCTGGGGCAAATCGGGGAACGGAGTGATGGTTCGAATGATAGTATTAGTTAGTAGTCCTCACTATTCTATGTAATAGTGTGTTAATAAATGTAATGAGGACTCCTTTTGAGTATGAATACTCTCTAGAAGATAATATTTGTATTCAAACTCGCAGTTTATGTTTTGTCGTATTGTACACGACAGTTGTATTAGTAAGTTTTATTTGTATTCTGTACTTTGTATCTGACTACCCAAGATGGGTGATGTATACCTAATTTTGGGGGCGTCACAGTTGGTATCAGAGCTTAGGGATATGATCCCTAGCTAAGATGTGAGAACAGAACTAGGAAGGGAGAGACGGGGAATTCCTTCGCTAGTATGACCTACCTAAGTCTATTTGCATGGTATTTAATTGATCGGTCATAATATAAGGATAATATATGACATATCAATTAACTTTTAATTTGTGGCAGTATCTGAAAATGGCATCTGAGAATGTTGAGAATAGCAATGGAGCACAGGCGACTGTTGATTCACCACATATCAATAATCAGGATAATGTGCATCAGGAAGGTGACAATCCTCATCCAAACAACAACACTGACCAGATGATGAATGTTGGAATGTTCAGAAACTTTATGCAGTTCATGCAACAGCAGGCGAGAGCGGCTCCTGTCCAAAATATAGGTGGAAACACTGAAAACTTTCGGACGGTCACCGCTAAACAGTTCAAGGAGCTGGGACCACCAGAGTTTAAGGGAGAGCCAAAATCACTTATAGCGGAAACATGGATAAAGAAGATTACCAAGATATTTGATGTCTTGGGATGCTCCGAGGAGCAAAAGGTTCCCTTTGCCGCCTTTATGTTACGAGGAGAAGCAGATTACTTGTAAGACCCCGAATTTTATGAAATAAAAGTATTCAATTTTTCTATTCAGTAAATGGTTAAATTGATAAATGTTAAAGTTAAGGGTGATATATAAATTTTTTTCAAAATACACAAGTGGTTATAAAATATTCATTGTTGTCGGGGAATATTCGTTTGGTCGTGAAATATTCTTTCTGTCGGGGAATATTCGTACGACGGCGCAGCTATTTGTGGGCCCCATAACGAATAACTGTCGGATGAAGAAAACGACAAATTTGAGTTTTTACAAATAACGACGTAGTTGTTACCGTTAACACTGTTGGAATACCCGGTGGTTAAAATACAGTAATACGCGTTATTGCACAGTAGCACACGGTATTGCACAGTATTTTTGAAATTATTAATTCTTACGTAAGAAGGCACTACTCAATAATTGTTACAGTAATTACTGTTCAATATTTTATTTTATTGATTCAATAATTACTGCGTTGATATTTTATATTATTGTTGTTTCAATAATTGTTGTTGCACAGTATTTTCTATTATCAGATCAATAATTCATATTATTTGAATAATATTATTAGATAACATTTTGGCAATGTCTAGAAAGTTCTGTCTAAGGAGAGGTTTGGTCATCTAATTGCGCGCTAGTAAGGAGAAATCCTTATTGGAAAGCCCCCTCTTTCCTGGGAACGGCCTGGTTGTCATAAATGTGATTCTGTAATATTATTTGTGAATAATTAATTATTGATTCATATGATAAGAAAATATTTATATTATGTGGATATAAATGAGGGATATATTTTTGTGGTTAAAAATGAAGGAGTTAATGTTGAGGTTTTTATCAGTATTTTTGTCGGAATGGAGGTATTAAAAATCAGAGTTTTTGAGATATTTTGCGGGGGTTATAATTTTTAATCCGACCGTTGGATCGTGGTAATTTTTGGATATGTTATACATATATAAGTTGAGTATATGCCCACAAATTTTGAACCGTTAAAAATGAACGTATGATTTATTATGAATTTTACAAGATGACTGGTTCAGAAATTGTTGAATTTTTGGAGTTTATCATTTTGGTGGAAAATTCTAGAATTGGTGGGCCCCACTTGTGGTTGGTGAAGAAATGTGCTGAATTATATTTCAAATGTGGTGGGTGAGAATAGTAGCAGGTAAAGCCATCAGGTTGCAGGTCAAACCTACCAAAATTTTCCTATAAATAGAGGGCTAAGTTAGAATTGAAAATCACACCAGAAACATAAGCTTTCTCTCTTTCTCTCTCTATATTATGAAGCATATTTTGTGAGTTTTTAGATACTTGGTGAGTTGCTATTCATCAGTGCAAGTTTTCTTCAGTATCATATCCGATATCCAGTCAGAAGTACTGCTCTTTTGAGGTAAGGGATAGTAAGGGATAGTAAGGGATTGTAATGGATTTTAAGGGTTGTTATGATTTTCAGTTTCGTAATTTTTCTGATCTTCAAAAATTATGAAAAAATTTGAAATAATATTTTGATGAGTTTTATTGATTGTGTCCAAAAATGGTGATTTTTAGATGTATAGATTAAGAGTTATGAATCTTACGGGAAAAGACTATTTTAAAAGTAACCGCTTATAATTCCTTGTGGTTAACTCCAAAATTGATGAAATTTTTATTGGGAGTACATGTATATGATAGAAGTATACTCTGTAAATTTCAGAATTTTTAGACAAAAGTACAATTTTTGATAAATGTCTAAATATTCGGCTATTTTGGCCATATGAAAAATAGTAAATGACTTTTAAAAATTCTGAGAAAAATATATATTTACTATGGGACTATATTATGCTAAATCCCAGAAAAGAAATATTTTTGGAACTGATTTGGTATTTTTCATGAAAATGGTCTAGTTATGAGTAAATGAATTAAATATGTTTTGTGAAGAAAGAAAATTGGAAAATAGGATTTTATGACTTGAGAATCCTATATGAGGTATATGCAGATTTTTGATGAGGGTTTTGGTTATTGATGATGAAATTGTAAGAGTTGGCATTTTATGATGATTAAATGCATTAATTAGTAAAGTGTAAACAATTAAAATAAATTGTTTATAAATTTAAGTAATGTTATTCTTTCAATATCATTATACCGAAATATTGGTATGGATTTTATTATGGAATTTCTATCTTTTGTGTCGGGGTTACTATTCATGAGTTGCTATTCACGATTTACTATTCATGAGTTACGAATATTACTCTTGAGATTAAAATTATATGTTGATCATATTATTTTTATCATCATATATAACATTTTTATAACCCTGATGTTGAAATTCTCTTTCACTGGAGTGTAAAGATGGGTAGATTATTGGTATGATCATGACTAGGGTTCTATTTGGCCTGTAGTGCAAAGTTGAATTGTGACTGGTATGATCATGACCATTGAATTTATAATTGAATATCTTAAGCTTAAGTGAAAAGGTGAATTGATCAACATGGTTATAATTATTGTTTATATAAATTCTGAAATGATTATATATTTTTTTGAGATATGAATATATTTGGCCTGTAGTGCAAATATAAATTGTTGATGAATATCTTTGGCATGTAGTGCAAAGATGGCCTGTTGATGAATATCTTTGGCCTGTAGTGCAAAGATGAACTGTTGTTGAATATCTTTGGCCCGTAGTGCAAAGATGGTTTGTTGATGAATATCTTTGGCCCGTAGTGCAAAGATGGTTTGTTGATGAATATCTTTGGTCCGTAGTGCAAAGATGGATTTGTTAGTATGATTATAAACAGGAATTGTGATTTGGTATAACTATGATCTTTGATATTTCAGGTAAAGACAGGTGATGAAAATATTCTTCGTCCTGGGTGCGAAGAAAAATTTATAGTCACAACTATGATTATGAGTTATTCATATGATTGTGGAAAGGAACTGTTGAGTGATGTTACATGGATAAAATATTGTTGGTGGATTTTTAACATGGAGAAGATAATAGACTTTATAGTCTATTTGACTCTTCTAATGGATTGCTCGTTCCGCTGCAACTATGGTTGAAATTTTTATCATTTACCATATGTTCTAAATCTCTGATTTATTGTTGATGAAGGCTATTGATAATTGAATTATCTTTAGTCATGATATTCTTTACTGAGCTAGTTGTGCTCACCCTTTTGCTTCACAATTCCTTTCAGGTAATAAGAGTGTAGCTGGGTCGAGCGAGGGTAACGGGAAAATAGAACGGTGGTCATCATTTAGTAGTTATATTTGGTGAAGAAAATAGGGTGAGGCGAACCCAACGTTGGAAGGGTGGTTTGCCACTATCATACAAGATGTCTAACGACATACAACCTCGTGTCATCATAAGACATGGATGTGCTCATCCACTTGCTGAATATATCTACGAGCACTTCCTATATAATCTTGGTGTTTGTTTGAAGTATAATTCTCAATTAGAGACAGTGGAGATAATGATAAGTCAAGAGAAGACTCACCATTGGGAAGAATATGATAGTAATCTTCTCGTTTTTCTTTGGGGTCTATTGGGTCAACCAAGGATAATTCTGTGGCCATATGATATCTATCATAACCTAGACGCGTGGCCTCCCATGTACGAAGGTTTCCTTGAGCACTTCCCAAAGATTCTAATTTCTAAAACAGTTTTTGACTATACCTTTATGTAAGGTGTTATTGTGAGGTGATGTCCACGGTTGGAACATGAGTCACATTTGGTATATATTTGTATCCAAACCCACAGCATATGTGTTGTTGTATTTTGCACGACAATTGTTGTAATAAAGTTGTAGTTGTTTTCTGTACCATGTATTTGACGACTCAGAATGGGTTGGGTGGAATAGACCTATTTTGGGGTTGTCACATTACTGGTGGGAATCGATTAAGCGTACTCAACCTGCCGCACTGAAGATGTCTTGGGAGAAGTTCCAAGAGCTGTTCAATGACAAATACTTTCCCGAAAGTGTTCGTCACATGAAGGAGGTGGAGTTCATCAAATTGGAGCAGAATAATATGACCGTGTCGCAGTATGAGGCTAAATTTGCTGAGTTGTCCCGGTTTGCATCCCACTTGGTGGATAATGAAGAGCGAATGACGCGAATGTTTTTGCGAGGTTTGAAACCTGAGATACGTCAACATCTTATTTCTCATAAACTGTGTTTGTATTTAGATCTTGTGAATAGGGCTCAGTTAGTGGAGCGCGATAACGAGTCAACGCAACCAAAAGAGAGCAGTCGACAAAATGATAATACCAGTGAGAGCAGTCATCGAAGCGGTGACAACAAGCGTGGAGGGAATCAACAGGCCAGAAATGGTAACCACTTCGGTGGTAATCAGGGCCAAAACAATAAGAATGGTCATTTCAAGAAGAGGAGATTCAACAATGATGGAAAGACGTCAGCGCCAGCACCCGTTGTTAAGGAAGGAGAACGACCACCTATCATATGTTTCAAATGCGGAGGGGAGGGGCACATCAGTCCAAACTGCGCGATGCCGCCTAAAGCATGTTATAATTGTGGAAGAGAAGGTCATTTAGCTCGATTTTGTTGTTTACCAAAAATAAGTTCAGCCAAGATGGAGACACCGTAGGCTGTCCCAGAAAAGTCAAAACCGGTAGTGCAAGGGAGAGCGTTTGTTGTGACCTCCCAGAAAGCAAGGAACCCGAATGAGGTCATCACGGGTAAGCTTATCATAAACTCTAACGAAGTCTATACTTTATTTGATACCGGTTCTACCCATTCTTTTATTTCTCCTACTTGCGCTCATCGATTAAATTTGATTCCGGAGAAATTAGACTTTGACTTATCTGTTGAAACTCCATTGGGAGAAACCTTCATTACATTCACGGTTTATAAGTCTTCTTTGGTTCATGTTGGTACCCACACATTACCTGTCGATCTGATTTCATTAAAAATACTTGCATTTGACGTGATTCTAGGGATTGATTGGTTAACGACTCATCATGCAAAAATTGATTGTTTTCGTAAGGTTGTTAGCTTTCATATTCCTAATCGACCTATTATGCGAATTCAAGCAACCAAACCATTAAAATCAATCGCTGTCATCTCAAGCCATAAAGCTATTCGTTTATTGAAAAATGGATGTCAAGCTTTCTTAGCTCATGTCACGGATCTAAACAAAAATACGTCAGTTTTGAATGATATTTCTATTGTTAATAAATTTCCTGACGTATTCCCTGAAAATCTTCCTGGCCTACCCCTAGAGCGTGAAATTAAATTTTGTATCGACCTTGAACCCGGTACAAAACCCATTTCCAAAGCCCCATATCGAATGGCTCCTATTAAACTTCAGGAGTTAAAGATCCAACTGCAGGAATTGTTAGACATTGGCTTTATTCGTCCTAGTACTTCTCCTTAGGGTGCTCCTATGCTATTCGTGAAGAAGAAAGATGGAAGTATGCGACTTTGTATTGATTATCGGGAGTTGAATCATGTCACCATCAAAAACAGGTACCCATTGCCACGTATTGATGACCTGTTTGACCAGTTGCAAGGAGCACAATTCTTTTCAAAGATCGATCTTCGTTCTGGATATCATCAGCTGAAGGTTAGAACTGAGGATATTCCAAAGACGGCTTTCAGAACTCGGTACGGGCATTATGAATTCCTAGTCATGTCCTTTGGATTGAATAATGCTTCTGTTGCCTTCATGGATATGATGAACCGGGTATTCAATGAATATTTGGATCACTTTGTGGTCGTCTTTATTGATGACATCCTTATTTATTTCAAAAGCCATGAAGATCATGAGCAAGACTTGAGGCTGGTACTCCAAAAGCTTCGTGAATACCAGCTTTATGCCAAGTTGAAGAAGTGCGAGTTCTGGCTGGAGGAGGTAGCATTTCTTGGGCAAGTAGTATCAAGTCGTGGAATATCTGTTGACCCGACAAAGATTGAAGCTATTCAAAGCTGGGAGTAACCTAAATCAGTGACCAAAGTACGTAGCTTTCTTGGTTTAGCTGGTTATTATCGGAGATTCGTGGAAGGATTTTCTCGAATCGCTACTCCATTAACTCAGCTGACTCGGAAAGATACAAAGTTTGGTTGGAGCAAAGAATGTGAGAAGAGTTTTCAAGAACTCAAGAGGGGACTCATTTCAGCACCTGTTTTAACAATACCATCTGGCTCGGAGGGATTTGTCATCTATAGTGATGCTTCGAGCAAAGGGTTGGGATGCATTCTCATGCAACATGGAAAAGTCATAGCCTATGCATCAAGACAACTCAAGGAATATAAGAGGAATTATCCTACTCATGATCTAAAGTTGGCAGCTGTTGTCTTTGTACTTAAAATTTGGAGGCATTACTTGTATGGGGAGAAGGTGGAGATCTTTACGGATCATAAAAGCCTCAAATATTTCTTCACTCAAAAGGAACTCAACATGAGACAATGACGTTGGCTTGAACTGTTGAAAGATTATGATCATACCATTCAATACCTTCCTGGAAAAACGAACGTGGTAGCTGACGCATTGAGTAGAAGATCATATGCAAGTACGAGTGCAATATTGTCAACACAAAGGCCCATTTTGTGTGACTTGCAAAGGATGGAGATAGAGTTAAAGACTCCAGGGACCCATGTGATGATGGCAAATATACGAGTAGAACCAACTTTAATCGATAAAGTTAAAGCTGCTCAAGCTACAGACCTGGAGCTGATGCGTATGAGGAAGAAAGTGCAAGAAGGTGCTATGCCGGAAGCAAGAATCGATGAAGAAGGAATATTTCGAGTCAACTCCAGACTTTGTGTTCCTAACAACCCTGATTTAAAGTATGAAATTATGATGGAGGCGCACAACACACCGTTTGCAATCCATCCTAGAAGTACCAAAATGTATCATGATCTTCGTCATACATTTTGGTGGAGTAATATGAAGAGAGAGATAGCGTTGTTTATCTCAAGGTGTCTAACTTGTCAACGAGTCAAAGCGGAGCATCAAGTACCAAAAGGTTCATTGCAACCACTTGAAATTCTAGAATGGAAGTGGGAGCACATTACCATGGATTTTGTTACCGGTCTTCCTAGGGTTTCTCAAGGTATTGATGCGATTTGGGTCATTGTTGATAGATTAACCAAGTCTGCTCATTTCTTACCGATACGAGAAACTTATACACTTGAACATCTTGCTCGTATGTACATAAATGAGATTGTAAGACTACATGCTATGCCAGTATCCATAGTTTCTGACCGAGACCCAAGATTCACTTCACGATTTTGGGTTAGTTTACAAAAAGCTATGGGCACGGATTTACGATTTAGTTCGGCATATCATCCTCAGACGGACGGACAATCAGAGAGGAATATTCAAACTCTAGAAGATCTATTAAGACTCTGTGTCCTTGACTTCAAGGGAAGTTGGGACAAGTTCTTACCATTGGTAGAGTTTTCCTACAACAACAGTTATCAAGCAAGTATTGGCATGGCTCCATTCGAAGCATTGTATGGAAGAAAATGTCGTTCTCTAGTATGCTGGGATGAGGTGGGTGAAGCAACGTTGTTGGGACCGGAGTTGGTACGTATGACTACAGAAAAGATTCAAACGATCCGACAACGTATAAAAACCTCACAAGATCGACAAAAGAGTTATGCTGATCTTCATCGAAAGGACGTGAAATTTGATATAGGAGATCATGTGTTCTTACGTGTTGCTCCATGGAAAGGAGTTACGAGATTTGGAAAGAGAGGAAAGCTCAATCCTCGATTCATCGGTCCATTTTTAATCCTCGATCGAGTAGGAACTGTGGCTTATGGACTCGCTTTACCGCCAAGTATGTCTCGTGTTCATAACGTTTTTCACATATCCATGTTACGCAAATATGTGGAAGACCCAAACCACATTATTGAGTTAGAACCGGACGAAATAGCGGAGGATTTGACGTATGAAGAAGTTCATGTTCAAATCTTGGATAAGAAGGAACATATTCTACGCTCCAAGGTTATACCTCAAGTCAAAGTTTTGTGGAGAAACCACGATGCTAAGGAAATGACTTGGGAGTTAGAATCTGAAATGAAATCAAGGCACCAGGCACGTACCCTAATTTCAAGGGCGAAATTTCATAAGAAGGGGAGGTTGTAAGACCCCAACTTTTATAAATAAAGATGAATTTTCTATAAATATCATTTTTGAATATTATGGAGTTAATTTGATATAATGTTATAGTTGTGGGTAATATTTATAAATTTTACAAAGTACGCAAGTTGTTATATAATATTCGATTGGTCGGGGAATATTCGTTTTAACAGGTAATATTCGTACAACAGCACAATCATTGGTGGACCCCACAACGGAATTATTGTCGGATTGAGAAAACGACAAAAATATTTTATTAAAAATAACGGCGGAAGTTTTACCATTGATACTGTTGAACTACTCGGTAGTAAAAGTACAGTAATACGTGTGGTTGTATAGTAGCACACGGTATTGATTATTAATGCTTATGTGAGAAGTCACTCAGTTTGATTCAATTATTGTCAGTTAATAATATGAATTATTTAGCGATAATGACGTTTTTTTTATTCGTATTATTAACGTAATAAAACAGAAACATCTTTTTATATAAAACATAATACTTTATTAAAGTTATTCTATAAATAGAATATATTATATTTTATTTAAAAGATTTTTCTTTAAATATGGACCGTCAGATTAAAGTAATCAATCTGGACCATTCATGGATTAGTTACTATGGATTCTATTTTTCTATAAATAGTAGCTCATTCCTTCATTATTTCTTACGAATTCACTGAACTCTAGAGAGAGAAACTATAGAGAGAGAGAAGAAGAGTATTCTGCTACTTAACTACTTCCTTATTTCAGTTATTCTTTAAAACGGTAAGGGTTGTTATTCTTTCTTATTCATGAAGAGAACTGTTATTATTCTATTTTTTATTATTCTGTTGGAATAACATGTATACGCGGTCTACCCTATACTTGTTGTGACACCCCCAAATCCGGGTACTTCGATTCCACGGGATTTGGTGCTCACTGTACAAGCATCATTTATCTATCTACCCATAAATAATATCAAACCATACAATAGATAGAAATCATAATAAAATCTCTTCCCTTAAGGGTTACATCAACTGATTCATAAATAAATCCCAAGTTACTCTAACCTTAAAATATCTGTGCGGAATTCTAAACAAATAAGTCTTAACATCAACATAACTCAAGTCTTAAACAAATACATCAGTTAATAAATAACATGTCTTCATCATTTGCTAACTTTACCCTTGCCCTTACTAGTGGAGGGTTCATCGCTTCTTTCATTCTTAACTGCAATGTTATTATTAAGCAAGAGTGAGCACAAATGCCCACAAGTATAAAAATGAAATAACAGTATAATAACATGCGAATAATCAAAGACATTTGAATAAAGCTCAACTTTTGAATCAAGAATAAATAACATGAATCAAAAGAATACTGAGGGTCATAAGACCTTGAGCTATGTCCTAGGTTAACAAGGTTTATACTTGAAACCTTTAACAGTCATAAGACTATGGACCTCCTTCTCGTACTTAGGGGGATCAGCCCTTAGTACCATACTGTGCACAATATCTTAACGCTAAAGCGTAATTAATCCCCTATACAGGGTTGTTCATCTCAGTTTGACATTCGAGTCCGCACCAAAGGAAGTTTGGTTTGGATAATCAATAAGGGTTATGAAATTTAGAACGTTCATCAACTAAGGACTAGCTGAATCAGTAAGGTTCACTAGTCTAAAAAGTTCGACAATAATGATATTCAATATGATTAATAATCTCAAGAAATATACAATAGAACAATTATTGTATAACTGAATCATGCTTTGAAAGATAATCAATCTTTAATATAATACTCGAACTTGAATAATAGTTTAAATTTAGGAAATTTGCTCAATGTAAAAGATAGAGTTAAGAAACTTGCTCGACATAAAAGTAATGTTTAAGTTTAAATAAACTTGCTCAATATAATGGAGTTAGGGATAGGATACTTGCCTCGTGCATAGATTACGCTTTAACTAAGTACGTTCTTTGAATTAAATCCTACATACCATTCATATACACAATACCAGTTAATTATAAATTAACTAATCAATATAAACTCATTCTCGTTGTCTAATTTGATTATTGACTATACTTAATCAATTTTCACTTTGTCACATCATTTGTACTTCGTGAATTACCAAACTAATTATGAAATTTAATAATTCAAATCACATGTAATTATGTTATTTACATGTTAAACATCTATTTTATCATCACATTATTCTTCTAACATGTTTACATGTTCATTACAATAATCCACTAACACATTGTTAGACTTAATCATTTTTTAAAAAAATATATTTCTGAATTTTTTGGGGAGTGGCGCTGCAGCGCCGTGGCGCTGTGGCCGGGCCCTTGGCGCTGCGGCGCTGTGGCGCCGTGGCTCGAGTCATGGCGCTACGGCACGGTGGCGCTGCGGCTCGGGAAATGAACTGGTAGCCGGCGCTGCGGCGCGGTATACCAGACACAGAAATGGCTGTTCGCGAAAAATCGCAGAACATGCCAATTCCTCCCAATTTCTTATTTTCTACTCAAAATTAGACATACCCACAAGTTATAGTTCATGTATATTCATAATACACCATCTATAAAGTGATTTTAACCCATTAAGACATATAATCACAGATTTAAATCATGTAAAATTGGACTGTTCTTGATGTTCTTAAAGTTTTTGAACAAAACACATAATTTAGCCGTACGGATTCGTTATAACACCGAATCCGTTCGTTTAAGGCTTGATCTCTTCGCATTAACATGCTCAATAATATAAGGGTGTAAAATTTAGGGTTAATATATAATCAATACATCAATTATCACATATATGGCCATATGGCCATATCACGTACTCTATTTATTTTGAAATAACATATGTACGACATGTTTTCACAATACTGATGTTATGGTTTGCAACAATATATAATTAAAATACGATTTGATATGCCATAACATAAACAAAACCCATAATCATTATTCCTATCCCAATTACAGACGTTAAACCAAACTTTGAAAGCCATTTTATAAAAACTAAATGACGTAAAATAGAAATTAGGTTTGAGAAGATTACCCAAGCGTAGAATGTAAAGATAATAACTTCCTCCCTGACTCAACCACAGAGTTTCTCCTACACTTTACTCTAATTTTCTCAACTCTCTCTGCTTAATATTAGTCTTAGAAGAAAAAAAATTGAAAGAAAAGGAAAGGAAGGCGTATAATATAGAAATCAACTGACGCATTGGTGGTCAGTTACCCAGTCATGGGTAACTGCCATCAACTTCCCATAGTGCCATGTTTGGCTAGTTAGAAAAGGTTTTAAAAGTCATTTAATTAAATAAACCTCTTATACTATAGTTTAAATCATGTCACACCCACTTGCACAATAATTTATATATTTTATTTAATATAAATAAAATATAATAACTTCTCATAATTTCACATAGTCATATAATTAATTATTTCATTAATAAATAATGTCAATTTTTTAAATCTCTAATTAATAATTAAATTAATTAAAGTAACATCATGCTTAATTAAATAATTCATTTAATTCATTAAGCTCACATAATTACAAACTTTGATCATAAAAATTCTGTACATTAATTTAATAATGTAACACATATGATTAAATTAATCTACCACAATTGCATCAATTAATTATTAAATCTAATAATTAAATGATCGAAAATATTTATTTAATTCAATAAATATTAAAATAAATTACAGAATTCTCGTTCGTCACATCTTTCCCCCCTTAAAAGGATTCTGTCCCCAGAATCACGGCTCAATAATTTCGACCCGTTACATTCTCCCCCCTTACAAAGATTCTGTCCCCAGAATCGCATACACATAATTAAGTAAATAAATGAGGGTAATTCTTCATCATATTCTCTTCGAGTTCCCACGTAGCTTCTTCAGCGTTGTGGTTCCTCCAAATTACCTTAACAGAAGGTATAACTTTATTTCTCAGAACTTGTTCTTTTCGGTCGACAATTTGGACAGGAATTTCTTCGTAAGATAAGTCTTTCTCAAAATGCAGGGGTTCGTATTCAATTACATGCTTGTAATCAGGTTTGTAAGGTCGTAACACAGAAACATGGAAGACGTTGTGGATATTCTCGAGTGCTGGAGGTAAGGCTACCTCGTACGCAACTTCTCCAATTCTTCGCAGTACCTCAAAGGGTCCAATAAATCTTGGGCTCAATTTTCCTTTCTTTCCGAACCTGATCTTTCCCTTCCAGGGAGAGACCTTCAAGAAAACATAACTACCTGGTTCAAACTCGATATTTTTACGATGTGGATCAGCGTATTTCTTCTGTCGATCTTGAGCTACTATCAGTCGTGCTCGGATCACTTTGACTATTTCTGCTGTCTGCTGTACCAATTCTGGCCCTAGCAATTGTCTTTCACCAACTTCATCCCAATAAAGCGGAGTTCTGCACTTTCTGCCGTATAACGCTTCGTAAGGCGGCATACCAATACTAGCGTGATAACTGTTGTTGTAGCCGAACTCTACCAACGGTAGGTGATCATCCCAATTTCCTTTGAAGTCCATCACACAGGCTCGTAACATATCTTCTAGTGTTTGAATCGTTCGTTCGCTCTGTCCATCTGTTTGAGGGTGGTAAGCTGTACTCATTCGCAGTTGTGTACCCATGCATTCCTAAAGACGTTTCCAGAAATTTGATGTGAAGCGCGGATCCCTATCGGAAACAATAGACACCGGCACTCTGTGCCTCGAAACAATCTCTTTCACATATAATCTTGCCAACTGATCTAAGTTAAATCTGATTTTGATAGGAAGGAAGTGCGCGGATTTCGTCAGTCGGTCAATGATAACCCATACTGCGTCGTAGCCTTTCTGAGTCGTCGGAAGGCCAACCACGAAGTCCATCTTAATATGTTCCCATTTCCATTTAGGATCTCCAACGGTTGTAGCAATCCACTCGGTCTCTGATGTTCTGCTTTAACTTTCTGACATGTCAGGCATTTGGCAACACATTCTGCAACATCACGTTTTAAATTCGGCCACCAGAAATGTTGTCGAAGATTTTGGTACATTTTTGTACTACCAGGGTGAATCGAATATCTTGAACTATGAGCCTCACTCAAAATTTCTTCCTTAATTTCTTGTACTGACGGAACCCAAATTCTGCTTTCAAATCTCAATATTCCTTCCTTATCCATCTTAAATCTTGGTTCGGTTCCTTCAGATATCTTCGATGTTACCTTTTTGCATTCATCATCCTGAAGCTGAGCCTCCTTCACTCTATCTAGTAGAGTTGTACCAGATTGCATCTGAAATAGCTTCTCATCAATCTCTATAGGATACTTCACTTCTAACTCCAGTTTCTCCATATCTGCAATTAGCTCCTGCTGAGCAGTCAACATCATCAATTTCTCACGACCCTTTCTACTTAAGGCGTCGGCAACCGCATTAGCCTTACCCGGATGGTATAAAATCTCACAGTCATAATCCTTGATTAATTCCAACCATCTTCTTTGACACATATTCAAATCTTTCTGTGTAAAAATATATTTCAGACTCTTGTGGTCCGTATATATTTCACACTTCTCCCCGTATAAATAGTGCCTCCAAATTTTCAAAGCAAAAACAACTGCAGCTAACTCCAAATCATGGGTTGGGTAACCCTTCTCGTAATCCTTCAACTGCCGTGATGTATACGCAATGACTTTGCCGTTTTGCATCAACACACAGCCAAGTCCTTTATGCGACGCATCGCTAAAAACAACAAAATTTCCTATATCATCCGGAAGAGATAACACAGGCGCTGTACTCAACCTCTTCTTTAATTCTTGAAAACTCTCCTCACACTTCTCCGTTCAAACAAATTTCACAGCTTTTCGAGTTAAATTCGTTAACGGAGTTGCGATCTTAGAAAAATCTTGTATGAATCTTCTATAATATCCTGCTAATCCAAGAAAACTTCTTACTTCTGACGGCGTTCTCGGCTGATCCCAGTTAATCACAGCTTCTACTTTGGATGGATCTACCGAAATTCCATCTTTATCGATTACGTGACCAAGAAATTGTACTCTCTCGATCCAGAATTCGCATTTCGAAAATTTAGCATACAACTTCTCCCTTCTCAATACTTCCAACGTTAACCTCAAGTGTTCTTCATGTTCCTCTTTGGTTTTGGAATATACAAAAATGTCGTCTATAAATACCACCACGAATTTGTCCAAAAACGGCTTGAATACACCATTCATTAGTCCCATAAATGCTGCAGGAACATTCGTAAGACCAAACGACATTACTAAAAACTCATAATGACCATATCGCGTTCGGAACGCTGTCTTCGGTACATCCTCTGGCCTCACCTTCAGTTGGTGATAACCACTCCTCAAGTCAATCTTGGAAAAGTATTTTGCTCCCTTCAATTGATCAAACAGATCATCGATCCTCGGTAATGGATATCTATTCTTAATTGTGACCTTATTTAATTCTCTATAGTCAATGCAGAGTCTCATCGATCCGTCCTTCTTTTTCACGAACAACACCGGCGCTCCCCACGGCGATACGCTCGGTTGAATGTACTTTTTGTCCAATAATTCTTGTAGTTGTACCATTAATTCCTTCATCTCTACTGGCGCCATTCGGTATGGTGCCTTCGATATTGGAGCAGTTCCAGGCGCCAAATCAATCACAAAGTCTACTTCTCTATCTGGTGGAAGTCCTGGCAAATCGTCTGGAAATACATCGACGAAGTCCCTCACAATCGATATCTCCTCTACCTTCGGGTTCTCTTTTCGACTGTCGACTATGTAAGCTAAGTATCCTACACAGCCTTGTCTTAATAACTTCCTGGCCTGCAACATCGTCAGACAACTCGCTTGTTTAGGCGACTTGCTACCATAAAACACAACCTTTGACGGAGTCATAAGGTTAATACGCTTCTTTTGGCAGTCAATTACAGCCCCATAATTGGATAGCCAATCCATACCCAATATAACGTCGAATTCCCCCAATCGAATAGGGATAAGATCTATATTCATGATATTACCCTTAATATCCACCCTACAGTTCTTAAACACGTACTTAACAGAGATTATTTCTCTATTCGCAATTTCTATGTTCATGGGGTAATCCAATTCATCCATAAGAAAATCTAAACTATTAGCAAAGTCTTCGGATATAAACGAACAAGTAGCACTCGAATCAAACAAAACATAAGCATTAATTTCATTGATCAGAATGATACCTGACACCACCTCACGAGACTGGATTGCATCCTGCACCGTCATATTGAAAGTTCTGGCGGTTGGTCGGTTTGTTACAGGTGGTCCGGTGATGGTTAAGGAATTTCTACTGCTATTTCCCCGATTTCCTCCTTGTCCTGATCCTCCCGATCCCTTCTTGGGACAGTCTCTTGCTAAATGATCTTTCGAACCACAGTTGAAACAAGCACCCTTCTTTGGGTTTGGACAATTTGGTGCTATGTGGCCTTCTTGACCACAATTGTAGCACACTCTCTTTCCCTTCAAACAAACTCCTAGATGTGCCTTGCCGCAAGTCGGACATGCTTCTATCTTCTTTTTTTGCCCTCCGTGTTGACTTCCAGTTGTCGAGTTATCCGTCCACTTCCTCTTCTGATTATTATTATTCCCAGTATTACTTCCACCAGTCTTGTTATTACCTTCATTCTCACTCTTTTTCTTTTTCTGTTCTTGGTTGTACTTAGTCAATGCATCACTTCCTCCTTCCGCGAGAATGGCCTTTTCCAAAACTCCCGCAAACGTGTTAAGTTGAAACATTGATACCTTGCTGTATACCCAAGGCTTCAGTCCTTGTTCGAATAGTCTGGCTTTCCTCTCGTCAGTGTGTACTTGATACGGGGCAAACCTTGCCAACTCATCGAATTTAGCCGCGTATTCAGGCACGCTCATGTTTCCCTGTTTCAGTTCCAAAAATTGCACCTCCATCTGATTCTGCGAATTAGCTGGGAAATACATTTCGAAAAACATCTCTTTGAATCTCTCCCACGTAATTACACCTTCACCTCCTCGCATCTTGTTTGCCTGCCACCAGTAGCTAGCCTCAGACTTCAGCATAAATGTCGCAAAAACGGTCTTCTGATCTTCTCGAACCCTAGCAACATCGAAAACCTTCTCCATTTCCATCACCCACGTTTGAGCCTCGATTGGGTTTCTGGAACCTTTGAACTCTGGCGGTCCCACTGCCTTAAAATCTTTAAACGTTGTGCTAGGTGGAGCTTGCGGTTGGTTATTCATAACTCCAGTTAGTAAATTAACTAGCTGTTGAACTGGATTAACGTTGGCATTATTGTTATTATTGGTTGACTCTTCCTGTGCCAGTTGACGTTGTTGTCTTCTCCTTGGCGGCATTTTTCTGTTAAATAAACGTTTATTAGAACTTTATTTATTTCTCTACATAGTTAAGACATTACTCAACAATTTAACATATCACTTAACACATCATCTCAAACAACTTGATATCTTTTCATTCAAATAAAAAGTTTTAACATTAAACTATAGCATACTGCTATTTACATCATCTATCCTGGAATAAAGAATCCACAGGATTTAAAACATTCAAATATTAACATATTCCTTAGTTTATAAACACATCGGAATTTACATAAAACTATATAAGTCCTTCACATAAATAAACAGATTCTATTCCTATCTTCCAAGGTGCTCAATAGCCTTGCCACGCTCCTCATTCATAATACGAGACATCGTCCTGCGATCTAACATATACGATGGAAGTCCTTCAAACTGAATGGGGTACCTTAACACTCGCTCTTGAACCTCATCCATCGCATGATTAAGTGTGGTGTACGTGTCTTCAAGCTTTGCCTTCTTTGCACGACTATCATCTTCTGCACGATCAGCTCGATGCGATTCTCTTACCCATCCTTCCTCTGCTATTTTCAGTCTTCCGGAGGTTTCCTTCAGTTCCTTCTTCAGCTTCTCTATCTCCTCGGTCTTATCTTCGGTTTGACCCTTCTCAAGAATCAGATCCCACTCCACGTTTCCTAAACGTGTATGAAGGGTCACAATCTCTCTATCCTTCTCC
Source organism: Panax notoginseng (assembly GCA_016801055.1). Classification (NCBI taxonomy): domain Eukaryota; kingdom Viridiplantae; phylum Streptophyta; class Magnoliopsida; order Apiales; family Araliaceae; genus Panax; species Panax notoginseng. The sequence goes on from CM029018.1 coordinate 89,006,822, forward strand.
TCTAAAGTAGACTGCTGAAAAGTCGCTCGCTCAGTCAATTCCTGAACCTCATCTTGTAACTCCACGTTACGATCATATAGTGTGTCATACGTCTCAGCATCAACAGTGTACTGTGGTAGCTCCTCTTCTTCTTCCTCCTCATCAAACTCCTCCTCAGGACCCTCCTTAGGATCAATCTCAGGTTCATGTTCCTGACCAACAACGGTGATCAATGGAGATGAAACCCTCTGAACTAACTGTTCCCTAACAATATGTATGTCTCGGGTCTCCTCCTCTGTCGGTACTATAGGTACACAAGTTCCTTCCTCTCCAGCTTAACTAGCTTCTCCAACGTTCGACATTCTGACAACAAAATTTTTAAGTTTTAGTTACTAAGTCGTACTATCTAACGCATACTTAACACATAAACACATAATGTATTTTATTATCTTCAATGAATTACCAAAAATTCATTTCTTAAGACTCGATAAGAGTTTTCCTTTACTATCTTCTTTCCATAAGGTTACTACCTAAGGTTAATCCCCCAGCTAAGGTTCATAACCTACAGCTCTGATACCAACTTGTGACACCCCCAAATCTGGGTACTTCGATTCCACGGGATTTGGTGCTCACTGTACAAGCATCATTTATCTATCTACCCATAAATAATATCAAACCATACAATAGATAGAAATCATAATAAAATCTCTTCCCATATGGGTTACATCAACTGATTCATAAATAAATCCCAGGTTACTCTAACCTTAAAACATCTGTGCGGAATTCTAAACAAATAAGTCTTAACATCAACATAACTCAAGTCTTAAACAAATACATCAGTTAATAAATAACAGGTCTTTATCATTTGCTAACTTTACCCTTGCCCTTACTAGTGGAGGGTTCATCGCTTCTTTCATTCTTAACTGCAATGTTATTATTAAGCAAGAGTGAGCACAAATGCCCACAAGTATAAAAATGAAATAACAGTATAATAACATGCGAATAATCAAAGACATTTGAATAAAGCTTAACTTTTGAATCAAGAATAAATAACATGAATCAAAAGAATACTGAGGGTCATAAGACCTTGAACTATGTCCTAGGTTAACAAGGTTTATACTTGAAACCTTTAACAGTCATAAGACTATGGACCTCCTTCTCGTACTTAGGGGGATCAGCCCTTAGTACCATACTGTGCACAATATCTTAACGCTAAAGCGTAATTAATCCCCTATACAGGGTTGTTCATCTCAGTTTGACATTCGAGTCCGCACCAAAGGAAGTTTGGTTTGGATAATCAATAAGGGTTCTGAAATTTAGAACGTTCATCAACTAAGGACTAGCTGAATCAGTAAGGTTCACTAGTCTAAAAAGTTCGACAATAATGATATTCAATATGATTAATAATCTCAAGAAATATACAATAGAACAATTATTGTATAACTGAATCATGCTTTGAAAGATAATCAATCTTTAATATAATACTCGAACTTGAATAATAGTTTAAATTTAGGAAATTTGCTCAATGTAAAAGATAGAGTTAAGAAATTTGCTCGACATAAAAGTAACGTTTAAGTTTAAATAAACTTGCTCAATATAATGGAGTTAGGGATAGGATACTTGCCTCGTGCGTAGATTACGCTTTAACTAAGCACGTTCTTTGAATTAAATCCTACATACCATTCATATACACAATACCAGTTAATTATAAATTAACTAATCAATATAAACTCATTCTCGTTGTCTACTTTGATTATTGACTATACTTAATCAATTTTCACTTTATCACATCATTTGTACTTCGTGAATTACCAAACTAATTATGAAATTTAATAATTCAAATCACATGTAATTATGTTATTTACATGTTAAACATCTATTTTATCATCACATTATTCTTCTAACATGTTTACATGTTCATTACAATAATCCACTAACACATTGATAGACTTAATAATTTTTTTAAAAAATACATTTCTGAATTTTCTGGGGAATGGCGTTGCGGCGCCACTATTGAACTAAGGATTCGCGCTGCGGCGCCGTGGCGCTGTGGCCGGGCCCTTGGCGCTGCGGCGCTGTGGCGCCGTGGCTCGAGTCATGGCGCTACGGCACGGTGGCGCTGCGGCTCGGGAAATAAACTGGTAGCCGGCGCTGCGGCGCGGTATACCAGACACAGAAATGGTTGTTCGCGAAAAATCGCAGAACATGCCAATTCCTCCCAATTTCTTATTTTCTACTCAAAATTAGACATACCCACAAGTTATAGTTCATGTATATTCATAATACAACATCTATAAAGTGATTTTAACCCATTAAGACATATAATCACAGATTTAAATCATGTAAAATTGGACTGTTCTTGATGTTCTTGAAGTTTTTGAACAAAACACATAATTTAGCCGTATGAATTCGTTATAACACCGAATCCGTTCGTTTAAGGCTTGATCTCTTCGCATTAACATGCTCAATAATATAAGGGTGTAAAATTTAGGGATAATATATAATCAATACATCAATTATCACATATATGGCCATATGGCCATATCACGTACTCTGTTTATTTTGAAATAACATATGTACGACATGTTTTCACAATACTGATGTTATGGTTTGCAACAATATATAATTAAAATACGATTTCATATGCCATAACATAAACAAAACCCATAATCATTATTCCTATCCCAATTACAGACGTTAAACCAAACTTTGAAAGCCATTTTATAAAAACTAAATGACGTAAAATAGAAATTAGGTTTGAGAAGATTACCCAAGTGTAGAATATAAAGATAATAACTTCCTCCCTGACTCAACCACAGAGTTTCTCCTACACTTTACTCTAATTTTCTCAACTCTCTCTACTTAATATTAGTCTTAGAAGAAAAAAAAATTGAAAGAAAAGGAAAGGAAGGCGTATAATATAGAAATCAACTGACGCATTGGTGGTCAGTTACCCAGTCATGGGTAACTGCCATCAACTTCCCATAGTGCCATGTTTGGCTAGTTAGAAAAGGTTTTAAAAGTCATTTAATTAAATAAACCTCTTATACTATAGTTTAAATCATGTCACACCCACTTGCACAATAATTTATATATTTTATTTAATATAAATAAAATATAATAACTTCTCATAATTTCACATAGTCATATAATTAATTATTTCATTAATAAATAATGTCAATTTATTAAATCTCTAATTAATAATTAAATTAATTAAAGTAACATCATGCTTAATTAAATAATTCATTTAATTCATTAAGCTCGCATAATTACAAACTTTGATCATAAAAATTCTCTATATTAATTTAATAATGTAACACATATGATTAAATTAATCTACCACAATTGCATCAATTACTTATTAAATCTAATAATTAAATCATCGAAAATATTTATTTAATTCAATAAATATTAAAATAAATTACAAATTCTCGTTCGTCACATCTTTCCCCCCTTAAAAGGATTCTGTCCCCAGAATCACGGCTCAATAATTTCGACCCGTTACACTTGGTGACATTCTTCTATTATTCCGTTGGAACATCCTGTCTGTGTGTTTTACACCGGACCTGGTTCCGTCTTTATTATTATTCTGTTGGAACATCCTGTCTGTCTGTTTTACACCAGACCTGGTTCCGTCTTTATTATTATTCTGTTGGAACATCCTGTCTGTGTGTTTTACACTGGACCTGGTTCCGTCTTTATTATTATTCTGTTGGAATATCCTGTCTGTGCGTTTTACGCCGGACCTGGTTCCATTATTTATTATTCTGTTAGAATAATCTGTCTGTGCGATCTATCGCATGCATGGTAATTTCTTTTGTTATTCCATTCTTTATTATACTCAGTTGGTTAAGTTTTGACTTCTATACTCCATAAAATTTGTGGAATATCCTTGATAATTGCGTTTCATCCAGTATCTTTTCATGAAAATATTCTTCTAAGCATCCTTCAAATTTACTCCACAAAGAAGAATCATGTTGACAATTTGGACGTTGTTAATTCTTGGATAAATTAATTCTTGAACTTGTTTTATTGAATTCTTATATCATTGTCATCATCCTCATGTTTATAAAATGTTGAAAGTCATCTGTGGCCTGTAGTGCATAGATGAACTTGGTATGATTATGACTACGAATTATTCGGTATAATCATGACCGTAATATTACAAATAATGTGGTAAAAGTCCTCATTGGCCCGTAGTGCATTGATGGACAGTTGTTGGCATGATCATGACCATTAATGAATACACGAATATCCTTGGCCGTAGTGCAGGGGTGATTCGATGATGTGAATTATTTTATTAAGGTGAGTCCCAGCGATAACAGTGCTGAAAAACCTTTTAAATCATAAAAGATAGTAGAGTTTATTTTCTACTTGACTCTTTTAATGGATTGCTTGTTCCGCTGCAGTTAAACTTGATGTCTATTATATTTTATCAGTTTAACATTGTTGAAGGCTAATGATAATTTATTCTGCATTATTTTAGTCATAATATTTCTTACTGGGCTAGTTGAGCTCACCCTTTATTTCACTGTTTTCTTCAGGAAATGAGAACGTAGCTGGGGCAAGTCGGGGAACGGAGTGATGGTTCGAATGATAGTATTAGTTAGTAGTCCTCACTATTCTATGTAATAGTGTGTTAATAAATGTAATGAGGACTCCTTTTGAGTATGAATACTCTCTAGAAGATAATATTTGTATTCAAACTCGCAGTTTATGTTTTGTCGTATTGTACACGACAGTTGTATTAGTAAGTTGTATTTGTATTCTGTAATTTGTATCTGACGACCCAAGATGGGTGATGTATACTTAATTTTGGGGGCGTCACACCATATTATAGGGGAGACTCTGGCGAATTTTTTTTAAGTATTATATAAGTATAAGTTTGAAAAATGTTCATAAGTATTATAACTTAGATGTAAATTGCTTTAATATATGCTAATTGATGTTGTATATTATAGTGATTTTTCAGATAATAAAATCGTCAAGTGCATATCACAGCTGTGTTTACAGAATTGGCCTACAGCTGTGATTACATGGGCGAGCACACCTATCGCCCACAAGGATGTTGTTTGGGCAGAATTTCAGGTATGTTTTTTTAATTATGATAGATAATATTAATATAATATTCAAAGGATAATTATTTAGTAATGTTATTATTGTTGTTTTATTTGCAGAAAAGGTATAGATGGGAGGACGCGCATGCTTCGGTGATTCAGACATTATTCTGGCAGAAGTGCGCGGTCCGCACCAAGGACAACTTGAATAAAGAACGACAAAAAGCCATTCACAATGCCGAGATCGACCATCCAGGCCAGGGAGAGGATTATATGCACGAGCATAGCCCCTGGTGGTGCACCTAGTCCATATGGGCTGAGATGTGTGCCCAATGGAGAGCTGAGAGCTGGGTGAAAAGACGAAAGACTGCCGCCACCAACAGAGCCTCGGGTGTATCCGATGGCACAAAGGCTAAAGGAACATATAAGGGTGGCAGTATTTCACAGTTGCAGCATATCACTGCCAGGGTACGTATTTACAAGTTTTAATATGTTTTCAATCATGAATTGTAGAAAATATATCCCATTTTTACTTAGTAATATTGTGTTATTTTTGTATAGGAGTCTCAGTCTCAAGGTCAGCCTATCCATTGGCTGGATGTGTACGTGGCCACCCGTGATGGTCTACCTGAGGCTATCCAGATAGCGGTAATAAATTTTAACAACTTGATCTTTAATTAATGCTTACAGAATTAATTTATTTTTAACTATTTAATTGTTAACATGATGACAGGACACTTATAAGCGTTTATTGAATAAGCGCTATCCTGAAGGCACTCCACGTCCGTCTATCAATCAAGAGTTGTGGGAGAGGGCGTCTGTTGTGAAGAAAAACTACATTAAAGGTCAAGGACAACGACGACGCCCATCCTTCAGTGGCTCAGGCTGCTCTTCTATCCAGTCTACATAGTCATAGAGCCATCCAGCTGTTCATACTTTGGCTGACTGTGTGAGAGCTATATGTCAAGATCGGGATCTTCTGAAGATACTGGGCGGACATCTGGGGGCTCTGAGTGCTGAGGAGTTAGCTGAAGCAGTAGCGGCAGCAGCAGCATCACAACACGGGGATGGCAGCGAGGTATAAAATCAATTTGTTGTATATTATCGTAATATACTAATATTAACACAATTAGTATATATTTCTAACCTGTTTTATTATTTTGTTAATTACAGGGTGATCAAGGAGGCGGTGATGCTTGACGTACCTACTTTAGATTAGTTTTATAGTTATAGTATAAGTTTGTACTTGTATATTCATTCTTAGGATGTTTGTATGTTACTTAAACAAGTTTTGAAATGTTATTATATTTATTCAAAATCATATTGGTTTTGAATGGTTTATATACTAGTTTGGTGTATGTGTTGGTGGATGATGGATGTTTATATTGTTGTGTATGTTGTTGTTGGGTATGTATACTGGGATAAAACAGGTACAAAACAGGTACAGATTTTTGGGATTTCTGCAAAACAGCAAGATTCTGTTTTTTTATTTTTCCATATCAGCGACCGCATGCGGTTGCTGGTAGGGTAATAGCGACGGATACTATTTGTGGACAACAGCGATCGCATCCGGTCGCTGATATCGGTCGCTGACACGTGGAACACGTCAGCTTTGGCCCTGGACCATGCTGACTAAGCTTAGCGATCGGATTTGTTATTCCGGTCGCGCATAGCGGTCGCAGATATATCGGTCGCTAATAGTGGTCGCTGATGTGCATCTCAGCGACCAAATTTTGTGCGACGCCTTTTAGCGACAGCATGCGGTCGCTGATGGTTATCTGCGACTGTATGCGGTCGCTGATAGGCAGTCGCTGATAAAGTTTTTTCTTGTAGTGGATGTAGTTCTTTAAGTAGAACAACCAAATTTGTGATTTTTTACTTAATCCGTCAAATTTTCGCGAGAAACTGGATTAGATTGGTCAGATGAAGACATGATTTGCTGTAGGCCTACGACCTTTTTGGACTTTGAACGGGTAATAGGTTTGATTGCTTCCCTGCGACAAAACATGCATAGTTTAGTTTTAGGGATTGTGTAAATATTTCCATTTTTAGGATTATTATCCTCTAAAACGGATGTTAGCTGTTTGTAATACAGGATAGCATGTTAATTTAAAATGTGCACATATTTCTTCATATTTCTCATTACATGGAGATGAATATGGAATGAAATTACAAGTAATTGACTTTACGAGTAATTGGAACTGAGAAAGAATGAACAGACTTTCCTCCGCGTTTAGTTTATCAGAGGCTGACCTACCTTAGGTTACTCTCGCGGCTTTTTGGCTTGAAGGTTCACAAATCATAGCAATTTACTCAACAGGAAGTTAATCCGGTCTTTCAACTGGAGCGAATTTGGGTGGTGCCTTTCCTGAGCCTCGTTGGAATTAGTCTTCCTACGAGTCCAGTAATCAAACACCGACAGGATAGCCTCCTGGTGGAGGAACCACACAGCATACATTCACATACAATGTGTCTCACCGTTTATGAAAATGATGACATGAGCGAAACACTAATATCACAGACAGATATATTGCAGTGCAGTAAAAATGCATTCGTACACATTCATCAAAGGTAAATGCAACATCCACACACAAACGTATAACAGTTTTGAAAAGCTTAAAACAGCGGCTTAAGTCCTCTTACTGGTGGTCCCCAGCAGAGTCGCCACCTGTCCACGCCGAAATTTTTATTTGTCCCTTTTCTGTTCTTGTTCTTTTGTGTTCTCATGTTAGGTGAGATTTGTTTAAAAAAACAAGCGAAAAAGGTTCGACATGTATATGTCGACGATTGGACTATAAGAGTCGCCAGTTGGTTTTTTAAATAGTTGTACCAACACAACCGAGAAAAGGTTTGCACATTGACCCATTGATGTGACACTGCTAAATGGATCTGTGAAACCGAGATTCATTAGGGTCCGGGGACTTTCTTATGTGGAGGGAAGGTGTTAGGCACCCCCCGACATCCGTGTTACCATGGTGACCGCCACTTTTCAAGAAACTGTTATATGAATGTGTGTATGTGTGAGTCAATGTACTGTTATTTGGAAGTAGTGCGAGGCCTCATTCGCACCTATATACATAGGGTTTGAATTTGTGTACAAATTCAGTTTTAAACAAGATATAGCAATAAAGTTTTATAAAAAGAGGTTTTTCAAACCCTGATGGCCTTTGATACTTCCATTTTATTAAATGTTTGGATTGATTGGTTTTATTTTTTGAGATACGAAGCATCTTCGAGAAAATAATGTACAAAGCAATGCCGAACTCCTCATCGGTATGAAAACCATCTGAGGAAATCCAAACATTGTGAATAAATTTACAGGCTGCTTACAGCTGAAAATGTTCATCACGGGAACCGAATCTAGATTCAGTAAACTGAATCTGTGATCACATGATTCCTAAGCTCACATGATAACGCAGCTTATATGAAAGCTGTAACCAGTTATATGTATAAAAGCTATAAATATATATATATATATATATATAGACATAATTAGCCACCACGAAGCACCTCCGTGAGGGATCAGAAATGTAAATAATGTAAAAGCGATCAACCACCACGGAGGAAACTCCAAGCGGGACGTAATGTACAGAAAGCAATAAAAACGGTCAACCGCCACGAACTAAACTCCAAGCGGAACAAAATGTATATATATATATATATATATATATATATAAGTAATTAAACGCTTCAGACATAATTCTAGGCTCATCGAACAGAGTTGGACACACAGTTCATATATATATATATATATATATATATATACAAACTGAAATGAAACAACGGACCGAAGTCCAGGCATACACACGCAACATGACTCTCAACGTGAAGAATAGTGTGTGCAAAAATTAAGAGAAAGGCTTTAAAATATGTAAGAAGGCTTACAGTGAGCTGCCAAAGAAGACTTCTATAGCTTTAAGTGGGTGAACACTCGGCTCCCGCAGGTAGAAAGTAGCTATATATGAGCTTACAAGTGTTTAAAATGAGAAAGCACTTAGTTTAGGGTGAGTACAGAGAAAATTGGACAGGGCTTCCTCGCCTTTTTTTCTTACAAAATGGACACCCCAAGCCCTCTATTTATAAAAGGGGGAGCCGTAGGTACAGCTCCCCGCAGATGTACCTGCGGCTAGCCACAGATGTACCTGCGGCTGCCCGGGGTGCCCCGGACTCTGCGGGTCCCACAATCTCGAAGTACGTGCACGCATGCAACGTGATGTCCGCTCGAACTTTCAGAACTTCAATCCGGGCATCCGACTGAGGTGTATAGGACCTATTTCAGACTGCCGTTGTTGAGAGTTATGCAATGACATGGGATTAGAGGTTGTATGAAGTCAGGAAGATGGGACCATGCCCTCCGGTCTTCAAGCTTCAAATTCTATCCGTTGTCCTGTGCAATAGTCACTCGTGATTGGACTTCCTTGGTTCTTGTGGGACATTGCTGTGTAGAAATGTATGTCTGAAATGTTGAGGTGGTGCGATGTGGCGTCAAGGTGGAAAGATGATGACTTTGCCCCTCACTGGGGTTGTCTCCAGTTTGGGCTGATAAAGCAGACGTTGCTCAGGGTTATCTCTGAGATTGGACTGCTGTAAGTGTTGAAGGTCCTTAGTGTCATCTCTGAGGTGTGCTTGTCTTCCCGGTGTTATCTTTAGGTCTTGTACTGAGTGCCCCGGTGTGAGTGTCGAGTGTTTTAAAGCTGTTTGCATGGCTTTGAAACAAGCACTTTCGGGGTTATCTCCGTAACTGCAACTGCATTCCTTGGGGTTATCTCCAATGTTGGCGCTGCTAATCCTGATGTCGGGATTAAGACTAAATATCTTGGGGTTATCTCCAGGATGAATTGACCTTCTCCGGTGGAATTTTTGGTATTAGAATTGCAGGCCTCGGGGTTATCTCCGAGGTTGGAACTGATACTCCCTGTGTGTGTTTCGGGGTTTGGACTAAACTTTCGGTAGTATCCGGACTGGATATGAGCTGTCTTCTAGGGTTATCTCTGAAAGACGAATCTGTCCTCCTGCAATGTCAGTAACAGGTGTGCAGAAAATTTTGAGTGTCTACATGATGAATCAATTGAGTTGTTCCATTTGATTTGGCATATAGAACGCGAGTAACGAAGTTATGGAGAATTTTACGAAATTAAACGTTAAATGTTGAAATCGTATAATTCCGAGTTAGTAGTCAAAACTTGCCATTGAGTTCGGAAACCTTGGTTTTCGATGGCATAATGTAAGATAAGGTATTCAAGAGTCGTGGACTCAAGAATCGTTGAATTCTGACTTAAAACGAAGGAAACGAGCTATAAACACTCACGAAAGATAAACGAACGCTTAATAATGAACTAAGCGGTGAAGTCTGTGTTAAAATATTTGAAAATGAAATCATAATGCGCATGATTTAGGAGCTAATGGCCTTTGAATGAGCCAATACGGATGGAAAACGAATTGGGAAAGGTCACGTATGTAAAATGAATGCGTAAAACTTGGCAAGAAAAGTAAGTTAAGAAATTACCAGCCGGGACCCCCGCCGAGGCAGGCTATGTAAAGGCCAAAACCCCCACCGGGGCGGGGGTGGTGTTTAGTGGTTGACAGGAGCCTAGCCCGCCGGGGCAGGGGGGTACTGAAGAAAGGTTGACCAAGTTGTTTTTTAACAAAAGAAATTGTAAATCAATAATGGAACATGAATGTACTTTATATACATGGTAAGACCAATCTTAAATCACTTATTTAGTGATGACTTTAGGAACTTGAGCATGGTTTAATAGTAAGTAAACGAAGAACGCGGGATGTAAGTAAGTAAACCGTGAACGGTATTCGCTAAGTGTACTTAACCAAAGATGATCGAGTCTCGGTTAGTAACGTAAGAAGGTGACAAAACGTAATGAAGGATAGTAAGCTGAATTGACATTTATGAAGGAAATGAATTCCTTTAAGACATAAAAGAGAAAGAAGTTGGTTAAAACAATGAAGTTAGATTGTTTAGTAACTAATCTCAGTGTGCTATGTGAATATATCATGTAGATACTGTAAGGAGCAAGAATTATTGAATATTATATTTGAAGACACTTGAAGGCAAGTTTTCTTAACACTTGTCTAACCTCCGTGTTAGTCAAGTTCTATGTGATTCATGTTCTGAGATGCATGAATTATTTTACGAAAGGGTTGATGCCAGTTTTAATTCGACTAGACCATTCTTAAGAGTTGGATTGATTTGTTTACAAGTTTTCAATATAAAACTATTAACGCTATCCTATGCCAAGTATTTGGTACGGATTCAAAGGTAAGTTTGTGTATGAACAAACAAATGTATTTTCATCGATTATTCGATGGGCACACGAGGTTGCTAAATGTTAAACGTAAATATGTTTAACGGATGAATGTTAATCAACATAGAGTACTATAAGTTGATCACCTAGAAGTGCTCATAAGACATAACGGATGTACAACCTTAGTGCCGGAATGTCCTTTTCATGTATGAAAACAGAAAGAGTATGTTCATGGTCTTTCGACCGGTTCAAAATTCCTAAGCTATTATATATACTTTGGAATAGTTGTTATGAAATGAGAAGTGCTAGTCAATGTTTCATAGCTATTTGTTCAGTTATGGAAGATAATCATATGATTCTCGATGTGGTATTAATATTATCCTTTGTTAGACTTGCTGAGCTAGTTATGCTCACTTCTTGCTTGAATTATATGATTGCAGCTAAGGCCGAATGAACTGAGGGTTCGAATAAAGATAAAGGCAAATCGAAGATGAATAATTAGTTTATTCTGTAATAGATTAGTATGTTTGTAAGAATCATATTATGATAACAAAGAATGTATCGTTTGCAGAACCTAGGGAAAGGATTTATTATTATTGTAATAAGAAAGTAGAAATTATGTTCATTTTGATGTTGTTTCAATGGAATGAATGCATGATTAGGAGTACCGTGTAGCACCATCTGTCAGGTTGGAAGATACCCAGATTTGGAGGCGTCAGAGGTTGGTATCAAAACATTAGGTTATAAAACTTAAGAGGGAAATAACCTTAGGCTAATAACCTCGTTAAGGAAAGAAAAGTCTGAAGGAAGTAAACTTGAGTCGAATGAGTTAATAAGGTATTGAGGAAAGTCAATACCGAAAGATTTAAAAGATGAAAGTTAACCCTAAATAAATTAAATTTGATTTGTACTTACATTATTGTGTATTATGTACTAATCAACATGTTATGTGTTGTTGTAGATGTCAATCGATAGCTTGATGTATAGAGATATACACGTGGTGAGCGAGGAGTCCGTGAACAGATTAGAGCCTGTACCTATGCCTGTAACGGAAATACCATTAGTGATTCTAGAAGAATCGGAGCCATAGGAGTATTTTTCTGAGGTGGACTATTCCGAGGGAACTATGGAATTGGCATTATACCTTAATATGATGATAGATGTGGAGGATGATATGGATGTAACATCGGTTAATACGGTGATGCCTGCACTAGAGCCAACACCTATAGCTATAATGAGGGCATTGTATCTCTCGGTACTTGACCGTAACGTGCAACTGCACAATATTGTGCAGAACCAGAAGGAGGAGATTAATGGTCTTTATGAGGCCAAGGAGTCTGCAGAATTAGACTTTAAGTCAGAGCATGATGAGAAGGTGCTCATGACAGGTAAGGCTAGGGATTATAAGAACGAGGTCGTAGAGCTTTGTAAGAAACTAGTTGAGAAAGACCAGAAAATAGCACGGATTTCAAGCTAAAGATTGCTTGTTATTCCATTGAGTCGGGGCAGACTCGACATACTATTAGTTGGGATATTGTTTTGATTCTAGCGAATCAGAAACATGAGAATGCTGTGAGGCAGTGTTAGTAGATCGGTAGATCTTTTTGTATATGTGTAGTGACGTAAAACCCTCTTTTGTATAATTCAAGGGTAGTCTTTTTGTAAATCCCAATTTTTGTAGAAGTGAATCGCGGGATAGTAATGTAATAGGTTTTGGCTATGGAAGCAAATTGTAAATAGTTTTGAACTATGAAGAAGCATATTAATATAATAAAGTATTTATTTAATGTGCTTTTTTGTGGTATGAGTTATTATTGTGGAATGATAACTAAGTAAGTAAATAGATACTAATGAAATTTTATTTATTTAATCAGAATAATGCCGCCAAGAAGAAGACAATGTAATTAGAAAGTGGACACACATAACGATAACTAAGGGGGTCCGAATAACCCTATACAAGAGTTCGTTAATTTATTAACGGCTACATTTAACCAAACCGGGGGTAGAGCAACCGCGGGACCTAGGGTAGCCAGAGCGACTACCTTTAAAGAGTTTAAAAGCGTTAGTCCACCGGAGTTCAAGGGAATGACGGACCCAATAGAGGCCCAGACATGGGTGAAAGAAATAGAAAAGGGGTTACATGATGAAGGGGGAAGCCAACTTCTTTTACGACTTACATGATGAAGGGGGAAGCCAACTTCTGGTGGGAGGCTCACCAGGGTGGGGCTAGAACTGATGCGGTTATGTGGGAACAGTTCAAGAAGGTATTCTTTGGGAACTACTTTCCTACTAGCATGCAGGGGAGGATGGAGATTAAGTTCTTAGAACTTCAACAGGGGGACATGACGGTTCCCCAATACGCTGCCAAATTCAATGAATTGGCAAGGTTTGCTCCACACCAAGTGGACACTGAAGAGAGGAAGGCTCATAGGTTTGAGCAGGGCCTGAAACCCTGGCTCTATAGTAGAATTTATGTATTCCAAAGTGCTTCTTATGGAACCATTCTGGAAAAGGCGATTATAGCAGAGGGTGGTAGTGAGGCGTTGACCCAATACCACAAATAGAGAAAGAATAAGAGCAAGGGAGAAGGAGGAACCAAGGCAGAGGGTGCCAGTGGTAGTGGCAGTATGCCAAAAAGGAAGGGTTTTAACTCTGGAAATACTAGGGTGAAACAAGGGGATCCTAAACGTATGATGGAGGCATGCAAGACATTCAAAAAGACTCATCTAGGAGTCTGTCTGAAAGGGAAATCGGGTTGTTATAACTGTGGGTAGGAGGGACATATATCACCCAACTGTCCTAATCCTAAGAAAAATCATGGCTGTTTTGTTTATGGGTCGATGGACCACATGGCAAGATATTGCCCGAGAAGGGTAGTAAGGGTTCTGGTAGTGGTAAGTTAGCCATTACTGGACCAACACCATCGATGGGTAGACCCTCAACCCGTACCTTTAATATGACTGTCCAAGATGCGGTTGCATCAGCTGATGTAGTAGCAGGTATCATTCCAGTCAACAAAATAAATACTTATGTGTTATTTGACTAGGGTGCTACTTGTTCTTTTATAGCATGTGGATTTGCTAAGCAAATAGGTTTAATCCCTGAAGAGTTAGAAATACCTTTAGATGTTAAGGTAGCAAACGAAGAGATAATTCCCATTGAACATATTCATAGGGATTGTTGCGTAGATATTAGAGGTAATAAGTTATCGGTAGATTTAGTACCGATAAAGTTGAAAGAATTCGATGTAATTCTTGGTATGAATTGGTTAATTAACCATAGAGCGATAATAGATTGTCATAGAAAGAGTGTAAACCTACAGCTTTCTAAGAAACCCGAGGTGGTGTGTTACGGTAATAAATCACCGGGATGCTCTTGTTGTCTAACCATGACACAAGTTAGGAAGATGTTGAAAAAGGGGTGTAAAGGTTACATGTGCCATGTTGTAGATACCCAAAGAGTAGGAGCATCATTGGCACAGATACCGGTAGTTCAAGGGTTCGCAGATGTATTTCTGGAGGAGTTACCAGGTATTCCGCCGGATAGGGAGGTCGAATTTATGATTGATTTATTGTCGGGTACGGCACCAGTTTCAAGGCCATCATATAGGATGGCTGTTAGGTAAAATCGAGTTACGCACAACACGCAAGTATACGTGGTCAACGAGTAATATAATAGTAAGTAAGGTATCGTTCCCTCAGAGACTGTAATAAGAATTTAAAACTCACAAGTACCAATTTCCTATTAATCCTAATTTTATTAAACCAATCAATTTCTAGTTTGTAACTAAAATATTAAAAAGATTCAAATCACCAAACACTCAACAAACTCTAAAAAACTGAATTTTCAAACAAATAATGGAGAATTAGGCTTTCGACTTCACTTTAAGCATCACTCTGATTATTACACCTTTATTTCAGTTTAATTCACTATCCCAGTTTATTAATCAAAAACATGTACGTAGTATTAGCCACCTCTCGATGTACTAATACCATATTAACTCAAATCCACAATTAAGATAGAATTAAATTAAACACCTTAATCAACTAACTCACGATATCTCTATGTGAGTTACAATCAAAGAAGGTTTAAGTTCAAGTTCTTTATCTGATTACATGCGATGTCAAGCATATCTCTACCCTAACATTCATCAAGATTCTGTTCATTCACATAAATCAAGAACACATGCTATATTAACTAAGTCTAGACTCGTATTTCATCTCTCGAGTTCATACAAGTCCACAAAGAATCATTGATCAGGCAATTCATACATTCAAGCTCAAATTAATATAGATAAACCGGATAATAGCTTATTAAACTGAAATCAAAGATTACATAACCATCGTTCCACTTAAAGATCCGTCTCAAACTTAAAAAGAAATTAGTTCATCATAAATGAAATAATAACTGAATAAATTAAAGATAACATCTTCTCAATTACAGAAATAAAACTAAAGGAGAAGAATAACGCAAAACACCCTTCACTTTAGCCTCGATCCGCAATCAATATGATCGTTCTTCAAAATCTTCACTCTGCTACTTGCTATGAATTTCTGTCCTTAATCGATGTTAAATGCTTTCCATGATTATGATTTTGCTATTTGTTGTTCAATATATATGCAACTCCTCAATTTTGGTCGAAGTCCCATCTCTTTAGAGTCCATACGCTATCCAAGTGCTCAAAATCCTCATTCCATCAGAGTTTACAACAAACCAAGAGTCTCAGAATTCGGCACCCCCTACCCCGGCGGGGGTATTTGCATGTAAAGGGCCCGCCCCCGCGGGCATCTCTCTTGTCTCGCGAGTTGAAGACCCCCCGCCCCGGCGGGGGTGTATGGGTTAAATAGGCCCTCTCCGGCAGGCTCTACTTCTGCAAACTGACTTTGGTTCTCTTCTTTGCTTGCCACATTGTTGCCAGAAATGCAATACTTTTATGCTCAAATGCCACACCACCACACCTACATATTAAATAATAATAAACAAGTAAAATAGAACATAAATACGAGAAGTTAACACCGATTAAGCTTGGATTAGGAACCGATTCGTGGATATAAAATCCACTTATCAAAATCCCCCAAACTTAAAACGTGCTAGTCCTCGAGCACATGCAATCAAATAAACTAACATGCTATGCAATGCTATACGATGTAATAAGATGTAATGTATCTAACTATATGTCTACAAATCCAACAGTATCATAAAATCAAAACTATTCCTTCGGCCTCAGAAAAATCAAGCAAACACTACAACACCTCATATCGAAACCACTAAATAGTTTCTTATCAATCCTCGAATCTTAGACCGTCATCACTGATATAGTGTGTGTGTGTGTGTGTGTGTGTGTGCAACATCCATGACAACTGATACAGACTCAAATTCAATACATAACCAACTTCTTAGGCGGAATCATACAAAGCAAACTCAAAAATTTCAAAAGCAGATGACTTCCAACTAAAATTAAACAATTACCACTATCAAGGGTTCACATAGGGTACTTATACTTTATATATATATTTATTTATTTTTCACGGGGGCTTTTTACTCTTTTCCCGTCTTATTATTTTTTATTTTTAACATGACTGTGCAATGCCTTATTCCATTAGGTTAATAGTGCTACCGCTTAGCGAGCTTTCAACCAACGACTCACAGACCATAAAAGACCTTAGGGCGCTAGGTGTTAAGACACCCCTACGGGCGTACTTGCTCAAGTAACAAAGGCTTCGAAACAAGACTAGTCACGACATATATATATATATATATATATATATATATATATATATATATATATGTAAAGCTTATGTACCCCACATTTATCCCCCCCCCCCAAACTTAGGTTCTTGCCCAATTCTTCGTCTTCACTGCCTATCCTTGTCCTTTTCTCATTCACACTAGCATTATCCTCTAGAAACTCTTTATGTATCAATTTGAACTAACCAGTCGACACAGATGTTATTAGCGTGCTAACCGTTTTATACCAGTTTCAAACAAGCACAAGATCCGAGTCATGATTCAAAACTACATCATAATTCTCATACTGGGTACTGTATTTGTTTACTTAATCCCAATCTCATCATTGACCAATATAAACTCAGATACAACACTGCTGGACATATACAAACACAACACAATTCTAACTTAATTTTTTTTATTAGATGGCAAACATATCATAACAAAATGTAGAACTAATAATTAAACTATTTATTCACCTAAGCTACTATGCAATTATATGATTATATGAATGCAACATCACAAATCCTAAAACTAAAATGCAAAACTAACGTGCAATACAAATGCAAACCTAACTAATGACATTATGCATGCAAACATAAAATGCAAAATAAAATCTAACTCCCCCAAACTTAAAAATTACAATGCCCTCATTATATAGATATAGCATTAAAAATATGAGGACTTCCCTGTAAACACTTTAAGCCTGGGGTGGTGGTGTGTTGTGTTCGTCTTCTTCAGAATCACTTGGTGGAAACCTTGGCATTGGCATGGGCTACTAGTATGGAAATTGAGCATTAGGATTGAAGCTTTGGAGTGTCATGTTCAATGATGTGAACGATAGGTTCATTGCATCAAACATGTGATCCTGCCTAACTGCCAATCGTCGCATCTCCCGTCGTGCTTCCTTGTTGTGCTCCTCCATTTGCCATTGAAATGCAAGAAACTGAGGGCTAGATATGGCGTCAAAAGATGGTTTTGCCTCAGTTCCTTGCTCTCCCATCGTTGAATCCTTTTGAAACTCGACATCATCTGAGGTGTCCTCAGCGTCAGCTTCATCCTCCGAAGTTGAGGGAAATACAAAACCTACTCCTCTTGGATGTGACTCACCTCCTGCCCACACCGAATACCACGCAATCATTCTGAAATTTAGTAGCTGCAGCGGCATCTGAGTGGGTTCATCATCAGACCATCTAAGACCCGCTTGGTGACACAACCCACAAATGAGTGATGGGTGTGGCAAGCCACCCAAAAAATTTCCTCGTAAGCATCGGCGAATGGAAAAATTTATTATGGCCCCGACGTCGAGGATGATATCTTGCACAATTGCGTATAACAGTAGTGCCTTCTCTTTGGTCACGTCTGATGTGTGTATGGATGAAAATAGTTTGGCACACCAGAATGCGTACCATATCTTCCCATACCTACTAAGATCCTTACTGTGAAAAATTGTGCCTCCTTTTCGACCCTTGATCCACGTTGTACCCGACTTAGTCATGTCCTTCACAATAGCCTCAAAATCCAGATCGTTGTCACGTAAATGAGCATACTAACAATGTCTTGGCACTCGTAACTGATAATAAGTGTTGATTGCATCGACACTGAATGGAACCAATCTACCTCGCACGAACGCGTTGAAAGGTGCTTTATCCTCGGCGTTTGCATAAAATTCTCGAACCACATTTACCACGGTGGCTTCGGGCTCCTCCGTGAATTTGTTCCATCCTTTCTGATAAATCTGTTGCATCATCTCACCATCGACATGGTCCGGTGCCAACCCCCGCTCCGGTGTGAGTGCTTTTGTAGACATGTAATCGTATCCGTCGGCGGCGGTGGTACTTTTGAACTTGCGTCGATTGAAGGTTCAGGATGGTAGTGTTGTTGTGGAACTCTCCCCACGTTGCCTCTTTGATGTGGGTTTAGGTGCCATTGATTTTCGAAAGCTTTGACAATAATATCCCCTCAAAAATTGGTTCACACAAACTATCGCACACTTGGTGTGCACAGAGGTTTATCCCCCCCAACTTGAAAATTTTACTCCAACTCTGGTGCTAGGAAGGGAGGAAATAGATGATACGGTGCTCACTCTCAATTGGTATAGATTAACCTCATTGATAACCCTAATTCGTAGCTTTGTGAGTTTGAATTATATGTGATGAACTTGGGTTGTGTGGATGTGAATTTATAGAGATGGTACGAGTGAGAAAGGTTGTGGTGTGAAGTAATGGGTTAATGGGTAATGTAATGGAGTAGGGTGATGGAATTACAGTTACCAAAATCGTGGGTAGATAGTGGGGATTATGTATGGGAATGGGTGGTTCATTTGATGTAAGTTGTAAGAGTGGGCGCACATGTAACTGCCGAACCAGCCATTTCAAATCAAGGACCCCCGCCCCGATGGGGGGGTATAAGCCTTTGAAGCCCGCCCCGATAGGCATGCCCACTATTTTCAAACTGGAGAGACCCCCACCCTGGCGGGGGGTATAGTGCATAAAGGGCCCGCCCCGACGGGGGTGGGTTCTGTTAACTGAGGATTTAGTGCATATTTCTTCCTTGCTACTCCAATCCTTATGCATATTAGGTTCCTGCACAATCATGAAACATAAATATAAGTAGATTTTGAGCAATCCTAAGCATATTAACGCAATTATTTAAAGATGACTTCAACTTTTAACTACTAATAATTGAATTGACATGAATTGAATCGAAACTAACTAACATTCTAATCTACAATCTAACTAGTATGGAAAAAATATGAAAAATTAAAAGATGATTGGGTTGCCTCCCAATTAGCGCTTGATTTTAAGTCGTTCAGCCTGACTACTCCCTATTTAAGGTGTGTCGGATAATGTGATTGCGATGACATCCGTGTTGGATTTGCCACCCCAATAACATTTTAGCCGTTGACCTTGAAAGTTTCCGATGGGTTTCTACTGTAGAGTTCAACGGCGCCATGTGAGAAAACTCTTTTGATGGTGAATGGCCCCGACCATCATGATTTTAACTTTCCCGGGAATAACCTCAACCTTGAGTTGAAAAGTAGTACTGATTGCCCCAGCTCGAACGTTCAGTGCATGATTTTCTGGTCGTGCCATTTCTTGACCTTTTTTGTATAATTTCGAGTTCTCGTAAGCTTGTAATCGGAATTCATCGAGCTCATTTAGCTGAAGTAGTCTCTTTTCATCCACTACTGCTTGATCGAAGTTCAGTTTCTGAATAGCCCAGTAGACCTTGTGCTGTAACTCGACAGGTAGGTGACAAGCCTTCCTGTATAGTAGTTGATATGGTGACATAACAATCGGTGTTTTATACGCAGTTCGGTAGGCCCATAGTGCATCGTCCAATTTGAGCGACCAATCCTTTTGATTCGGGTTTACCACCTTTTCCAAGATTCTCTTGACTTCCCTGTTCGAAACCTCAGCTTGCCCAATGGTTTGGGGATGATATGATGTAGCTACCTTATGGTTGACCCCATACTTTGCAAATAGAGCTGTGAACGATTTGTTATAGAAGTGACTACCTTCATCACTTATAATAGCTCTCGGCATGCCAAACCTCGTAAAAATGTTCTTCTGCAAGAATTTGAGAACTACCCTGGCATCGTTAGTCGGGAGTGCTACTGCTTCAACCCACTTTATTACATAGTCCACCGCAAGTAAAATGTATTGATTGGTAAATGAGGAAGGGAATGGCCCCATGAAATCTATGCCCCATACATCAAAAATCTCAACTTCTAAAATTGTTTGTAGTGACATTTCGTTCCTTTTCGATATGTTGCCCACCCTTTGACATATGTCACAGCTTTTAAAAAATTGGTGGGCGTCTTTAAATAACATAGGCCAATAAAACCCAGCTTGAAGCACTTTTGTCGTTGTCCTCTCACTACCATAATGTCCCCCACACGCGGATGAGTGGCATTCCTACAGTATGTTCTTCACTTCACTGTGGGGCACACACCTTCTAATCATTTTGTCGGTGCACTGTTTGAATATGTAAGGCTCGTCCCATATATTCCACTTGACATCATGAAGAAACATCTTTTTCTGTTGTCTTGTAAGATCAGGAGGAAGAATGTTGCTTACTAGATAATTCGCAAAGTCCGCGTACCATGGAAATTCTATATTTATCCTAAACAATTGCCCACCTGGTAATGACTCGTTGATTACACACTTGTCCTCTTCCTTTTTACCCTAATTTTCCAGCCTTGACAAATGATCGACAACTTGATTTTCTGTCCCCTTTCTATCCTTTATTTCTAAATCAATCTCGTTTAAAAGGAGAATCCATCTGATAAGGCGTGGCTTAGCATCTTTTTTCGAAATTAAGTATCGAATGGCCGAGTGATCTATATAAACTACTACCTTTGTCCCAATCAAGTATGCCTGGAATTTATCGAACGCATACACCACTGCAAGTAATTCTTTTTTCGCAGTTGTGTAGTTCACTTGAGTTTCCGTGAGTGTCTTACTTGCATAATAGATAGCATGAAATACCTTCTCTCGGCGTTGACCCAAAACAGCCCCAATCGCATAGTCACTCGCATCACACATTAACTTGAACGGTATATTCCAATCCGGTGCGACAAGTTCAAGAGTTGTGGTCAATTTCTTCTTCAACAACTCGAATGCCGATTTACACTCCTTATCAAAATTAAAAATCGAGTATTTCTCTAAAAGACGGCACAAAGGTTTTGTAATTTTAGAGAAGTCCTTTATGAATCGCATGTAGAACCCCGCATGCCCCAGAAAACTTCTAATTCCCTTAACTGAACTCGATGGAGGAAGCTTTTCAATTTTTTCCAACTTTGCTTTATCTACCTCTAATCCTTGAGCCGAGACCTTGTGCCCCAGAATTATGCCTTCTTCAACCATGAAGTGGCACTTTTCCCAGTTAAGGATCAAAATTGTGTATGTGCATCTTTGTAAGACCATTACCAAATTCTCCAGACATGCATCAAAATCATCCCCATAGACGGAGAAGTTGTCCATGAAGACTTCTACATTCTTCTCCACCACGTTTGAGAAGATGGCCATCATACACCTTTGGAAGGTAGCGGGTGCATTACACAAGCCAAACGACATTCTCCTGAATGCGAATGTGCTGTATGGGCACGTGAAAGTAGTCTTCTCTTGATCTTCAGGAGCGATGACGATCTGATTATAACCTGAATATCCATCCAATAAGCAGTAGTCCTCATGTCCCGCTAATCTGTCCAACATCTGATCGATAAAGGGCAAAGGGAAGTGATCTTTGCTGGTCACCTTATTCAACTTCCTGTAGTCCATGCAAACCCTCCAACAAGTCACTGTCCTTGTCGGAATTATCTCATTGTCATCATTATGAACCACGGTCATTCCTCCTTTTTCGGCACACATTGCATCAGACTGACCCACTTACTGTCTAAAATCGGGTAAATAATACCCGCATCTAACCATTTCAGGATTTCTTTCTTGACCGCTTCTTTCATGATTGGGTTAAGCCATCTCTGTTGCTCCACTGTCGGTCTTGCATCGTCTTCCATCAGAATTTTATGCATGCAAAAGGATGGGTTGATTCCTTTGATATCCGCGATTGTCCATCCTATAGCTGATTTGTGGTCCCTAAGCACTCTCAGCAATTTTTCTTCCTACAATCCGTTAAGTGCAGCAGAAATAATAACAGGTAAAGAATTTGCATGGCCTAAGTACGCGTACCTGAGGTGTTTAGGGAGTGGCTTAAGTTCAAGAGTAGGAGACTCCTCCAATGATGGTTTTATCCTTGTTGTGGCTTTTTCATCCGTGTGTAATGGTTCAAATGGTGCTCTAAATCTGCTAACTCGTGGCAAGGAGTCTAGCATCTGCAAGTAGTCCACAAATTTCGGATCATCTGATTCTTCATCTCCTAATAATGTCGTTTCTAATGGATCGTTAACCAAACTCTTGCCCATGTCTTCACTGATTATCTGATCAATAATATCCATCCTGAAACACTCTTATACATCCGTAGGGAATTTCATGGCTTTGAAAACATTAAATTTTACTTCTTGATCTTGGACCCTCATCATTAGCTCTCCTTTTTGTCGATGAGTGTCCTCCCTATAGCTAAGAATGGTCTCCCTAGGATAATTGGGATGTTCTTATCTTCCTCAAAATCCAGAATAATGAAATCCGCGGGGAATATAAACTTTTCTACCTTTGAAATTCTATAATTAAGCACACCTAGAGGGGGGTGAATAGGTGTAAATACTTAGAAGTGATCTACAGTGGCCAATTTTCAAAGTTTACTATAATAGACTATAATCGGACGGTCTATCCCTGTCCGTATTAGTTATATTCTTCGTCTGTTATAAACGGACAGCTAACACCTGTCCGTATTAGTGAAAAAAAAAAATTCGACGTAAACAAAATCTGCAGAATATAGAAGCTAAAAACAGAAGCAAAACAACAGTAAATCACACCGAGATTTTTATGTGATTCGGCCCCTATTCTCTTGTCTAGTAGCCTAATTCACGTCCAATCCCAACTAGGATTGGAGACTCATTTTATTAAAGTAATACTTAGCAATTACAAAGTAAATAAAAACTCCATGTTACAATGACAATCGATTGGACACCTCTGCCCCCCTTTGCACCTCTACAACACCTCTCACCTCTGAGACTTTGATAACTTCGTTGAATAGACGGCGTATTACTAAAATAAAAACCCCAAGCCAATCCTAGACTTGTACTACTATGTTTACAATAGATATTGAAATAAATGATACAAGAATACTGTAAACCAAGACTAAAAGAATGATATGATAATTTGTATCTTAGATAGCTTGAAGAATTTCTGTTCAGTAGTCTTGTCCTTCCAATGCCGAGCAAAGCAGTATATATATAGAGAAGATAGCAACGGCTATGTAACGTTCCAATTCCTCCTGTAACCGCTAGTTCTTTTTGAATGAAATAGGAGATCAACGTTACCAATGACAACCTTAGTAGATAAGGAAATACCGCTATGAAGAAGTCAATTAAAAATCAAATACGAGTTGAAAGAGCCCTATTAGCAATTAGCAAGATCCCTTAAAAATAGCAATTAATGTTTAGCATGTGACAAATAACAGCTCCATCAACTTTAAATAAGAGTCCTTAATAAAACTAATTTCTAAAAAATCTCCCAAATACGTATAAATTGGTAGCACAATATATATATATATATATATATATATATATATATATATATATATATATATAACAGATAACACACACACACACACACACACACACACACACACATATATATATATATATATATATATATATATGGAAGAATATAACCCCACAATTAAATATGAGAGATTTAAGGAATAATAAACAGATTTTCAATCTCCTTAAAATACTCCAATTTGAATTAGTCTTCAAAGCAAATCAGGATTGGAATATATATACTATATAAAAACTTAAAACATGTGACAAAAATAACCAACTTGTTTTACTCATTCCAATACTGCAGTAACTTGCGTGAGCTAGGAAAACAAGGTGATTACTCCATCCAATAACTCATGCAAACTATTATATATTATATAATTAATATGCATACAAATATTTGAATAACATGACCCAATTAAATTATAAGTCAATATAAAATCAATTAAGCCTATATAAATATTGTCATCATTAAAACCACAAAGTATATAAACCAACATTCTCCCCCTTTTTGATGATAACAATATATTATCTTTTAAATTTATATGATCCCCCTATCTATAAGGCTCCCCCTAAATTTATGCATATTAAGGAGCAAAAAAAGTGACTTGATCCAAATAACCATCATTGCATATAGTATCTCACTACCAACATGAATATCAAGTCAATTTAAATTTCAAATACCAAAATATCTCTCCCCCTTTGTCATTATCAAAAAGAAATCATTAAACACAAGTTGGTTATAATATAATCATCATTACCCAAATATCTCTCCTCCGTTGTCATCAACAAAAAAAGGAGAAATTAGTGAGATCCTTGAATTTCACATCATCCTTGAATTTAACATTCTAACCACATACAGACATTCCAAGTTCTTTTCCCACAGTGCAAAAACGCTCTTTACTTAAAGGTTTTGTAAAAATATCTATCAACTGATGTTCAGTAGGGACAAATACTAATTTAATTAATCCTTTAGCAACATTATCTCTTAAAAAATGATGTCTCACTTCAATATGCTTAGTACGAGAATGAAGCATAGGATTTTTTGAAATATCAATTGCACTAGTATTGTCACACTAATAGGCACACTTTCATATATCACATTAAAATCATGAAGAGTTTGAATCATCCATAAAATTTGTGAACAACAACTACCTGCAGCCAAATATTCACCTTCCGTAGTAGACAATGTAACAGATATTTGTTTCTTGTTGTGCTAAGCTACAAGGCTTTGACCTAAAAATTCACAAGCACCACTTGTGCTTTTTCTATCAACTTGGCAACTTGCATAATCTGCATCTGAGTAACTAATTAGTTCAAAACTTGGAGATACAGGATAGTATAGGCCTAAATTAATTATGCCCGGTAAATATTTAAATATTCTTTTCACCGTTTTAAGATGAGATTCTTTAGGTTGAGCTTGAAATCTAACACAAAGGCATACACTATACATAATATCCGGTCTTGATGCAGTTAAATAAAGTAAACAACCAATCATACCTCGATACATTGTCACTTCAACATCTTTACCTGTAGCATCCGTAGTAAGCTTGATGGTAGTACTCATTAGTGTTGACTTTGGTTTGGTATTTTCAAAACCAAATCTGTAACGCCTCGAAATCCGGTCTACTTTCACATCCGGATTCTGTGCGTCACGGTTCCGCTTCTTACCAAACACACATCATTATATAGTCAAATATAACAACATATCTTCTCAAAACCCAGGTTCTGGAACCCATAAAACCTCTTTCGTTACAAATAATGATAATTACATTATTCTTTACATCTTGCATAAGTGGCTTTCATCCGCCACCAAGGATATATAACGTTCATTAAACTATTCTATAGTTCAATTCATCTTTATGCATTACAAGTCTTCACTTGATCTTCATGCACATTCACATACTGAATGGCACTTCTTCTGGATACCGCTCAGCTTGATCTTTAAGGGGTCCTTAAGTTCTTTCTAATATCGTACGCTGAAAATATTTTTCATTTAAAGCAAATGTGAGCATTCAATTGCCCAGCAAGTCATAATAGTTGAACAAACAAATTCAAGAATTTAAACATTCTTCAAAACTTCAATAACTGAACAAAGGTTATAAAGCAGCTTGAATAATAGGAATAGTCTCGATTCCTATCATTTTACAACATTCATCACATACTCTTTACACTACTTTCATTCTTCAACCTTTTTCCATACATATCCTGTCTGGCTAGAATCATTAGCACAGACTTAACAATAACGGTTCATGTATAAATAGAACATACTTGTATTGAACAGTTCAATCACATAACAGTTCATCTCAAAGAAACACCGAAGTGTTCACATTGTGGCACCAGGCCTCATACGTTCTACCACTTTGTACAAATATCACACCTTCGTGCAAATACAGAACTTCTCAAGTTCAATATCTGAGAAGTTTAAGAAACTAGCATTCATGTAAAATATGAATGAAGTTAGAAAAACTTACCTTACGCATAGCTACAGCTTATAGTTTACGCTGAACTGCTCATTCCAATTCCTATGTAGCACATAAGAACATAGCACATATACCAATTAGTCATATACTTGACTTACGCATTGGTTTACTTAACTTTACTTCTTAAGGTTCGCGTTCTTGTAATTTAAGTTTACGCGACTAACTTTTATTACCAGTTTACGGCTTTATGACATTCGAAGATGTCTTACTCAAAACGTTCATCATCATTAATGATTTATATTCTTATCTTCTTCTTATAACTCTCCTAGGACTCAGCAAACATCGTGTCTCTGCTAGTAGTCCATATGGTACTCTGAGTGGTTTCCCACAAACAACCAACAAACAAGTTCCCATCTCATCTACACTGCCTACACAGTGAGTTAGATCGGTTGCCAATTTTGTATATACCTTCGCTCTTTGAAGGAATTGTTCAGCCCAGCTCCCATATGTCAACCATCAAAGGTTACAATTGTACCACAACCTAACTTCTCTTAACTTATCCGAACCATTCAACTATAATGTTTGTTAAGTCAAATTCATATTCCTTACGGCTTTCTGGCAACTAAATGTCATACCTCAGGATTCATTCTTTATCGCCTAAGTCATACAGTCCTTCGCATACTCAAAGCGATCATTCAATGTCAATGCTATGAGGTCATAGCGTGAAACATTTTACAATCCCTTATTCTTATCTTACCACGTCCAGTTCACTAGACTCGGAACGTTATCCAAGTTAAAACTACTAACTCGGCTTCTTAACGTTATACGTTATTATCTTCCATTCATTTTCTTCACTGTTCACGGCTAAATCATAGTCTTCATTACCTTACGGTCAAACCATACACGGAGTATAGATTCTACCCGTTTAATATTCACTTACACTCAACCCTTACGTTGGTTAAAGTGTTTAATGCTTACTTCATTCTAACATTCTCTATCCGACCCATACTCGGACCTTCATTATTCTTTCTTAATGTCGAAGCCATACCGTTCATTGTATGCTAAGACCGATCGTTCATCGCAACAACGTTGCATTCACAGCGTCTATACACTTTACACTTATCTCTCATTACCATGACATAACATCGGAATGTTATTCATGACCTTCATCACTCAACGTCTAAGGAGTCGCAATCATAGCAATCCCTCACGTTCGTTCATTACGACTATGGTCCCCAGATATCAGTTACGTAATCTAGCGCTTACATTCTCTATCTTTTAATCTTTCATTCAACCTTTAATAAAGATTTAGAACACTTGATTAAGTGTTACATTACGTGAACTAGATATTCATAATTCTTTCTTGCACATCCCCCAGTAATTGAGCATATAAAGTCTCATTTATGGGCCTTGCCCTGCACCGGCGCTGCGGCGCCGTGCCCATTCCTTTCTCTCGCGCTGCGGCGCTACCTACGTCTCTCTCTTCCCTTGGTTTGGCGCTGTGGCGCCAAACCCTTCGTTATCTCTCGTGCTGTGGCGCCAACTAACAGTGCCTGAGGCTCTGAGCTCGCGCTGCGGTGCCACTTCTGCAAGCTTAGCGGGCGCTGCGGCGCCGAGCCAAAACCCTAAAAAATTTTCTAAGTGCTAAATCCGATTCGAGACGCTTACTTCCCGTTCTCATAACTTCTTCATTATTACCCGGAACGAGATCGTTCCAAAGCCATTCTCTTCCTTATCTTACGTACTTCAGTACTCCTTGGACAAAACTTCATTATGAATCCGTTAACGGCATTCAATTGGCTTAATCTACACCCTTCGATCATTTTTACGCTTTTAACGTTCTTCGCTCATTCATTCGTAATTCGGTCATTCGAACTCGGAACTCGATCGTTCTTGAGTCCAAGACTCACGTTTTCTATATTCTCTTACTTTCTTATGAAACCCTACACGTTCGGGTTCATTTACTAACTTCCTAATTCTCATTCATCTTTTACGAAAATTTCCCCATAACTTCGTTATAGCTACGTTTTAATCCGTTCTTCATGAACGTTTCTTCTGTTCCTAACCAAGCAATATGCAACTAACTTATACGCGATGGTTTTAAGCTTTTCCATCAACAACAATTATCCTACGATGGTTTTAAACTTGTCCATCAACAACAATTATCCTACGATGGTTTTAAATTTGTCCATCAACAACGTTCTTCATGTTCTTCGTTCCTTCTTCGTTTTAATCGATATTTTGGATTATAATTCTACTTTTTCTTAGAATTCGATGTTATAAAACACCATTCCTTACTTAATTCATCTACTCTTTCATAATATTCATTTGGATTGCTCAAAAACCTTACGAATCTTATACTTCCTTAAGAAATTTATAAACTAAATTTCTAATTCTTATTTCTTCATTTTCTCATGATTTCAACCATATGAAATCATTTCTGACATTATCTTCTCTCTATTCTCGTTAAGCTATGTTTTTGAACATAAAAACTTAAAGAAAATATTAGAAGAGACTAGGGTTCGGATTACCGTTCTTCTTTATTCTTCTTCCATTATACAAAGCCGATGATTTGCGAGCTTTTCTATTTCTCGATCACTTTTGATCCGAGCATTCATGCTCATTCACTTCAATCTCCTTCTTCTCAAAGGTCTCAAGCTCTCTCTCTCTCTAAGGTGTAGGATTTTCAAAATCTCAAAATAATGAAATCTAGCTTCCTATTTATAGAAAACCAAAGCTTAGGGCATATTGGTTATTTTGCCCCCATCTCCTTACTATTCCCACCTCCTCCAACACTTAGCCACCAAGTAAATTTGGCCTCCACCCTTACTTGGTGGCCAAGTGGCCGGCCCACATGCCTATGGGTCATCCCATGGGTTGCCCTAGTGGTTCTTACCCATCCGTTTACCCACCGGTTCGATCCGTGGTTTCTTGTCTTGGTTTGGGCCTTAACCCTAATTCTTATTGGGCTTATCTTGGGCTTGATTTCACAAATCATTGGGCTTGACATAATCCAAGTCCAATTGGATTCTACAAAGTCTATGAACTCAAAGTCCATTAAGACTAATCGCATTCTATGCATTCCATTCTCGTATTCTCGTATTCTCTTCGTATATCGTTCGTACGATATTCGTATTATACGTCGTACTAATCTTCATACTATACTCGTATAATAACTAGTATTATACTCGTATCTCTCACGCATAATAACCCTAATTATTATACGTACTCATAAAATTCTCAGAAATCACTTTTCCTAACACTTAGGTTTTGAGTCCGCAGGCGAAAACTTTATTTTTTGCCATAACTTAAATATTATTAAATATTTCATCACGTCTCAAGATTTAACGTAATCAATAACTTCTCAGAATTTCAAAATACAACTCCAAGCAGAAACTAATGAATAGTACCTATTTCGTCTTTTTCCCCAGAAATATTTTTGTTCCCGGAAAAATTTCATTTTCGTCTTGAAAATTCCTATTCGCTTAAACTAGCTCGTAGCCAGAATACTCCCGGCTTATAATCATCATAGGTCATAGAACTATTAATAAACACATAGCACATAATAGTATTAATAAAAATTCATTTTATTAATAACTAATTCTTTAAACCTAAATTTTGGATAATCCAAAATTCCAGGTTGTTACATTCTTCCCTCCTTATAAAAATTCCATCCTTGGAATTTCTTAAAACCAAACCCTTACCCAGGTTCTCACATTCTTCCCTTCTTCATAGAATTTCGTCATCGAAATTTTAGCTTACACTTCTTCTCAACTTCTCTTCAAAGAAGTTCTTATCTTTCCATCATTCCAACCTCCATAACCTATCAAGAATCATGAAGTAGAAGGAATAGCGAGGAATATAAAATATCCTTTAAAACATTTCATAGTTTTGCTGAGGGGTCAAATTGACCATGAACTCTTTACTAGGTTAAACAACCTTTCGCCGTAAACCTTTCTTTCCACGGTAAGTTTACAATCACAAAGAAGGTAAACTACCTCTTTCCATACATAGGTGATCAACCTATTGTATATCCCCATTTTGGGGTATGTTCACCTCAGACTTAATCATTAGGTTCCGTACCAAAACAATTTGCCTTGGCATAACTTTTTCAAAGAAAGCTCGATTTTCTTATAACATGACATACCATTTGTCATAGCCAAATCAATTTGCTTAGACCATACCAATAAATTGGACATCAACTTGAAACATTCGTCTAGTCAACTCAATTGACATCAACTACTTCTTTAAATTCTTTTCGCAATACATCAAAACATTTTATGACGTCATGATACCGCACTTTTCACAGTACGTTGAGGACTTCGTCAATTTATGACTTCATCATTATACATCATGCCATAGCGGTTTGTTGATCCTAAGATCACATCCCACTAGGTTCAATTGGATTAACAACACCATTTTTTTACCAGCGTTGCATCAAATGCATAGATGATATAAAATTCATTTTGATATTTCAAATCAACTTCTGTCTAGCCGAAGCAACTAGCATAGACATAAAAAGAATAGCTCTTTTAAAATCCATTAGTTCCAAAAGTTGAACCAATTCTTTCTTTTTCAAAATGTACATTTCAGCACGATTTGAATAAACTTCAAAATCTAGCATAGCTAGAGGATTTGGAATATCCTATTCTCCATCTTCCTTCATTGTCTTACTGCGATAATACTTAAACTTCTCTAGCACCTTTAATGCTAAGTCTACTGAAAATACTTCGTTTTCAGTCTAAACATTCATATACCTTAGTACAGTCCATCAACTTACCACACATTATGAGTTCAAGAACTTTCCATAATAGTATGAGTTTAAGAACATCCAAACATACCTTAGGCGTCCATTCGCTGAGACGTTCGAAAACATACCATATTATTATGAGTCATGAACTTACCATATGTATGAGTTTCAAGAACTCGCACCTACCTTATAGTTCTCTACCTATCAAGTATATACATGAAAAAAGATTCACCTTCTCGTCATATACATCTTAACAGCGCGACTAATTCCAATGATTATCACTGTAATAAACTGAGTTGTTGTTACACCAAAGCACAAACCTCTGCCCATACAAAGGCTCATATAACTCAGCCATCACATGAGTCCTCAATTGAAATCTTACAACTTCTAAATTTCTCTTTACTGAATACGAATTTTCTTTAATTTGTATGATATCCTTTACAACTCAATCTGAGTTCTTCTTCACCCGTACTACTTCGTAGTACCATTCATTCATAGCATTAGCTATAAATCATTCATCGTTTAACAGCTCATCTGTTACTGCGATTCACTATGATCACGTGGTGATCTTCTTCCTTAATCGTTTAACTCGACGATTTTCTTATCCTTCTCTCTACGATTATAGTCTTAGGTACTCTTACCTAAGAGTTATAACCTATAGCTTTGATACCACTCTATAACACCCCAAAATTTGGTCTACTTTCACATCCGAATTTCGTGCGTCACGGTTCCGCTTCTTACCAAACACACATCATTATATAGTCAAATATAACAACATATCTTCTCAAAACCCAGGTTCTGGAACCTATAAAACCACTTTCATTAGAAATAATGATAATTACATTATTCTTTACATCTTGCGCAAGTGACTTTCATCCGCCACCAAGGATACATAACGTTCATTAAACTATTCTATAGTTCAATTCATCTTTCTACATTACAAGTCTTCACTTGATCTTCATGCACATTCACATACTAAATGGCACTTCTTTTGGATACCGCTCAACTTGATCTTTAAGGGGTCCTTAAGTTCTTTCTAACATCGTATGCTGAAAATGTTTTTCATTTAAAGCAAGTGTGAGCATTCAATTGCCCAACAAGTCATAACAGTTGAACAAACAACTTCAAGAGTTTAAACATTCTTCAGAACTTCGATAACCGAACAAAGGTTTTGAAGCAGCTTGAATAATAGGAATAGTCTCGATTCCTATCATTTTACAACATTCATCACATACTCTTTACACTACTTTCATTCTTCTACCTTTTTCCATACATATCCTGTCTAGCTATAATCATTAGCACAGACTTAACAATAACGGTTCATGTATAAACAGAACAAACTAGTATTGAATAGTTCAATCACATAATAGTTCATCTCAAAGAAACACCGAAGTGTTCACATTGTGGCACCAGGCCTCATACATTCTACCACTTTGTACAAATATCACACATTCACGCACATACAAAACTTCTCAAGTTCAACATCTGAGAAGTTTAAGAAACTAGCATTCATGTAAAATATGAATGAAGTTAGAAAAACTTGCCTTACACACAGCTACAGCTTATAGTTTATGCTGAACTGCTCATTCCAATTCTTATGTAGCACATAAGAACATAGCACGTATACCAATTAGTCATATACTTGACTTACGCATTAGTTTACTTAACTTTACTTCTTAAGGTTCGTGTTCTTGTAATTTAAGCTTACGTGACTAACTTTCATTACTAGTTTACGACTTTATGACATTCAGAGATGTCTTACTTAAAACATTCATCATCATTGATGATTTACATTCTTATCTTCTTCTTATAACTCTCCTAGGACTCAGCACACATCGTGTCTCTGCTAGTAGTCCATATGGTACTCTGAGTGGTTTCCCACAAATAACCAACAAATAAGTTCCCGTCTCATCTACACTGCCCACACAATGAGTTAGATCGGTTACCAGTTTTATATATACCTTCGCTCTCTGAAGGAATTGTTCAGCCCAGCTCCCATATGTCAACCATCAAAGGTTAAAATTGTACCACAACCTAACTTCTCTTAACTTATCCGAACCATTCAACTATAATGTTCGTTAAGTCAAATTCATATTCCTTATGTCTTTCTAGCAACTAAATGTCATACCTCAGGATTCATTCTTTATCGTCTAAGTCATACAGCCCTTCGCATACTCAGAGCGATCATTCAATGTCAATACTATGAGGTCATAGCGTGAAACATTTTACAATCCCTTATTCTTATCTTACCACGTCCGGTTCACGCGACTCGGAACGTTATCCAAGTTAAAACTACTAACTCTGCTTCTTAACGTTATACGTTATTATCTTCCATTCATTTTCTTCACCGTTCACGACTAAATCTTAGTCTTCATTACCTTACGGTCAAACCATACACGGAGTGTAGGTTCTGCCCGTTTAATATTCACTTACACTCAACCCTTACGTTGGTTAAAGTGTTTAATGCTTACTTCATTCTAACATTCTTTATCCGACCAATGCTTAGACCTTCATTATTCTTTCTTAATGTCGAAGCCATACCATTCATTGTATGCTAAGACCGATTGTTCATCGCAACAACGTTGCATTCACAGCGTCTATACGCTTTACACTTATTTCTCATTACCATGACATAACATCAGAATGTTATTCATGACCTTCATCACTTAACGTCTACGGAGTCGCAATCATAGCAATCCCTCACGTTCGTTCATTATGACTACGGTCCCCTGATATCGGTTACGTAATCTAGCGCTTACATTCTATATCTTTTAATCTCTTTTAATCTTTCGTTCAACCTTTAATAAAGATTTAGAACACTTGATTAAGTCTTACATTACGTAAACTAGATGTTCATAATTCTTTCTTGCACATCCCCCAGTAATTGAGCATATAAAGTCTCATTTCTGGGCCTTGCCCTGCACCGGTGCTGCGGCGCCGTGCCCCTTCCTTTCTCTCGCACTGCGGCGCTACCTACGTCTCTCTCTTCCCTTGGTCTGGCGCTACGGCGCCAAACCATTCATTATCTCTCACGTTGTGGCGCCAACTAATAGTACCTGAGGCTCCGAGCTCGCGCTGCGGTGCCACTTCTGCAAGCTTAGCTGGCACTGCGGCGCCGAGCCAAAACCCTAGAAATTTTTCTAAGTGTTAAATCCGATTCGAGACGCTTACTTCCCGTTCTCATAAGTTCTTCGTTATAACTCGGAATGAGATCATTCTATGGTCATTCTTTTCCTTATCTTACTTACTTCAGTACCCCTTAGACAGAACTTCATTCTGAATCCGTTAATGTGCCATTCGAATGGCTTAATCTACACCCTTCGATTATTTTTATTCTTTTAACGTTCTTCGCTCATTCGTCCGTAATTCGGTCATCCGAACTCGGAACTCAATTATTCTTGAGTCCACGACTCATGTTTTCTATATTCTCTTAATTACTTATAAAACCCTACACGTTTGTGTTCATTTACTGACTTCCTAATTCTCGTTCATCTTTTATAAAAATTTCGCCATAACTTCGTTATAGCTACGTTTTAATCTGTTCTTCATGAATGTTTCTTATGTTCCTAACCAAGCAATATGCAACTAACTTATACGCGATGGTTTTAAACTTGTCCATCAATAACAATTATCCTACGATAGTTTTAAACTTGTCCATCAACAACAATTATCCTACGATGGTTTTAAATTTGTCCATCAACAACGTTCTTTGTGTTCTTCGTTTTAATCGATATTTTGGATTACGATTCTACTTTTTCTTAGAATTTGATGTTATAGAACACCATTCCTTACTTAATTCATCTACTTGTTTATAATATTCGTTTGGATCGCTCAAAATCCTTACGAATCTTATACTTCCTTAAGAAATTTATAAACTAAATTTCTAATTCTTATTTCTTCATTTTCTCATGATTTTAACCATATGAAATCATTTCTGACATTATCTTCTCTCTATTCTCGTTAAGCTACGTTTTTGAACATAAAAACTTAAAAAAAATATTAGAAGAGACTAGGGTTCGGATTACCATTCTTCTTTATTCTTCTTCCATTATACAAAGTCGGCGATTTGCGAGCTTTTTTATTTCTCGATCACTTTTGATCCGAGCATTCATGCTCATTCACTTCCTTCTCCTTCTTCTCCAAGCTCTCAAGCTCTCTCTCTCTAAGGTGTAGGAATTTCAAAATCTCAAAATAATGAAATCTAGCTTCGTATTTATAGAAAACCAAAGCTTAGGGCATATTGGTCATTTCGCCCCCACCTCCTTACTATTCCCACCTCCTACAACACTTAGCCACCAAGTAAATTTGGCCTCCACCCTTACTTGGTGGCCAAGTGGCCGGCCCACATGCCCATGGGTCATCCCATGGGTTGTCCCAATGGTTCTTACCCATCGGTTCGATCCGCGGTTTCTTTTCTTGGTTTGGGCCTTAACCCTAATTCTTATTGGGCTTATCTTGGGCTTGATTTCACAAATCATTGGGCTTGACATAATTCAAGTCCAATTGGATTCTACAAAGTCCATGAACTCAAAGTCCATTAAGACTAATCGTATTCTACGCATTTCATTCTCGTATTCTCTTCGTATATCGTTCGTGAGAAATTCGTATTATACGTCGTACTAATCTTCGTACTATACTCGTATAATAACTAGTATTATACTCGTATCTCTCACGCATAATAACCCTAATTATTATACGTACTCATAAAATTCTCGGAAATCACTTTTCCTAACACTTAGGTTTTGAGTCCGCAGGCGAAAACTTTGTTTTTTGCCATAACTGAAATATTATTAAATATTCCATCACGTCTCAAGATTTAACGTAATCAATAACTTCTCAGAATTTCAAAATACAACTCCAAGCAGAAACTGATGAATAGTACCTATTTCGTCTTTTTCCCCATAAATATTTTTTTTCCCGAAAAAATTTCATTTTCTTCTTGAAAATTCCTATTCGCTTAAACTAGCTCATAGCCAGAATACTCCCGACTTATAATCATCCTAGGTCATAGAATGATTACTAAACACATAGCACAGAATAGTATTAATAAAAATTTATTTTATTAATAACTAATTCTTTAAACCTAAATTCTGGATAATCCAAAATTCCAGGTTGTTACAAAATCTCTTTAATAACTCTTTTACATATTTGGATTAGTGAATGTGAATCCCTTCATTGGATTGTTTGATTTGAAGCCCCAAAAAATAGTTTAATTCCCCCATGAGGCTCATGTCAAACTCATTATGCATACATTGGGAAAACCACTCACACAAAGAGTTAGTAGTAACTCCAAAAATTATGTCATCCACATAAATTTGAACAATTAATAAATCTTTAGTTTTGGTTTTAATAAAAAGAGTAGAGTCAATCTTACCGCGATTAAAATCATTTTCTAATAAAAACTTGCTTAGTCTTTCATACCAAGCTCTTGGAGCTTGTTTTAATCCATACAAAGCCTTTTTCAATTTAAACACATGATGTGAATATTTTTTATGTTCAAAATCGGGTGGTTGCTTAACATATACTTCTTCATTTAAGTAGCCATTTAAA
This sequence comes from Panax notoginseng, assembly GCA_016801055.1. Lineage (NCBI taxonomy): Eukaryota > Viridiplantae > Streptophyta > Magnoliopsida > Apiales > Araliaceae > Panax > Panax notoginseng. The sequence goes on from CM029018.1 coordinate 89,043,733, forward strand.
AAAGCATTTTTCACATCCATTTGATATAATTTAAATTGTCTAAAGCATGCATAGGCTAATAAGATTCTTATAGCTTCCAACCTTTGCAACAAGGGCAAAAGTTTCTTCATAGTCTATACCTTCTTGTTGATTATAGCCTTGAGCTACCAATCTAGCCTTATTTCTAGTGATTATGCCATTTTCATCAAGTTTATTTTTGAAAATCCATTTTGTACCATTTATAGAAGCATCTTTAGGAGGTTTGACAAGATCCCATACCTGACACTTTTCGAATTGGTTTAATTCTTCCTGCATGGCAATAGACCAATTTTCATCTTGAACTGCTTCATTGGCATTCTTTGGTTCTATTTGTGAAAGAAATGCGGAGAATGCACAGTAATTCCTTGCTTTCCTTCTTGTGTTCATCCAAGTGTCAGAATCACCTATGATAAGATTTGGTTGATGATTTCTCATTGTTCTAGATGGTTTAGGAAACCTTGTTGTAGTCATTTGTTCATTGGATTCAAACTGTGGTATGTCACATTCTGCATCAGTGTGTTCGTCTGATTTTTCTTCTATATTGGACGGGTTTGATTGTCTGTTTTTCGATGTCTGCATGTCTGAGTTTTCTACTAAAATGGACGGGTCAGGCTGTCTGATTTCAGGTGTATTTCCTTCTGATTCAGACGGCTTAAGCTGTCTGATATCAACTGTATTTCCTTATGATTCGGGCGGCTTAGGCTGTCTAATTTTAACTGTATTTCTTTCTGATACGAACGGCTTAGGCTCTCCAGATTTAGCAGTTTGGCTTCCACGAATCAAATTGTTATTTCCTGCAGAATCCTCATTCTCTTCCTTTGACAGATCATGGATAAGTTCATTAAAAAAAATACAAGTACAGATTCCTCATCATGATTGTCATGTGTATTAAATATGGAACATTTAGTACAATAAAAACTTTAGAATAAATAATATTATGAACCCTTGTGTTAGAAAATCTGTAAAGCCCCCAAATCCGGGTACTTGAAACCCGAACTCGGTGCTTCACGATACTATTTCAATGAGCGGAATAATACTAATAATAATAACAATAATATAAAAGTCAAACTTAATTTACATAATTATCAGAGTCTGAATCCCAAGTACGTAACCTTTAAACATTCATTACAACCCATGATAGATAATATATAACATTGTCTTAATAATAATATCAAACTATTACATAACTACCACAAATCTTATTTGGTTAGCTTTTCTTTTTCTTTGTTTCTGCATCAGCTTTCTGGTTCTTCACACTTAGCTGAAAACATTTAAATTAAGCAAGGATGAGCCTTTGAGTGCCCAGCAAGTAATATCAATTACATATATATAAGCTGAAAGGATTTAAATGTTTTCTTTATACCACCCTTCTACAACGATTCAATAGTTGTGAAGTAATCTGTATCAATGATAATAATATATCAATTCTATACCAAATTTTTGAAACTACGTAATGACTATCAATAGGGTTTAGGTGATATGCCATGAACATTGTTTTCATTTTTAAAAAGGTTAAACAGAAATTCATCTCCAAACCGTCATAACTTACGGGCACGGGGGGTGATCAGCCCGTTGTACCCTGCATTGATCAATACTACATGCAAGAACGAGGGTATCGTTCACTCTGTCTGCCTTGGGCGCGTAAAAGTTTTCCCGTGTAGGGATGTTCATACTTGTCTAGGTTCCAAATCAAAGGTTTTATCTTGTTCAACAATAATCTATAATTCAACATATATATATATATATATATATATATATATATATATATATATATATATATATATATATACGGGTAATTGACAAAGGTGTATCAACATGTGATTAAATACAATGATTATCCAAGTGGGGACACTTGTATAACCATTTATAGAAATTAACGAACATAATATATATATATATATATATATATATATATATATATATATATATATATATATATATATATGAGTTACCATATACTAACATGTTGATAATCAATGAGCTTATATAATATAAGGTTAATAATCTGTACAGTAATAATATAATTTAGAAACATTCTTACTCATGTCCATTGCATAAAGAAAATGTAAAGGTCAGATACGTGCATGATGCGCTGCTTACAACATGTAATTTAGATATATCGCTTAATCTCAGGACCTATCATTAATAAGATCGTTCGTTCTATTAGAACAACATACTATAACACATACACTGCTTATTGCAGTCAGCGCATATCCTAATCACATTGGCACATATGTTTAATAACCATTGAATCATAAATAATCAATTATACAATCAAAATATCTAAGTTCATATCAATTTTAAAAACATGTCGGTCTACCGACAGCTTTATCGAGTAATTATCGAGTCTAAAACTCTGTACTGTAACTCAATATCTATAAATATCAGTCATATTATTTTTAAATGACTTAATATAATTTTAAAACATTTATTATAATTTATCATGAATTTTCAAACATCGAAATCATATTTAAAATGATTTAAATACTAATCAACTCTATTATCATTAATATTTAATTAATATTAAATTAATAATGAAATCATTTCTAAAATATTAAATTATTTATAATAACTCAAAATACTTTTAAAGTATTAATATTACCCTTAAATGATTTTTAAAACATTTAAAATCATTTTTACATAATTACCATTAATATTAAAGTATTAATATTTTATTATCAAAATATTAAAAGTCATTAATTATAACTTAAAATATTTTTATTTCATTTGTATCCCTTTTAAATGATTTTTAAATTAATAAAACTATTTATAAACTATTTATTTAATATAATTATTAAATAAATTTAATATCATTAATAATAACTTAATAATCATTAATATTTAATTATTAATGAAATTATTCTCTAAATATTAAAAGTTATGTTTTATAACTTAAAATATCTTTAAACACTTTATTTCTATTTAAAATGATTATTATAATATAAAAATCGTTTTTAACCTAAATTATTTAATATAATTATTAAATAACTTTAATATCATTAATAATAATTAATTAATAAAATTTACCTTTAAATATTAAAAGTTATATTTTATAACTTAAAATATTTTTAAATACCTTATTATTATTTAAAATGATTTTTAATATAATAAAATTATTTTTAATTTATTTATTTAATTCCTTTAGTAAATAACTTAATTATCATTAATATTAATTTATTAATGAAAATTATCACAAAATATTAAAAGTCATTAAAAATAACTTAAAATATTTTCTTATATCATAATATAATTTTAAATGATTTTTCAAATATTAAAATCATTTTTAAATAATTTATTTAATATTATAATTAAATAAATTAAATACTTTTAATATTCCAAAAATATTAAATATTTATGAAATATATTAAAAATAATTAAAAACTAATTTTTAGAATTTTAAATAATTTTTAATAATTTACTTTATATTTTTAATAATTAAAAACTATTTTTTTCTATTTTTTTATTAATTTCTAGAAAAATAAATAATATATGTCGCTAAAGACCACCTAGAGCGACAGAACCGTCGCTATAGGTGTTCTTGGTGTTCTTCAAGCAAACCCAGAATTTCCTGTCAGAGACCGGGCTAGCTACTTTGACCGAGATTAAAATCGTGTGTGATGTGTTTTTGGACATGTTGTTGATCAGATCATGCAGTACAAGTACAAGACTACACGATCCAACAAACAACATCATCAAACCATGCATAAACAACGAGATCTGGAGCCCTGAACAAGCTGTCAGAGCTGTTCTTCATTTTCTGGGCTACCCATAAAAGAAGAACAGTTCGACTGGCTCGTTTTGGGCTTCCACAACTTGTTGATCTTGTAATGTTTCTGTGATTTAAAACCTGCAGTGTGTAGCTAACATGTAGAACAAGAGATCTATCACATATACGCACCATAACAACAACTAAATCGTCAGATATTAACCGGTCAACCCATGTCAGAAATCACGATCATACGTTTTTTGGGTTACCCAGAAAACGGAAATCGTGATCTTCTTACATGGTTTGACCGTACAATACAAGAATCCTGTTATTCATTTATACTTTCTGTAAGCTTAAATATACAGCCTAAACAACAAACAACAAACTTGTTACAACAACAGAAACTAAACAACAAAAACATGAAAGATCTAGCCGGATAAAAATCTTGTCAGATGTTGTTCTTGGCTTTCTGGGCTGCCCAGAAAAGCCCCAGTCAATGTCGGTAAACGTGGTTTGACCACTAATAACTTTCTACTGGCTTACGATCTGACTTTGATTCCAGTTTCAGATCAAAGATCTTATAGCATACTACCAGATCAAAGCTTAAAAACACAAAAACACATAACAGGACGAGATCTATGGGACCTGACATTCACTGTCAGAAAAAAAAATTCTAGATTTTTGAAATCTGTAAATCCGAGCCTCTAGTTGTTATGGATCTAACATCTATCAACCCAGATCCTCATTATACACTAGATTTAACATGTTTAACACAAAAAATCTAACATCTAACAACAGATCGTTGGACAGAAATCATGGCTAGGGTTCATACCTTCTATGAACGATTCTTGATTCTGACTACTGATGTTGTTATGGTTTATAGTAGGGCTTGGTTTGTGACTGATTTATGAAGGATAATTCGTAAGTTTTAGAGAGAGAGGCTCAAGTATGAGAATTTGTGCAAAATAAGTGGCCAAATGAGATTTTTCTCTCTCCAATTCTATATATAGATGTCTTGGATGCATGTATGCTGAGATATGTTGCTGGTTGCTGAGATTGTAAGTCACAATTTGTCAACATAGTTGGTATGAGTTGGTAAACAACTTCCTCAATTGTCAAAACCTATATATTAGCCAAAATAATACACTATGGGCAAAATGGTCATTTGATAAATTATTTAATGGCAAAATTGGAACTTGTCAAACCCTAAGGTTTAGCACAAAATGTAGGATTTAGCAATTAGGGTTTGCACAAAATAAAATTAAATAACTTTTAGTTTCTAAAATTTTGAAATTAGGGTTTTCATAATTAAGATTAATTTTCTATTTACTTATACAGGAACATTAGGGTTTAGATCATATAATTATCATTAACCTTGTTAATCTAGCAATTAGGGTTTAAGATTTTGATAATTAGGGTTTTAGAAATATTAATTAGGATTTCTAGATTATAATTAGGGTTTACCTAATTAATTAAATCATTATATAATACACATCATAAAACATATAACACCGTCATATAACAGTCTTAAAGTCACAGTTGATTTTCAAATTAGGGTTTCCCCCAGTAAAATTAGGGTTTAACCAATTAATATTAGGGTTTTAAAATTAAACATCATAATTGACCAATCATCATCAATACGTACATACAGTACATATTTATAACACTGAAAAATCAAAATATAATTAATATTATATTATTATTCTCATACCTTGACAATAATCCAAAATTAGAATTTGAATTTCATATCTGATTTATCCTTCATATTTAACCTTAATAATTAAGGTAAAATAATTAACTTAATAATTCATATAATAAAATAAGTATTATAATTATTCTAAAAATCACTCCATATATTATATAATTAATATATAATTATATTTTTATAGAAAATAATTAATAAAAATATTTCTACTATAAAATTAATTATTATAAGAATATACTTTATAATAATCAATAATTCTAAATAAAATTATTTGTAAATATTTATGTAATAAATACATTTTTATTTACCACATAAATACACATACACATTATCTTGTACAAATCCTCATCCTTAATATAAAAAAAAAATTTGTACGCAAAATTTCTTATTTATTTATGTAGAAAATATCGGGTGGTTACATTCACCCTCCCTTATAAAGATTCCGTCCCCGGAATCACCATTTTAAAACCTATACATACCAGGGTACATTGCATACACAATCATTGCAAGTTGATCTCGATCAACTTTGATCGAACTGATCTTTAACTATTCACATAAAGCTTGTCTTCCTCAAAATTTCTTAAAAATTAATTTACTATATATATGAAAATCATGTATAATAAAATAAAAGGTATATGAATAATTACTTGGAGTTGCATCATCGGCTGTTATCGTATCTTGAACTGTCATGTTGTAAACCCTTACTGTCGATTTTGTTGGTTTGCTTGACGAAGTCGGTCCCGTAATTGTCAACGTCTCGTTGCCTGTGCCAGTATTCACACTTCCTGTTTTCGCCCTCCTCTTCGGATAATCTTTCACCTTGTGCTCTATCGATCTGCACAGGAAACACCCACTGTTCATCCTAGGATTGGGGCAGTTGGGAGAGATATGGCCCTCCTGCCCACACTTGTAACAAACAAATTTCCCCTTCAGACATTCCCCAGAGTGGTTCTTTCCACATGTCTTACACTGCACCATCTGCTTCTTCGGACCTTCTTGTTTTACCTGCATACTTCCAAAGTTGTTCACCTTCCTCTTCCCATCTCCACTCCTACTCCCACTATTAATTCCTACCTTCCCAGCTCCTTCTACCTTGCCTTTGTTCTTTCTCTCCTTGTTGTAGAGGCTCATGGCCTCACTTCCCTCCTCAGCTATGATCGCCTTCTCCATAAGTGTTGCAAATGTAGAGATCTGCAACACTTCCACCTTGTTGTAGAGCTAGGGTTTCAATCCCAGCTCAAACCTTCTAGCTTTCCTAGCCTCCGTATAAACTTGATGCGGGGCAAACCTAGCTAACTCATTAAATTTGACAGCGTATTCAGACACCGTCATATTCTCCTGCTTCAATTCTAAAAATTTAACCTCCATTCGCGCCTGCATACTAAGTGAAAAATAATTTTCGAAAAATAAAATTTTGAACCTATCCCAAGTAACTACGCCTTCTCCTGCCCTCGCCTGATTCGCCTCCCACCAAAAGTTTGCTTCACCCTTCATCATGTAGGTGGCAAAAGTGGTCTTTTGCCCCTCAGCTACCCTAGCTATTATGAATGTCTTCTCAATCTCTTTGACCCAAGTTTGGACTTCAACAGGGTCAGTGGTACCTTTGAATTCTGGCGGTCCTACAGCCTTGAAATCTTTAAAATTCGTCAAGCGATTATCCGGTTGATTTCCAGCGACTGGTATTCCCTGTTGCATAGCCTGAGCTATCATATTTGCGAAGTTCTGCATCGGGTCTGCTTGTTGTTGCCCTTCAACGTTGTTGACAAATTCTTCTACCCTTTGATTTCGAGTTCAACGTCTTGGCGGCATTTTCTGATTAAATAAAATCATAAATTTAACTTACATTCTAAACCTTATCATATAAGTTTAATATTCTAAACTTGTTTTATTTCTTGAACATCGATTCATATTCATTGACCGAATATTTTACATAACATAGCACATAATGCTTTAAACATCATTCATCCCTTTGTGACTACAAAAGTCGGGATTTACAGTCTTAACTTAAAACGAAAGTTGGAAACATTACATTACACAGACATACTTATCATATTTATTACATTAAACACACCTACACAACAAAACCTATACTACCTATTTATTACACCTCTTTCTTGGACAACCTTTCGCTCAATGACCTTCCATCCCACATATAAAACATGCTCCTAGCTTAAAGTCGGGACAATTATGAGAGGTATGCCCCTCATGTCCGCAAATGTAACATATTCTTTTCCCTCTCTTCTTATCAGGTTTTCCTAAAGTCATGCTCCTCTATCTTTCTTTTTCCCTTCTTGCTCGGAGCTGCACACGAAGTGTTGCTTGTGGCTCCCATCTGATCAATTTAGATTTTAAGCTTATCTTGTTCTTTCATTATCTCTATTAACGCCTGACGCAACTGATAGTTCAACAGCTTTTCTATTTCCCACAGCCTTTCCAGAGAAGAAACCTTGTTCCTCAGATCCTGCACCTCCGTTGATTCTTGGTCAGCTTCAACTTTAGTATCCAAATCACTATCTGTCAGCTCCACCATCTCCGGATCTTGTATTACGTTTTCTACAATCACCACCTCGTCTGAGTTATTTTCATCGTGAGCCTCTATTTCAGTTATTGGCTTCGATATCAGCTCGGGTGTATGGGTTTGATTCTTCTTCATGCTATATGCATATAACAAGCCTTTTCTACCAGACATCTACACACATAAATTATCCTGATTAGCATATAGTACATACACACAGCAAATAAGAGTTTTATATAAGTTATCTTTTATTTTGTTTGACGATGAATTTAGTCAATTCATCTCTTGTTAAACTCTATATGAGTTATTTATATTTTCAATGTTTCCCTCTATTCTAAGGTTATAGCCTAAGGTCTAACCCACCTAAGGTTTTTAACCCTAAGCTCTGATACCAACCTGTAAAGCCCCCAAATCCGGGTACTTGAAACCCGAACTCGGTGCTTCACGATACCATTTCTATGAGTGGAATAATACTAATAATAATAACAATAATATAAAAGTCAAACTTAATTTACATAATTATCAGAGTCTGAATCCCAAGTACGTAACATTTAAACATTCATTACAACCCATGATAGATAATATATAACATTGTCTTAATAATAATATCAAACTATTACATAACTACCACAAATCTTATTTGGTTAGCTTTCCTTTTCCTTTGTTTCTGCATGAGCTTTCTGGTTCTTCACACTTAGATTAAAACATTTAAATTAAGCAAGGATGAGCATTTGAGTGCCCAACAAGTAATATCAATTATATATATATATATATATATATATAAGCTGAAAGGATTTAAATATTTTCTTTATACCACCCTTCTACAACTATTTAATAGTTGTCAAGTAATCTGTATCAATGATAATAATATATCAATTCTATACCAAAATTTTGAAACTACGTAATGACTATCAATAGGGTTTAGGTGACATGTCATGAACATTGTTTTCATTTTTAAAAAGGTTAAACAGAAATTCATCTGCTAACCGTCATAACTTACGGGCACGGGGGGTGATCAGCCCGTTGTACCCTGCATTGATCAATACTACATGCAAGAACGAAGGTATCGTTCACTCTGTCCGCCTTGGGCGCATAAAAGTTTTCCCGTGTAGGAATGTTCATACTTTTCTAGGTTCCAAATCAAAGGTTTTATCTTGTTCAACAATAATCTATAATTCAACATATATATATATATATATACGGGTAATTGACAAAGGTGTATCAACATGTGATTAAATACAATGATTATCCAAGTGGGGACACTTGTATAACCATTTATAGAAATTAACGAACAGAATATATATATCTAAGTTACCATATACTAACATGTTGATAATCAATGAGCTTATATAATATAAGGTTAATAATATATACAGTAATAATATAATTTAGAAACATTCTTACTCATGTCCATTGCATAAAGAAAATGCAAAGGTTAGATGCTTGCATGATACGCTGCTTACAACTTGTAATTTAGATATATCGCTTAATCTCACGACCTATCATTAATAAGATCGTTCGTTCTATTAGAACATCATACTATAGTACATACACTGCTTATTGCAGTCAGTACATATCCTAATCACATTGGCACATATGTTTAATAACCATTGAATCGCAAATAATCACTTATATAATCAAAATATCTAAGTCAATATCAATTTCTGAAACATGTTGGTCTACCGACAGCTTTATCGAGTAATTATTGAGTCTAAGACTCTGTCCTGTAACTCAATATCTATAAATATCAGTCATATTATTTTTAAATGACTTAATATAATTTTAAAACATTTATTATAATTTATCATGAATTTTCAAACATCGGAATCATATTTAAAATGATTTAAATACTAATCGACTCTATTATCATTAATATTTAATTAATATTAAATTATTAATGAAATCATTTCCAAAATATTAATGTTATATATAATAACTCAAAATACTTTTAAAGTATTAATATTACCCTTAAATGATTTTTAAAACATTTAAAATTATTTTTAAATAATTACCATTAAAAGTATTAATATTTTATTATCAAAATATTAAAAGTCATTAATTATAACTTAAAATATTTTTATTTTATTTATATCCCTTTTAAATGATTTTTAAATTAATAAAACCATTTATAAACTATTTATTTAATATAATTATTAAATAAATTTAATATCATTAATAATAACTTAATAATCATTAATATTTAATTATTAATGAAATTATTCTCTAAATATTAAAAGTTATGTTTTATAACTTAAAATATCTTTAAACACTTTATTTCCATTTAAAATGATTATTATAATATAAAAATTATTTTTAAACTAAATTATTTAATATAATTATTAAATAACTTTAATATCATTAATAATAATTAATTAATGAAATTTACCTTTAAATATTAAAAGTTATATTTTATAACTTAAAATATTTTTAAATACCTTATTATTATTTAAAATGATTTTTAATATAATAAAATCATTTTTAATTTATTTATTTAATTCCTTTAGTAAATAACTTAATTATCATTAATATTAATTTATTAATGAAAATTATCACAAAATATTAAAAGTCATTAAAAATAACTTAAAATATTTTCTTATATCATAATATAATTTTAAATAATTTTTCTACTATTAAAATCATTTTTAAATAATTTATTTAATATTATAATTAAATAAATTAAATACTTTTAATATTCCAAAAATATTAAATATTTATGAAATATATTAAAAATAATTAAAAACTAATTTTTGAAATTTTAAATAATTTTTAATAATTTACTTTATATTTTTAATAATTAAAAACTATTTTTTTCTATTTTGTTATTAATTTCTGGAAAAATAAATAATATCTGTCGCTAAAGACCACCTAGAGCGACAGAACCATCGCTATATGTGTTCTTGGTGTTCTTCAAGCAAACCCAGAATTTCCTGTCAGAGACCGGGCTAACTACTTTGACCGAGATTTAAATCGTGTGTGATGTGTTTCTGGACATGTTGTTGATCAGATCATGCAGTACAAGTACAAGACTACACGATCCAACAAACAACATCATCAAACCATGCATAACCAACGAGATCTGGAGCCTTGAACAAGCTGTCAGAGCTGTTCTTCATTTTCTGGGCTACCCAGAAATGAAGAACAGTTCGACTGGCTCGTTTTGGGCTTCCACAACTTGTTGATCTTGTAATGTTTTTGTGATTTAAAACCTGCAGTGTGTAGCTAACATGTAGGTCAAGAGATCTATCACATATACGCACCATAACAACAACTAAATCGTCAGATATTAACCGGTCAACCCATGTCAGAAATCACGATCATACGTTTTTTGGGTTACCCAGAAAACGGAAATCGTGATCTTCTTACATGGTTTGACCGTACAATACAAGAATCCTGTTATTCATTTATACTTTCTGTAAGCTTAAATATACAGCTTAAACAACAAACAACAAACTTGTTACAACAACAGAAACCAAACAACAAAAACATGAAAGATCTAGCAAGTTAAAAATCTTGTCAGATGTTGTTCTTGGCTTTCTGGGCTGCCCAAAAAAGGCCCAGTCAATGCCGGTCAACGTGGTTTGACCACTAATAACTTTCTACTGGCTTACGATCTGACTTTGATTCCAGTTTCAGATCAAAGATCTTATAGCATACTACCAGATCAAAGCTTAAAAACACAAAAACACATAACAGGACGAGATCTATGGGACCTGACATTCACTGTCAGAAAAAAAAATTCTAGATTTTTGAAATCTGCAAATCCGAGCCTCTAGATGTTATGGATCTAACATCTATCAACCCAGATCCTCATTATACACTAGATTTAACATGTTTAACACAAAAAATCTAACATCTAACAACAGATCGTTGGACAGAAATCATGGCTAGGGTTTATACCTTCTATGAACGATTCTTGATTCTGGCTACTGATGTTGTTATGGTTTATAGTAGGGCTTGGTTTGTGACTGATTTATGAAGGATAATTCGTAAGTTTTAGAGAGAGAGGCTCAAGTATGAGAATTTGTGCAAAATAAGTGGCCAAATGAGATTTTTCTCTCTCCAATTCTATATATAGATGTCTTGGATGCATGTATGCTGAGATATGTTGCTGGTTGCTGAGATTGTAAGTCACAATTTGTCAACATAGTTGGTATGAGTTGGTAAACAACTTCCTCAATTGTCAAAACCAATATATTAGCCAAAATAATACACTAGGGGCAAAATGGTCATTTGATAAATCAATTAATGGCAAAATTGGAACTTGTCAAACCCTAAGGTTTAGCACAAAATGTAGGATTTACCAATTAGGGTTTGCACAAAATAAAATTAAATAAAAAGTAAATAACTTTTAGTTTCTAAAATTTTGAAATTAGGGTTTTCATAATTATGATTAATTTTCTAATTACTTATACAGGAACATTAGGGTTTAGATCATATAATTATCATTAACCTTGCTAATCTAGCAATTAGGGTTTAAGATTTTGATAATTAGGATTTTAGAAATATTAATTAGGGTTTCTAGATTATAATTAGGGTTTACCTAATTAATTAAATTATTATATAATACACATCATAAAACATATAACACCGTCATATAATAGTCTTAAACTCACAGTTGATTTTTAAATTAGGGTTTCCCCTAGTAAAATTAGGGTTTAACTAATTAATATTAGGGTTTTAAAATTAAACACCATAATTGACCAATCATTATCAATACGTACATACAGTACATATTTATAACACTGAAAAATTAAAATATAATTAATATTATATTATTATTCTCATACCTTGACAATAATCCAAAATTAAGATTTGAATTCCATATCTGATTTATCCTTCATATTTACCCTTAATAATTAAGGTAAAATAATTAACTTAATAATTCATATAATAAAATAAGTATTATAATTATTCTAAAAATCACTCCATATATTATTTAAATAATATATAATTATATTTTTATGGAAAATAATTAATAAAAATATTTCTACTATAAAATTAATTATTTGAAGAATATACTTTATAATAATCAATAATTCTAAAATAAAATTATTTGCAAATATTTATGTAATAAATATATTTTTATTTATCACATAAATACACATATACATTATCTTGTACAAATCATCATCCTTAATACAAAAAAAAATTTTATACGCAAAATTTCTTATTTATTTATGTAGAAAATATCGAGTTGTTACAAAATCCATATATCTAATTAAAACATTATTTAAAAAACTACAGATTCCGCCAAATAATTTATAGATAACTACTATTCGTCTCCTTTTTGACCTTGAGACATCTACAAAATGAACAAATAGTCTGTACCTTTTTGGTACCCAAATCTTCTTGGGTCCTTTTGGGTTAATAGCATATAAATCACATTTCTTTATCCAAATTTGTTTTATTCTAATTTTATTACAATTAGAATCAAAATGACCTTTAAAACGACATTTTCTACACGTAACAAATGGTGAACAATAAAGTAGTTTAAACATTGGTTTACTATTAATCATTCTAATATTATCATTAGTTTTATTTTTCACATATTTAATAGGATTATACCAAATTCCTTATTTATCAAGACTAGACCTTTGAGCCCCTAACATTATATTTAAATTATCTTCCCCTTGAACAAATTTTGCAAGATCCTTTTTCAATGAAATTATTTCTTCCTCATTATTATTTTGCATGTTTAATATTTTTCCATCATTAAAAGCATCAATACAAATATCTCTCATTTTCAAACTTTCTTCTAAAACATTATTTTCCTTTTTAAGATCATTAAATTCTTCATTTAATTTGTTTGCACGATTATATAGAATTTTATTATAGTTATCAAGATAATCAATTTTAACATTTAACTTAGATACTTCACTTGATGTGCAATCTTTAACTATTTTTTGTTTTTCTTCAATTAATGTTTCTACCTCTTTCATTAAATCATTTATCCAATTTTTTAAATGAACATTTTTCTCTTTAATATGAATATTTTCATTTTTTAAAACTAGATAATCAGAAATAGTAATATCACCAAGTTCAGAGTTTACCTCAGATGATTCTTGATTGCATAATCCAGTGAAACACAGTTGAGCAGTTTCATCTTCTCTCTCGTCATGATTGGACTCATTATCGCTCCATGTCATTAACGCCTTTCCTTTTGAATTGCTTGCTTTGTTCTTCCTTTTTAATTGGAAACAGTCTCTTTTGAAATGTCCGGGCCTTCCACATTTAAAACAGTTATCTTCTTGTGGCTTTTCCTTGACGTCTTTCTTGTTGTTGAATATTTTGCCTTAAAACTTTGATTTATTCTTCTTTCTAATCAGCTCTCTCAATTTTCAGGACATCATAGCTATTTCTTCATTGGAGTCTTCATCATCATCTTCTATGTTGCTTTCAACTTGAAGAGCTAAGGTCTTCCATTTAGGTCATTCATCTTCTTCATCATACCTCTTCAGTTGATTTTCAAATTCTTCAAGTTATCCAAACAAAGTTAGAGTTTCCATCGTACTGATTGTAGTTGAGTCTTGAAGAGTTGTAACTTTTGGTGCGAACCGTTTGGGCATGACTCTAAGTACCTTTCTATTTATCTCCCTTTGATCAATTTTTTGGTCGAGCATGCTTAGAGAGTTCATAAGAGTGAGGAATCTAGCTTGAGCATCTTTGATGGATTCATTCTTCTCTAACCTGAAAAGTTCATATTCTTGCATTAGCATACTTAATTTGACTTCTTTTACCTTTGTAGTTCCCTCATGGCTCATGATGATTGTATCCCATGTTTCTTTAGCAATTGTGCATGCAGAAACTTTGTCAATTTCAGCTTGAATCATCCCACTTAGCAGTGTGTTCATGGCTTTGGAGTCGTAGGATACCATGTATGATTCATTTGAATCCATTTCCATGAGAGTCTTCGGTTTTCCATCATCATGTCTTCGAATGACAAGACCATTCTCAACAACCCACCATTCCCATGGGTCTTGTTTGAGATAAATCATCATTCTAAACTTCCAAAAGTTGAAGTTTTCACTTCCGAGCAACAAAGGTGGCCGACTTGTGGATTGACCTTCTTGAAAATTAAGGTGTGCCATAGGATCTTTCCCTACGACCTGCAAAGATCAATATTAGTAGAGCCTCGCTCTGATACCAAATGAAATTATGTAATTAAGCACACCTAGAGGGGGGTGAATAGGTGTAAATATTTAGAAGTGATCTATAAAGACCAATTTTCAAAGTTTACTATAACAGGATATAATCGGACGGTCTATCACTGTCCGTATTAGTTATATTCTTCGTCTGTTATAAACAGAGAGCTAATACCTATCTGTATTAGTGAAAAAAAAATCGACGTAAACAAAATCTGCAGAATATAGAAGCAAAAAATAGAAGCAAAATAATAGTAAATCACATCGAGATTTTTACGTGGTTTGGCCCCTATCCTCTAGTATAGTAGCCTAATCCACGTCCAATCCCAACTAGGATTGGAGACTCACTTTATTAAAATAGTACACAACAATTACAAAGTAAATAAAAACTCCCTGTTATAACGACAATCGATTGGACACCTCTGCCCCCCTTTGCACCTCTACAACATATCTCACCTCTAAGACTTTGATAACTTCGTTGAACAGACTGAGTATTACAAAAATAAAAATCCCAAGCCAATCCTAGACTTGTACTACTATGTTTACAATAGATATTGAAATAAATGATACAAAAACACTGTAAACCAAGACTAAAAGAATGATATGATAATTTGTATCTTGGATAGCTTGAAGAATTTGTATTCCGTAGTCTTGTCCTTCCAATGTCGAGCAAAGCAGTATATATATAAAGAAGATAGAAACGGCTATGTAACGTTCCAATTCCTCCTACAACGGCTAGTACTTTTTGATTGAAATAGGAGATCAACGTTACCAATGACAACCTCAGTAGATAAGGAAATACAGCTATGAAGAAGTCAATTAAAAATCAAATACTAGTTGAAAGAGTCCTATTACCAATTAGCAAGATCCCTTAAAAATAGCAATTATTGTTTAGCATGTGACAAATAACAGCTCCATCAACTTTAAATAAGAGTCCTTAATAAAACCAATTTCTAAAAAATCTCCCAAATACATATAAATTGGTAGCTCAATATATATATAACAGATAACACACACACACACACACACACACACACACACACACACACACACACACACACATATATATATATATATATATATATATATATATATATATATATATTGGAAGGATATAACCCCACAATTAAATATGAAAAATTTGAGGAATATTAAACAGATTTTCAATCTCCTTAAAATACTCCAATTTGAATTAGTCTTCAAAGCAAATCAGGATTGGAATATATATACTATATAAAAACTTAAAACATGTGACAAAAATAACCAACTTGTTTTACTCATTCCAATACTGCAGTAACTTACGTGAGCTAGGAAAACAAGGTGATTACTCCATGCAATAACCCATGCAAACTATTATATATTATATAATTAATATGCATAAAAATATTTGAATAACATGACCCAATTAAATTATAAGTCATTATAAAATCAATTAAGCCCATATAAATATTTTCATCATTAAAACCACAAAGTATATAAACCAACAACCTTAACCAATATGTCCTCCACAATGCCTCTCGGGTACGTGACTGACCTATCCGCCAACTGTAATGAGATGTTCGTAGGCTTTGGAGCTGGCAAACCTAATTCTGTATAAACTGCTAACGGCATAAGGTTCACACTTGCCCCCAAATCGCATAAGCACTTGTTGAATGACATATTCCCAATCGTGCATGGAATGGTGAAACTCCCCGGATCTTTCAACTTTGGTGGCAACTTTCGCTGTAAAATCGCACTACACTCCTCTGTTAATGCCACCATTCCAAAGTCTTCCGACTTCTTTTTCCTGGATAAAATCCCTTTCATGAACTTCACATAACTTGGCATCTGCTCTAGGGCTTCTGCGAACGGGATGTTAATCTGAAGTTTCTAAAAAGCTTCCAAATATTTTGCAAACTGCTTGTCTAATTTCTGCTTTTGTACTCTTTGCTGAAAAGGTGGGGGAGGATAGATAACTGTTGGGTTAACTGGTGTACTCTTTTCCAATTGCTTTTCTTCTCCATACCTATTCTCAACCACTTTATTCTCACTGTATGTCTCAACCGCCTTTGTAGCCAAATTTTCTATTTTTTGATTCTCAAGCTGTTTTCCACTTCGCAACATGATTGCCTTACATTGCTCGTGATTACCTTTCAAATTTTTCTCTGTATCACTGGGTAATGTTCCTTGCATCATGTTACTCAATGCCAATGCTATCTGTCCCATCTGATTTTCTAAATTCTTGATGGCTATTTCTTGTGATTTCATTGCCATTGCTTGATTTTTTATGGCTACCTCATTGCTCGTTATATACTTTGATAGCAACTCCTCTAAATCTGATTTCCTCTCTTGATGTTGAACTGGTTGTTGTTGATTCTGAAATCCTGGGGGATACGATGGTCATGGAGCTTGTTGATTCTGATTATTATTCCATGCCAAATTCCTATTAACCTGATTATATACATTCTGGTACGTATTCTGGGGAATTCTGTTGTAGCTACTCAAAAATTGTACTGATTCTGGGTTGATTGCGCATTGATCCATAGGATGTTCACCCGCGCACAATTCAAAAATAACTGTAACTTGTTGTGTCTGTACCCCTGACCAAATGTCAAACTTCTTAGAGAGTGTTGAAATCTGCACTGTAATTGATGTCACTCCATCTACCTCTAACACTCCAGCGATTGTAGGTTGTGTCATTCTTGTTGTGGGCCACTGATAGTTGTTAGCAGCCATTGTCTCTATCAACTGATATGCCTCCTCATAATTCTTTGCCATAAAAGCTCCCCCCGACGCTGCATCAGTATTGGTCTTGAGATTGCCATGTAGTTCGTTGTAAAATGTGTTCATCTGCAACCACTTAGGCAATCCGTGATGTGGGCATTTTCTGAGTAATTCTTTATATCTCTCCCATGCTTCGTACAATGACTCCCCATGTTTCAAATCAAACATGGTAATCTCGTTTCTCATCTTTACAGTCTTCACTAGTGGGAAAAATTTTGCAAGAAATTTCTGAGCAAGGTCATCCCATGTAGTTATCGATCTAGGCGGTAGAGAATGTAACCAACTCTTCGCCTTGTCCTGTAGAGTGAATGGGAACAAGCGAAGTCTTACCGCGCCTTTCGACACCCCATTGTACTTAAAAGTGTCGCATATTTCCAAAAAGCTGATCAGATGCTCGTTAGGATCATCATTTGCCAGTCCCCCAAACTGAATCGAGTTCTGGATCATCTTAACAGTCACATGCTTAATCTCGAATGTATTCGTAGCTATAGCAGACCTAGTGATACTTGACTACAGCTCAGCCACCTTGGGTGTAGCAAAGTCCCTCAATGCTTTCTGTTCTTCAGCAGCCATTGCTTCTTCTTTCTCAGAATTTTCAAAGTCGTCCCTTGTTTCCTTAATCCACTTACTTAGCCTTTGAAAGCGTCTTTCAATGTCGTCCTCAAAAGGAAGCAAGTCTGGATTTTTGGATCGAGTTTGTATAAACCAACTTCAAAAACCTGCAATAAGTCGAACAAAACAACACAAAAAAATGTTTAAGTAATACTGGACTAATTAAACTGATATTGCAAAATATTAAAATCTATACTAATATCCCCGGCAACGGCGCCAAAAACTTGTTGAGTAAAAACAAGTTACGCACAACACGTAAGTATACGTGGTCAACAAGTAATATAATAGTAAGTAAAGTATCATTCCCTCAGAGACTGTAATAAGAATTTAAAACTCACAAGTACAAATTTCCTTTTAATCCTAATTTTATTATACTAATAAATTTCCAGTTTGTAACTAAAATATTAGAAAGATTCAAATCACCAAACACTCAACAAACTCTAAAAAACTGAATTTTCAAACAAATAATGGAGAATTAGGCTTCCGACTTCACTTTAAGCATCACTCTGATTATTACACCTTTATTCCAATTTAATTCACTATCCCAGTTTATTAATCAAAAACACGTATATAGTACTAGCCACCTCTCGATGTACTAATACCATATTAACTCAAATCCACAATTAAGATAGAATTAAATTAAACACCTTAATCAACTAACTCACGATATTTCTATGTGAGTTACAATCAAAGAAGGTTTAAGTTCAAGTTCTTTACGTGATTACATGCGATGTCAAGCATATCTCTACCCTAACATTCATCAATATTTTGTTCATTCACATAAATCAAGAACACATGCTATATTAACTAAGTCTAGACTCGTATTTCATCTCTCGAGTTCATACAAGTTCACAAAGAATCGTTGATCAGGCAATTCATACATTAAAGCTCAAATTAATATAGATAAACCAGATAATAGCTTATTAAACTGAAATCAAAGATTACATAACCATCGTTCCACTTAAAGATCCGTCTCAAGCCTAAAAAGAAATTAGTTCATCATAAATGAAATAATAACTGAATAAATTAAAGATAACATTTTCTCAATTACAGAAATAAAACTAAAGGAGAAGAATAACGCAGAACACCCTTCACTTTAGCCTCAATTCGCAATCAATATGATCGTTCTTCAAAATCTTCACTCTGCTACTTGCTATGAATTTCGGTCATTAACCGATGTTAAATGCTTTTCATGATTACGATTTTGCTGTTTGTTGTTCAATATATATGCAACTCCTCAATTTTGGTCGAAGTCCCATCTCTTTAGAGTCCATACGCTATCCAAGTGCTCAAAATCCTCATTCCATCAGAGTTTTCAACAAACCAAGAGGCTCAGAATTCGGCACCCCCCACCCCGGTGGGGTATTTTCATGTAAAGGGCCCGCCCCAACGGGCATCTCTCCTGTCTCACGAGTTGAAGACCCCCCGCCCCGGCGGGCTCTACTTCTGTAAATTGACTTTGGTTCTCTTCTTTGCTTGCCACATTGTTGCCACAAATGCAATACTTTTATGCTCAAACGCCACACCACCACACCTACATATTAAATAACAATAAACAAGTAAAATAGAACATAAATACAAGAAGTTAACACCGATTAAGCTTGGATTAGGAACCGATTCGTAGATATAAAATACACTTATCAATAGCGCCAGTAGAGATGAAGGAGTTAATGGTTCAACTACATGAACTATTAAATAGGAAGTACATTCAACCGAGTGTGTCTCTGTGGGGAGCACCAGTGTTGTTTGTAAAGAAGAAGAATGGGTCGTTACGACTTTGTATCGACTATCGAGAGTTGAACAAGTTAACGATTAAGAATAAATACTCACTGCCCAGGATCGATGATCTATTTGATCAGTTGAAAGGGGCAAAGTATTTTTCAAAGATAGATTTGCGTATGGGGTATCATCAGTTGAAAGTAAGGAAGGAAGATGCACCTAAGACGGCGTTCAGAACTCGTTATGGTCATTACGAGTTTCTGGTTATGTCATTTGGGTTGACGAATGCGCCAGCCGCATTCATGGACATGATGAACAGAGTGTTCAAATAGTATTTGGACAAGTTCGTTGTAGTGTTCATTAATAATATTCTAGTATATTCTAAGACGCCAGAAGATCATGTTGAACATTTAAGGATAGTGTTGGAAACACTAAGGAAGGAGAAGTTGTATGCGAAATTCACTAAGTGTGAATTTTGGCTTGAACGAGTGCAGTTTTTAGGACATGTTATAGATAAAGATGGCATATCCGTGGATCCAGTGAAGGTGGAAGAAGTGAATGAGTGGGAGCAACCAAAATTGCCAACCAAGGTTCGGATTTTTCTGGGGTTAACATGATACTATAGAAGGTTCATCCAGGACTTTTCTAAAATAGCTACTCCGTTAACGAATTTGATGAGGAAGTCAATAAAGTATGCGTGGACGGAAAAGTGTGAGAATAGTTTTCAAGAACTGAAAAGAAGGTTAAGTGAGGCACCTGTATTGTCTTTGCCAAATGATACAGGAAATTTTGTAGTTTATAGCGATGCTTCACATAGAGGACTTGGTTGCATTCTCATGCAGCATGGCAAGGTCATTGCGTACGCGTCATGTCAGTTAAAGGATTATGAGAAGGTCTACCCTATTCATGACCTAGAATTGGCAGCTGTAGTTTTTGCCTTAAAAATATGGAGACATTATTTATACGGGGAGAAGTGTGAGATATATACAGACCATAAGAGTCTGAAATATATCTTCATACAGAAGGAGTTGAATATGAGACAGAGAAGGTGGTTAGAGTTGATTAAAGATTACGACTGTGATATCTTGTATCATCCGGGGAAAGTGAATGTAGTAGCCGACGTGCTAAGTAGGAAGGGTAGAGAAAAGTTGTCAATGTTAACAACTCAGAATGAGTAAATAATAGAGATGACAAAAATGGAGTTAGAAGTTAAATTACCGAGGGAAGCGATAGAGATGTTGTTCACGATGGAGACTCAACCAACCATTGTGGAACGAGTTAGAGAAGTACAGGCAGGTAACGAAGAATGCGGACGAATAAAGAAGAGGATGGAAGATGAAGAAAAGACTAAGTACAACCTCGATAAAGAAGGATTGCTTCGTTTTGAAGGAAGAATTTGGATTCCAAATAATTCTCAGTTAAAAGAAGAGATAGTGAGTGAGGCCCATAGTTCGAGGTACTCGATACATCCTGGTAGTACTAAGATGTATCAAGACATTCGTCAGAACTTTTGGTGGCCGAATATAAAGAGGGAGATCGCTGAATATGTTAGTAAGTGCTTAACTTGTCAAAAAGTTAAGGTTGAACACCAATGACCGAGTGGGTTATTGAAATCACTAGAGATTCCAAAGTGGAAATGGGAGCATATCACTATGGACTTTGTGGTGGGACTTCCAACTATAAGGAAAGGACACAATGCTATTTGGGTAATAGTGGATCGGTTGACGAAATTGGCTCACTTTCTACCAATAGGAGTTAGGTATAACCTAGAACAATTAGCTAAATTTTATGCCAAGAAAATTATTTCTAGACATGGAGTACCTATTTTGATTGTGCCATATCGTGATCCACGATTCACGTCGAATTTTTGGAGGAGTTTGCAAGAGCAAATGGGAACGCAGTTGAGATTGAGTACGGCGTATCATCCACAGACGGATGGATAAAGTGAGTGGACAATTCAAACGTTAGAAGATATGTTAAGATCTTGCATTATGGATTTCAAGGGGAGTTGGGACGAACATCTACCTTTGGTGGAATTCGCGTACAACAATAGTTTTCACGCTAGTATAGGCATGCCGCCTTATGAAGCATTGTATGGGAGGAAGTGCAAAACTCCACTATATTGGGATGAAGTAGGTGAACGTCGGATGTTGGGACCAGAGATAGTACAACAAACGGCAGACATGGTAAAGTTAATACGTACTCAATTAGTAGCGGCTCAAGATAGACAAAAGAAGTATGCAGATCATCATCGAGAGAAGAGTGAATTTGAAGTAGGTTCATATGTCTTTCTGAAAGTATCGCCTTGGAAAGGGAAGATACGTTTTGGGAAGAAAGGAAAGTTAAGTCCAAGGTTCATAGGACCTTTTGAAATTTTAAGAAGGGTAGGAGAGGTAGATTACGAAGTAGCTTTACCTCTAGAGATGGAACGTATACGCAATGTGTTTCACGTGTCAGTGTTGCGTCCCTATAAACCGGACTACAAACATGTTATAGAGTACGAATCTCTTCTGATAGGGAAAGATTTAACGTATTAAGAACTTCCAGTTCAAATTGTTGATATGAAAGAACAAGTCTTAAGAAATAAGATGATATCTTTGGTGAAGGTGATTTGGAAGAACCACAATGCCGAAGAAGCAACGTGGGAACTCGAAAGTAAAATGAAGGAAAATTTTCCTCTTTTGTCTATGTAATTATTGTAACAACCCGATATTTTCTATATAAATAAATCCAAAATTTTGCGTATAATTTTTTTTTTTATTTAAGGATGAGGATTTGTACAAGATAATGTGTATGTGCATTTATATGGTAAATAAAAATATATTTATTACATAAATATTTACAAATAATTTTATTTTAGAATTTTTGATTATTATAAAGTATATTCTTATAATAATTAAATTATGGTAGAAATATTTTTATTAATTATTTTTCATAAAAATATAATCATAAATTATTTAAATAATATATGAAGTGATTTTGAGAATAATTATAATAATTATTTTATTATACGAATTTTAGTACAGGCTATTAAGTTAATTATTTTACCTTAATTATTAAGGTTAAATAGGAAGAATAAATCATATATGGAATCCAAACCCTAATTTTGGATTATTGTCAAGGTATGAGAATAATAATATAATATTAATTATGTTTTATTTTTCAGTGTTATAAATATGTACTGTATGTACGTATTGATGATGATTGGTCAATTATGGTGTTTAATTTTAAAACCCTAATATTAATTGGTTAAACCCTAATTTTACAGGGGGAAACCCTAATTTAAAAATCAAATGTGAGTTTAAGACTGTTATAACGGTGTTATATGTTTTATGATGTGTATTATATAATGATTTGAGTAATTAGGTAAACCCTAATTAAAATCTAGAAACCCTAAATAATTTTTGGAAATGAGGAACCCTAATTTGAAATTTAAATTAGAGTTCAAGATTGGTTGTAATTGTGTTAATGTGATTAATTAGCAAGTTTTATAATTTCAATTGCTAATTTTGGAAACCCTAAAATTTTAAACCTTAATTTGATAATTAGAAAAAAAACCTAATTATAATCGGTAACCCTAATTATCAAAATCTTAAACCCTAATTGCTATTTTAGCAAGATTAATGATAATTATATGATCTAAACCCTAATGTTACTGTATAAGGTAATTAGATAATTAATCATAATTAGGAAACCCTAATTTCAAAATTTTAGAAACTAAAATTTATTTAATTTTTATTTGATTTTATTTATTTTTGTGCAAACTCTAATTGCTAAATCCTATTATTATTTTGTGCTAAACCTTAGGGTTAAACCCTAAGGGTCAAACCCTAAGGGTTTGACAAGTTCCAATTTTGCCACTAAATGATTTATCCAAAGACCATTGTGCCCCTAATTGAATTATTAAATGCTAGACTAGGTTTTGACAATTGTGGTGAGTTGGTTACTAACCCTAACAACTCCACATGCTTATAATTGACAGCAACAAGCCTCTAGCTTAGCCAATTCATGCACCTTGTTGGTCTATTTATAGATTGAAGGAGAGAGAAATTCATTTGTTAGCCATTTTTACTCAACTCTCATCCTTGAGCCTCTCTCTCTAAAACCAACGAAAAACTATAGTATATCAGTCATATATTGAAGTCCCACGTTTATCATAACTAAATCAGAAACATAGAATCAAGAATTGCTCATTTAAAGGTATAAACAAACTCTAGAATTTATGTCAAAAAATCTGTTGATAGATGTTATGTTTAAGTGTTAGAATATGTTGTTAGTAGTGTCTAAGGATGATCTAGGTTGCTAGATGTTAGATCCATAACATCTAGAGGCTCGGATTTGAAGATTTGCAAAATCTGGAAAAAAAATTTATTTTGTGGTCTGACATCAAATGTCAGAGGCTTTAAATCTCAGCCTGTTTATGCTTTTTGTGTTTTGATGGTTTATACTGGTAGCCTGTAATGTGATCTTTAATTTACAAAAAGAATAGAAGTCATTTGATGTCTAGATTTGTTGTTATTAACGGCCAAAGGCCGTTGACCGGCATTGACCGGGCATTTTCTGGGCAGCCCAGAAAGCCAAGAACCGCCTCTAACAAGTTTTTTTAAGCGTTCAGATCTGTCATGTTATTGTTGATCTGTGTTTATGGATGTATCTAAGTTATACTATGTTGCTTGTACTATATTCTCATGCCTTAATATCACATATATAGTAAATAGGTTGAAATTTCTGGCCGGTCAAACTAGTGAAGCCGATCATGTTTTCTGTTTTCTGGGTAACCCAGAAAACGTAAGAACATGACGACTGACATAGTTTGACCAGATTTGATCTCGCGGTTTTGATGTTGTTGTTATGATTTTATGTAATAGATCTACTCTCTTGCATGCTAGCTACAATCTAGGACTTTTAAAGCACTAAAATAATGCAAGGATTTCAAGTTGTGGAAGCCCAAAAGTGTATGCTCGAACTGTTCTTCATTTCTGGGTAACCCGGAAATGAAGAACAGCCTATGACAACACTTTTGGAGGCTCAGATCTCCTTGGTTATAGGTGTTATGATTATATTTGTTGTTGTGTCATGTATACGTGCATTAGTACTACAAGATCTAGTTCATAGTTAGTCTAGAAGCACTTTGTGTGATGAAAGATTCGTGGTCAAACATACCAACTCGGTTACTGACTTGATTTCTAGGTTTTGCTTGAAGAACACCAAGAACACCTATAGCGACGGTTCTGTCGTTATAGGTGGTCTTTAGCGACAGATATTATTTATTTTTCCGAAAATTAATTAATAAATAGAAAAAAAATAATTTTTAATTATTAAAAAATACAAAATAAATTATTAAAAATTATTTTAAATTCCAAAAATTAGTTTTTAATTATTTTAAATATATTTCACAATTATTTAATATTTTTGGAATATTAAAAGTATTTAATTTATTTAATTATAATATTAAATAAATTATTTAAAAATGATTTTAATATTTGAAAAATCATTTAAAATTATATTATGATATAAGAAAATATTTTAAGTTATTTTTAATGACTTTTAATATTTTGTGATAATTTTCATTAATAAATTAATATTAATGATAATTAAGTTATTTACTAAAAGAATTAAATAAATAAATTAAAAATAATTTTATTATATTAAAAATCATTTTAAATAATAATAAGGTATTTAAAAATATTTTAAGTTATAAAATATAACTTTTAATATTTAAAGGTAAATTTCATTAATTAATTATTATTAATGATATTAAGGTTATTTAATAATTATATTAAATAATTTAGTTTAAAAATAATTTTAATATTATAATAATCATTTTAAATAAAAATAAAGTGTTTAAAGATATTTTAAGTTATAAAACATAACTTTTAATATTTAGAGAATAATTTCATTAATAATTAAATATTAATGATTATTAAGTTATTATTAATGATATTAAATTTATTTAATAACTATATTAAATAAATAGTTTATAAATAGTTTTATTAATTTAAAAATCATTTAAAAGGGATATAAATGAATTAAAAATATTTTAAGTTATACTTAATGACTTTTAATATTTTGATAAATAAAACATTAATACTTTAATATTAATGATAATTATTTAAAAATAATTTTAAATGTCGTAAAAATTATTTAAGGGTAAGAATAATGTTTTAAAAATATTTTGAGTTATTATAAATAACTTTAATATTTCGAAAATGATTTCATTAATAATTTAAATCATTTTAAATATGATTCCGATGTTTAAAAATTCATGATAAATCATAATAAATATTTTAAAATTATATTAAGTCATTTAAAAATAATATGACTGATACGTACGGATATTGAGTTACAGGACAGAGTTTTAGACTCGATAATTACCCGATAAAGTTATCGGTACACCGACATATTTCAGAAATTGATCTGGACTTAGATAATGTGATTAGATATGTGATTATTTGTGATTCAATGGTTGTTAAATCTATGTGCCAATGTGATTAGAGTATGTGCTGACTACAATAAGCAGTGTTATGTGTTATAGTATGTTGTTCTAATAGAACGAATGATCTTATTAATGATAGGCCGTGAGATAAGCGATATATCTAAATTACAAGTTGTAAGCAGCGCTTCAGGCAAGTATCTAACCTTTGCATTTTCTTTATGCAATGGACATGAGTAAGAATGTTTCTAAATTATATTATTTATGTACAGCTTATTAACCTTATATTATATAAGTTCATTGATTATCAACATGTTAGTATATGGTAACTCAGATATATATATATTCTGTTCGTTAATTTCTAGAAATGGTTAAACAAGTGTCCCCACTTGCATAATCATTGTATTTAATCACATGTTGATACCCCTTTGTCAATTACCCGTATATATATATGTTGAATTATAGATTATTGTTGAACAAGATAAAACTTTTGATTTGAAACCCAGACAAATATGAACATCCCTACACGTGAAAACTTTTAGGCGCCCAAGGCGAACAGAGTGAACGATACCCTCGTTCTTGCATGTAGTATTGATCAATGCAGGGTACAACGGGCTGATCACCCCCCGTGCCTGTAAGTTATGACGGTTTGCAGATGAATTTCTGTTTAACCTTTTTAAAAATGAAAACAATGTTCATGGCATGTCACCTAAACCCTATTTATAGTCATTACGTAGTTTCAAAATTTTGGCATAGAATTGATACATTATTATCATTGATACAGATTACTTCACAACTATTGAATCGTTGTAGAAGGGTGGTATAAATAAAACATTTAAATCCTTTCAGCTTATATATATATAATTGCTCTTACTTACTGGGCACTCAAATGCTCATCCTTGCTTAATTTAAATATTTTCAGCTAAATGTGAACGACTAGAGAGCTCTGCTATGACCAAGGGAAAGGGAAAGGTTGCTGATTGAATGCAAATGTTATCTTATGTAATAGTTTGATATTACTATATATTATCTATCATGGGTTGTAATGAATGTTTAAAGGTTACGTACTTGGGAGCTAGACTCTGATAATCATGTAAATTAAGTTGATCTTTATATTATTGTTATTATTATTAGTTTTATTCCGCTCATAGAAATGGTATCGTGAAGCACCGAGTTCGGGTTTTAAGTACCCAGATTTGGGGGCGTCACATCATGGTATCAGAGCTTAAGGGTTAAAAATCTTAGGTGGGCTAGACCTTAGGCTATAACCTTAGAACAGAGGGAAATATTAAAAATATAAATAACTCATATAGAGTTTAAAAAGAGGTGAATTGAATAAATTTATCGTCAAACAAAATAAAAGATAACTTATATAAAACTCTTATTTGCTATGTGTATATACTATATACTAATCAGGATAATTTATGCGTGTAGATGTCTGGTGGAAAAGGCTTGTTATATACATATAGCATGAAGAAGAATCAAACCCATACACCCGAGCTGATATCGAAGCCAATAGCTGAAATAGAGGCTCGCGATGAAAACAACTCAGACGATGTGGTTATCGTAGAAAATGTCGTACAAGATCCGGAGATGGTGGAGCTGACAGATAGTGATTCGGACACTAAAGTTGAAGCTGACCAAGCATCAACGGAGGTGCAGAATCTGAGGAACAAGGTTTCTTCTCTAGAAAGGCTGTGGGAAATAGAAAAGATGTTGAAGTGTCAGTTGCGTCAGGCGTTAATAGAAACAATAGAAGAACAAGATAAACTTAAAATTCAAATTGATCAGATGGGAGCCACAAGCAACACTTCGTGTGCAGCTCCGAGCAAGAAGGGAAAAAGAAAGATAGAGGAGCATGACTTAGAAAAACTTGATAAGAAGAGAGGGAAAAGAATATGTTACATTTGCAGACATGAGGGGCATACCTCTCATAATTGTCCCGACTTTAAGATAGGAGCATGTTTTATATGTGGGATGGAAGGTCATCGAGCGAAAGGTTGTCCAAGGAAGAGGTGTAATAAATAGGTAAAGTATAGTTAAAGAATATGTAGTCAATGTTGAGTTCTTAAACTCGTAGAGTTCTTAAACTCATAATATATGGTAAGTTAGACGAACTAGATGTAGTTAGGTGTGAATGGATTATTGAGGATAATGGGAATATACAGATTTCTAAGCAATTGATCCTTAGTGGAGGTGTAAGAAATAAGTAGTACCAGTATTACTTGAATAAGTATGATTCTATGTTAAGTATATGATAGGTGTGTTTGTATAAGGTAATATTTTTCAAATTTTATATAAGTTGTGTCAGCGATTCCTGACTTTTGAGTCACAAAGGGATATCGGATGATTAAAGCAGTATGTGCTATGGTATGTCAAGTGTTATGAATATGAGTCTATGATGGATTAATGAAATAAGTTGGTATAAAGATAGTAGATATTTATCTGTATACTGGTTACTACAATAAACCAAATTTTCAAAATCTAATATTTGGAGTACATGATTATTGGAATAGAAAGTTTTGTGCGCGTATTACTGTTTTTTAACCACCGGGTATTCCAACAGTGTTAACAGTAACAACTACGTCGTTATTTGTAAAAATTCAAATTTGTCGTTTTCTTCATCCGACAGATATTCTGTTATGGGGCCCACAAGTGGCTGCGCCGTCGTATGAATATTCCCTGACAGCAAGAATATTCTACGACCAAACGAATATTTCCCGACAAAATGAATATTTTATAATCACTTTTTCTTATTTTGAAATATATTCATATATCACCCTTAACTTTAACTTTTTATCAATTTAACCATTTACTAAATAGAAAAATTGAATACTTTTATTTCATAAAATTCGGGGTCTTACATACATGTTGTAGTTCATATAACAAGTATAAAGATTGAGTTCCTTACTCAATCAACATTCATTACTCAATCAACGTAGTCATAAATTTACTTTAACATTTCATACTTTCAACATTAATATAGCACACCATGTTATTTGCAATAAAGATTTCAAACAGTTCATCATCAAATTCATATAGCAAATAGGAACTGAAAGACTTGCATTGATCGTTGTTCAATAACAGTTTACAGTTATCTGCACTTCAAGTGCCCTACATAATTATATAATCATACACATCAATTATGTAGCATCCCCAAATCTCGGTCCTAATCACCAAGGATCTGGTATACTATTTCTATAACTATTGCGGAAGATATAAACTTAAATTGTTTATACATTAAACTTTTACAACATAAACCCCAAGGTCTACAACCTTAATTTAATACATACCTTCAATATCTTAAAGGTTTACAATGCTATTTTCGTCAGAAAATTTAATAGATCTAACTGCATAATAGCTTAATCTTGGACTTTGCCTTTGCCTCTGTCTTTACTCGAGCTTTCATCCTAATCTGAAATTTTTTATCATGATATAGCAAGGGTGAGCATCAAATTTGCCCAGCAAGTTAAATTTATTTGAGGATATATCATGATTAAAAAGAATGAATAAGCTTTCAAGTTTTCAACAATATAATAATTGTGAAATAACATGAATCAAGTTTTCTTAGCTGAACGACCAAGTCAATAAAAATGAATGGTCAAGCATAAACATGAACAGATTAACTTAACCAAATGGTAATGAAGGTGATCAGCCTTTAATACCTGATGAACGTTTACAATATGCACAAAGTGCGAATCAATAATCAATATAGACGTGAATAATCAACAACAATTATTCATTAACATGCTTTGAACATACAACTCATGTTTGAGTTAAGGAAAAACTTGCATGTACCGCTGATTACCGCTAAGCAATCTAATTTAATCTCTCATGAAAGACCTATCAATTATAAGATTGATCTTTTCATTAGCATAAAACATTTTATCTCATAATACAACTACTTTATCCGTAAGATTATCTAACACTTCATCACAAAAATCAAATATTAGATAACACCTTCACATCATTACTATTATCGTCCGTTGATAATTCTTTAATCATTGTATCATATTTATTATGATTAAACACTTAATCTTATACATTATAAGTTCTTCTTTATACTCTAATAAGTCAAATACTAATCCAACAACTTGGATTCTAAATTTAACAACTAAATTGCCAATCCAGCAGACTGAATACAGAATCCAGCAACCTGGATTCAACAAATTTCTAATCCAGCAAACCAAATTGCAATCCAGCAAACTGGATTACAAATCCAGCAACTAGATTGCAATCCAGCAAGCTGGATTCAACAAATTTTTAATTCAGTAAACTTCTTTTCAATCCAGCAAGCTGGATTCATCAGATTTTCTAATCCAGCAAGCTGGATTCCATATCCTTTTCACGAAAATACCAAATCAACTTATTATTTTTCTATCATTTGTACAAACATGTATACATATATTTCATACACAAAAAGTATTTTTCAAAAATTTTCCAACTTCCTTTGGTATTTTTCAAAAATCACTTTTAGTTAATTCCTTAAGAAATTAGTTACCTCGTGCTTAACTCCAGAAATTCTCATCTCTTGGCACAATCTTATACGTGTTAACGTGACACTCCAGTTTAAATTTCGTGGCCATCGGAGTTATAGAACTCCGGTTATAGCAATTTTTATCAAAAAATAACAGAAATTTAAATGGTCATAACTTGCTCATTTTAACTCGGAATGAGCTCATTTTTGGACAGTAGGTACTTTATACCATATGTTTTCATGTCCCGAAAGGCCAAAATTTTTCTCATAAATTAAGTTGCCGAAAATGCCCTTTTAAATTTTTGGGCAGAAGCTAAATTGCGTTTTGCAGTTTTTCGTGTTTTATTAAACATTTTTCATACGGAAATCTACAACTCCTTTTTCAGTGATTCCACTTAGAGATGTTAGATAACTTATCATAGTACTCTCCCAATTTTTTCCAAAATTTTTGGAATACCATAAAAATAACGAAACTGTCCCTACACTTGACTGTCCAAAACAGTCTATATTTCCTTAAAAACACAAAACTATTTTTGCTAAGACAGTCACTAAAACTTGTGTACTCAACATTTTTGAGTACTACCACTTAAGTTTAGTAGTTAACTTACATATCTAGCACCTCTCTTTGACGGATCGCAAAAATAAGGTTTAGATCAAAAACGGTAGAAATCCAAAGTACATAGAAATTTTAGAGCTTATAAAACTAGAAAAATCACTTTTCTTTATTTTCAATTTCCAACTAAATCAACACCCAATATGGGTAGATCTACACATAAAACACTCATCAACATGTATATTCATATTTTTTGAGTTTAGAAACAAAGTTTCTTAATTCATCAAACAAGCATCAAGCACAAGATTAAACACAATCAAGACTAAGAAAAATAAGATTTTCTACACTTTGAAAACCTAGCTTCACTTTTCTTGCTTTTGATCTAACTTTTGAAACTTAAAATGGATTGATCCACACATAAAACACTCTAACTCATGTAGATCTAAAGTTTTGAAGATCAAGAACATAACTCCATATTTTGATTTAAAACAACAAGAATAACTAGCTAAATCTTGTTTAATACCTTAATATCTTGCTAGCCCTTCTTAATCTTTCAAAGTAGATGTTGATCTTAGTTAACTTGAAGATCAAAACTTATCTTCTCTTCTCTCTTGGGGGCTGCCGAAATATGTCTCTCTCTCTCTCTCTCTCTCTCTCTCTCTCTCTCTCTCTCTTTCTATTTAATTTTGATAGCTAACTAGAAAGTGAGATGAAAGAGAAAGAGAATGGGTTTTGTGAGTTAGTAAAATATGTAGATATATTTTGTATATCTAATGGTTATCTCCCAATATCTCTAGCTTTTCACTCTCCCACTCAATCATTTAATGTTGCTTGCAAGAATAAACATAAGTGTTGGTCAAATAAATAAGGGACACATGGGCTAGTGGTAGATAAGTATCATGATTACATCCATTCCCCCTCATTTTCTCTCTATCTTATCCGGCCATGTGGCCAATTTTTGTCTAAGATTGGTTTTATTCTATGCTTTAATTAACTTGCTTAATATCCAACATGTTCCCTCCTACTTGGGCTAAAGGTTGGGCCACTCTTTTAATTCTTTTGGGGCTTTTAATTAACTAGTTTGGCTTACTAATAAAAATATTTGGGCCATAACAAATATCATATTTTCATACTCTTAAAATTACCCTTCCCTAATTATTTAATTAGAATTTCCATTTCCTCAACTATAATTTACATCCTTACTCACATACACTTAATTTCTTAACCCAATTAGACTTGCTATAATTAGGTTATAAAATTAATTAACCGAGATGTATAAAATAAATCTCTTAGAATTAGTATATATCTTATATACCATAATTCTCTCATCCTATAACCCTTAAGTTATTTAATTCTTCATTCCTAATATATAATTAGGATCATACTAGTTTCTTTTATTTGTCATCACATAATATTCGCATTTACTTACTCACATAATCATTAAATAAATTATGGCATGCTCCGCAATTCTCTTAGATTAAGTCACTAGTATATATTTAAATACTAGAACCACTAAATAACAATAACCATTTAGGTTATTTAATTCTCATACATAATTTAAATAAGTTATTCAAGTTATACAATTCATATTGTATACTTAAATTTAATTTCCTCCTCGTCTCCATAAATTGTTTTCAAATAATTTATTTATATACTAAATATATAATTTAATATATTCAATCATTTATTCAAATATGAATTTAATTTACTAACTGCTTGATACCAATATACATATTTGCATATTGAATCTCCTCTCATATTTTTACTTCTCACACTAATTTTTGACTTTTCTCCATAAAAGTCAACTGTTGACTTTGACCAAAAGTCAACCTTTACACATTTTGTGTTTACTGTCCATTCTGACTAAACTTGACGTCCCGGACGCAACCGAGCAGTTCGTGCTTCAAAATTCTATCTCTAACTCAAATTTTGAGTTTTAAATTACTCCCTTCTTATTGCTAATCGTAATAACTAACGACTTTCTACTTATTCAAATTCTTATTTGCCAGTCAAGGCTAACGTTCAAGCTATGTTAATTACTAACATAGTTTTATCTTGTTCCTTATATCATTAACTTAATTCATCATTCCTCTTGCTAAAATATATATAGCACCTTACTAAGTATATATATTTCTATACATATACTCATCTTCGTTTAACCTTATAACATCTCTTCATGTGAAATCTTATCTCCTTAATAAAATTTCCATTTGTACTTATATAACATTTCTTAGACTATTCAGTTCATATAGAAATTACAGGTATCGTAATACCTTATTTTCAATATTCCTTCAAGTACATATTAATTCATTTCTAGGGTTTTGGAATTTTGTAACCCATATTTCTTTATTCTCATTCAATTAAGAAATCATATAGGTTCTCCTTAAAAATTTTGAAATCCTTAAAATTCCTTCACAGAAATGTCAATTTCATAC
This sequence comes from Panax notoginseng, assembly GCA_016801055.1. Lineage (NCBI taxonomy): Eukaryota > Viridiplantae > Streptophyta > Magnoliopsida > Apiales > Araliaceae > Panax > Panax notoginseng. The sequence continues at coordinate 89,077,811 of CM029018.1, forward strand.
ACTTATTTTCTGTCTAGGTTCATCTTATAACCTTTAATCCATCATTTTAGGATTTTTAATAATTATCTAAATTCTCGGGTTGTCACATTCACCCCTTCTTCTAAGAATTTCGTCCCCGAAATTAAAGCATACTAATCTCTGCTTATTCTCTTGATCAAAACTAGGTTTTTAACTTAACCTTTACAATTTTCTCCTTTGAGGTTTTCTCATTTATTATCACATTTCACCATAACTACTCACTAGGAGTTTACATCTTCTAAACATTCAGCAAAACTAGGTTGTCATAATAACCTTTACTTAATCATCTCAGATTCTACTCGTACGCAATGAGTTCACAAAATTTTATATCCATCATCACCTTCTACCACAACATTACTCTAAAGAATTTAAAAAAATTCATATTTGTCTGAGAGATCATAAAAACCATGAACTTTGAGGTTTAGGGTATTTCTACCTGCTACATCTTTCAATTAAGAAAGAAAGGTACTCTACCTCTAAAATATTTTATATTTGGTATGTTTACAATCACAAAGAAGGTAAACTACCGATGCGGGTACTTTAGAGGATCAGTCTGTTGTACCTTAGTAATCGGAACGACTATATGCGTTCTTAGATTGGAATATTTTATCCCATTAGTATATCCCCATTTTTAGGGTTATTCACCTTAGACTCATCATAAGATTCCTCACCAAAGAAATTTGGTTCGGCATAAGCTTTCAAAGAATACTTTGAATTTCATAAAAAAAATTCTAGCTGAATCAAATAGCTTAGACGCGTATCAATAATTCGAATTTCAATCGAAACATTGCTAGCTAAATTTAGTTGGCCATAAATTATCTTTAAAATTCTTAAAATCATTTTATGACGTCATGATACCGTACTGTATTTACAGTTTGTTTGAGGATTCCATCATTTTGTGACTTTGTCATACTACATCATACTATAGTGGGTTGACGATCTTTAGATCACATACCACACTAGGTAATTCTGCATTGATTACTCCATCATTTTTATCATTCTGCATCAGGTTCCATGATACATTGATGATATATAAAATACATTTTGACATCTCAAATCATTTTTGTCTAGCCGAATCAATTAGCATAGACTCTTCTTTAAACCGTTCAAAAACCATTACAAATCTATTTTATCATCTCAACAGTTAACGAGGTGTAGATGGCCCGAAGTCCATGCATACACAAGGGTCACCAGGAGTTGAGAATAAAAATTCATTTTCAAAAAGGCACATAGTGCGTATTTAGCTTGATGTCAAAAACTTTGAAGTCTAGCATAGCTAGAAGATTTGGAATACCTATACTTCCATCATCAACTTCAATTTCTCTACTGATCCATTTCTTAATAAGTCTATCTATTTCTATCATCCTCAATGTTCCATTCACTCATAACTATACCCAGTTCGTCAAACTTACCACACATTAGGAGTTCAGGAACTTACCACAATCGTATGAGTTTAAGAACTTGTCCTAGTCAGACCTTTGGCGTTCATTCGCTGAGGGGTTCAAAACATACCATATGATTATGAGTCACGAACTTACCATAAGTATGAGTTTTAAGAACTCGTAACTAACCTTATATTCTCTATCTATTCGTTATACACATGAGAAAAAGAATCACCTTATCAACATGCATATAGCAAATAGCGCGACATTAGGTTCCAATGATTATCAATACCAGAAACTAAGTGGTTGTCAAATCAAACTCGGCCACTAATCAATATAGGAAGCTAAGCGAACAATTCCCTGCCCATACAAAGAATTGGTCAACTTAACCACTATAACGACCAGGAGGCTAAGTAATTCTAAAACCAAGTACAAATTCCCCGCCCATACAAGGAATCATACAACTCAGCTGCTAACCTGAGTCCTCAATTAAAATCCCATACCATTCTAACTTTCTCTTTCTTAATACGAATTTTCTTTAATCTGTATCTTAACATTTATCACTCATTTCTGAGTTTACATTGTACCATTTCATAGTACATTCTCTTTATAGCGTCAAGCTATATCATACCAATCACTTAACATATCTTATGTTATTCAATGATTTAATCTGATCACGTCGTGATCTTACTTTGTAATCATTTCTCCTTATACTTATGATTGTTTTATTTTACGATCTTCTTATTATTCTCTTTAATCATATTATATAATGATTTTATTAACACATTTCACCTTATAGACAGAGTCTATTTATTTTTACTTTTCATCTCTATTACTGGAGTCAGGTAACTCTGGATTCTTATCCTTATATCTCTTCAAGATTCTTCTTTGAATCTTAATTATCTTTCTCTTTACTTAATAATGAATTTCCAAAAATTCATCTCTTATCACTTAAACTCTATTCGAGTTTATTACTTATCATCTCTCCGCGGTTATATCCTAAGGTACACCTACCTAAGGTTTATAACCTACAGCTCTGATACCCACTGTAGCATCCCCAAATTCCGGTCCTAATCACCAAGGATCTGGTATATTATTTCTATAACTATTGCGGAAGATATAAACTTAAATTGTTTATACATTAAACTTTTACAACATAAACCCCAAGGTCTACAACCTTAATTTAATACATACCTTCAATATCTTAAAGGTTTACAATGCTATTTTCGTCAGAAAATTTAATAGATCTAACTGCATAATAGCTTAATCTTGGACTTTGCCTTTGCCTCTGTCTTTACTCGAGCTTTCATCTTAATCTGAAAATTTTTATCATGATATAGCAAGGGTGAGCATCAAATTTGCCCAGCAAGTTAATTTTATTTGAGGATATATCATGATTGAAAAGAATGAATAAGCTTTCAAGTTTTCAACAATATAATAATTGTGAAATAACATGAATCAAGTTTTCTTAGCTGAACGACCAAGTCAATAAAAATGAATGGTCAAGCATAAACATGAACAGATTAACTTAACCAAATAGTAATGAAGGTAATCAGCCTTTCATACCTGATGAACGTTTACAATATGCACAACTTGCGAATCAATAATCAATATAGACGTGAATAATCAACAACAATTATTCATTAACATGCTTTGAACATACAACTCATGTTTGAGTTAAGGAAAAACTTGTCTGTACCGCTGATTACCGCTAAGCAATCTAATTTAATCTCTCATGAAAGACCTATCAATTATAAGATTGATCTTTTCATTAGCATAAAACATTTTATCTCATAATACAACTACTTTATCCGTAGGATTATCTAACACTTCATCACAAAAATCAAATATTAGATAACACCTTCACATCATTACTATTATCGTCCGTTGATAATTCTTTAATCATTATATCATGTTTATTATGATTAAACACTTAATCTTATACATTATAAGTTCTTCTTTATACACTAATAAGTCGAATACTAATCCAACAACTTGGATTCTAAATTTAACAACCAAATTGTCAATCCAGCAGACTAAATACAAAATCCAGCAACCTGGATTCAACAAATTTCTAATCCAGCAAACCAAACTGCAATCCAGCAAACTGGATTACAAATCCAGCAACTACATTGCAATCTAGCAAGCTGGATTCAACAAATTTTTAATTCAGTAAACTTCTTTTCAATCCAGCAAGCTGGATTCATCAGATTTTCTAATCCAGCAAGCTGATTCCATATCCTTTTCACGAAAATACCAAATCAACTTATTATTTTTCTATCCTTTGTACAAACATGTATACATATATTTCATACACAAAAAGTATTTTTTAAAAATTTTCCAACTTCCTTTGGTATTTTTCAAAAATCACTTTTAGTTAATTCCTTAAAAAATTAGCTACCTCGTGCTTAACTCCAAAAATTCCCATATCTTGGCACAATCTTATACATGTTAACGTGACACTCCAGTTTAAATTTCGTGGCCATCGGAGTTATAGAACTCCGGTTATAGCGATTTTCGTCGGAAAATCACAGAAATTGAAATGGTTATAACTTGCTCATTTTAACTCGGAATGAGCTCATTTTTTGGACAGTAGGTACTTTATACCATATATTTTCATGTCCCAAAAGGCCAAATTTTTTTTCATAAATTAAGTTGCCGAAAATGCCCTTTTAAATTTTTGGGCAGAAGCTAAATTGCCTTTTACAATTTTTCGTGCTTTATTAAACATTTTCCATACGGAAATCTACAACTCCTTTTTTAGTGATTCCACTTGGAGATGTTAGATAACTTATTATAGTACTCTCCCAAATTTTTCCAAAATTTTTGGAATGACATAAAAATGACGAAACTGTCCCTACACTTGACTGTCCAAAACAGTCTATTTTTCCTTAAAAACACAAAACTATTTTTGCTAGACAGTCACTAAAACTTGTGTACTCAACATTTTTGAGTACTACCACTTGGGTTTAGTATTTAACTTACATATCTAGCACCTCTCTTTGACAGATCACAAAAATAAGGTATAGATCAAAAACGGTGAAAATCCAAAGTACATAGAAATTTTAGAGCTTATAAAACTAGAAAAATCACTTTTTTTTATTTTCGATTTCCAACTAAATCAACACCCAATATGGGTAGATCTACTCATAAAATACTCATCAACATGTATATTCCTAGTTTTTGAGTTTAGAAACAAAGTTTCTTAATTCATCAAACAAGCATCAAACACAAGATTAAACACAATCAAGACTAAGAAAAATAAGATTTTCTACACTTTGAAAACCTAGCTTCACTTTTCTTCCTTTTGATCTAACTTTTGAAACTTAAAATGGATAGATCCACACATAAAACACTCTAAATCATGTGGATCTAGAGTTTTGAAGATCAAGAACATAACTCCATGTTTTGATTTAAAACAACAAGAATAACTAGCTAAATCTTGTTTAATACCTTAATATCTTGCTAGCCCTTCTTAATCTTTCAAAGTAGATGATGATCTTAGTTAGCTTGAAGATAAAAACTTATCTTCTCTTCTCTCTTGGGGGCTGCCGAAATATGGCTCTCTCTCTCTCTCTCTCTCTCTCTCTTTCTATTTGATTTTGATAGCTAACTAGAAAGTGAGATGAAAGAGAAAGAGAATGGGTTTTGTGAGTTAGTAAAATATGTAAATATATTCTGTATATCTAATGGTTATCTCCCAATATCTCTAGCTTTTCACTCTCCCACTCAATCATTTAATGTTGCTTGCAAGAATAAACATAAGTGTTGGTCAAATAAATAAGGGACACATGGGCTAGTGGTAGATAAGTATCATGATTACATCCATTCCCCCTCATTTTCTCTCTATCTTATCCGGCCATGTGGCCACTTTTTGTCTAAGATTGGTTTCATTCTATGCTTTAATTAACTTGCTTAATGTCCAACATTTTCCCTCCTACTTGGGCTAAAGGTTGGGCCACTCTTTTAATTCTTTTGGGGCTTTTAATTAATTAGTTTGGCTTACTAATAAAAATATTTGGGCCATAACAAATATCATATTTCCATACTCTTAAAATTACTCTTCCCTAATTATTTAATTAGGATTTCCATTTCCTCAACTATAATTTACATCCTTACTCACATACACTTAATTTTTTAACCCAATTAGACTTGCTATAATTAGGTTATAAAATTAATTAACCGAGATGTATAAAATAAATCTCTTAGAATTAGTATATATTTTATATACCATAATTTTCTCATCCCATAACCCTTAAGTTATTTAATTCTTCATTCCTAATATATAATTAGGATCATACTAGTTTCTTTTATTTGTCATCACATAATATTCGTAATCACTTACTCACATAATCATTAAATAAATTATGGCATGCTCCGCAATTCTCTTAGATTAAGTCAGTAGTATATATTTAAATACTAGAACCACAAAATAACAATAACCATTTAGGTTATTTAATTCTCATACATAATTTAAATAAGTTATTCAAGTTATACAATTCATATTGTATACTTAAATTTAATTTCCTCCTCGTCTCCATAAATTGTTTTCAAACAATTTATTTATATACTAAATATATAATTTAATATATTCAATCATTTATTCAAATATGAATTTAATTTACTAACTGCTTGATACCAATATACATATTTGCATATTGAATCTCCTCTCATATTTTTACTTCTCACACTAATTTTTGACTTTTCTCCATAAAATTTAACTGTTGACTTTGACCAAAAGTCAACCTTTACACATTTTGTGTTTACTGTCCATTCTGACTAAACTTGACGTCCCGGACACAACCGAGCAGTCCGTGCTTCAAAATTTTATCTCTAACTCAAATTTTGAGTTTTAAATCACTCCCTTCTTATTGCTAATCGTAATAACTAACGACTTTCTACTCATTCAAATTCTTATTTGCCAGTCAAGGCCAACGTTCAAGCTATATTAATTACTAACATAGTTTTATCTTGATCCTTATATCATTAACTTAATTCATCATTCCTCTTGCTAAAATATATATAGCACCTTACTAAGTATATATATTTCTATACATATACACATCTTCGTTTAACCCTATAACATCTCTTCATGTGAAATCTTATCTCCTTAATTGTAACGCCCCAGAAAATCGGATTTTTTGAGAATTAAATTTTTATTTTTTATTAAATGAATTTAATTGATTATTTATGGAGCAAACTAATCGAAGGTCGTTCTATGACCTAGAAATGTCAAAACGTCGTAGTATTTTGGCTATGTGATAGAATTAAAGTGTTTGAATTTCCAAGACGAAAATAAAAGCTTTTCGAGAAATTTTTCGAAAAATACTATTCACGCATTTCTGCTCGGGAATTATTTTTGAACTTCCCGAGAAATACGTAATGATAGAATATCGATGTGAGATGGAATATCCAATAATATTTCAGTAATGAAAAACGCAATTTTTCGTCTGCGGACTTAAAACCTAACGTTTAAGGAAAATGATTTACGAGAAGGAAATGTAATACGATTAATGAATTAAGTAATGATCGTATAATACGTAGGTATTATACGAAGTAATGAATATGAGTATGATACGAGGTATTATACGAGTATGTATGAATGATGGTATGTTGAATACGATGAATAAGTATGCGAGTTAGAATACGAGAATTATACGTGGAGTATATGTTGTAAGGCTTTAAGCCAATTGTAATGAATTTGTAGAATTGGTAGGATTTGTTAAGTATTATGTGAGCCAAGTATTGAATGTAAGTATAATACGACGTATTGTACTATTATGTATGAAGAATGAGACAACGTATATTAAGAATTAATATACGAGATAGCATACGAAAATTATACGTGGGGTATAAATGTTAAGTTATGTAATTTAAAGGGATGGGACTTGTAGGATTATAAACTTAATAGTAGGAGTCCAATATAATGTGACAATCAAGTCCAAGTGTTTGGTATATCATGAGTCCAAATCATGTAGCACAAGCCCAATAAGGAAGTAGTTGGATGAATTAACCAAGCCCAATGAATTAGCCATGATCAATGGAGCAATCCAAGTGTAAAGTGGGTAGACTTGATGGGCAAACAAATTGTGTGATGAGCAAGTAGACTTCAAGGATAAGTTTTGTGGGGAGCAAGCAAGAGATAAAAGTTGTGGAGGCCAAGTAAACTTGGTGAGCAAATAAAGAATAGTAAGGAGGTGGAGTGGCCTAAAAGACTAAACTACCCTCGCTTGGACATGCCTATAAATAGGGAGCTTGGAAGTCATTTTGTGTGTTGATCATTTCATCCCACATATAAGTTAGGAGCTTATTTGGTTGAGAGAAAAAGCACAAATAAGTTAAACTTTCCTTGTTAGATTTTCCACCAACAACTAATAAGTTGAGAGCTTATTTGGTTGAGAAAAAAAAACTAGAGAAGCTAGAGTTTTCATTAAGCAAGAATCAAGAAGGAGATTAAAGATTTTCCAAGTGTTATTCAAGAGTAAGTGTTCTTGAGCCATGTTTCTCTTTCTCTTCTATTGTTAGAGAAGGGGGTATTGGTAGAACAAGCATGCTTAGAAGAGATTGGAATAATGAATGGTTAATGGACTTAAGCCGTAATAAGTTATGAATAAGTCATTTATACTTATAAGTTAAGAACTTGTGAAGAACAATAATGAACTTATAAGAATTGTAAGAACTTGTAACATGATTACACAAATAAAGTTAGCATGATATTAAGAAGCAAAAGTATTGGTTAGAAGTCATTAACCATGATAAGCCATATGAAAAGAAGGCATAAGTTATGAGAAATGAATATCTAAGTAATTGAAATGGTATAAGTCATAAGCTCACAATGAGCAAGTAATAACTTATCATGTTTATAAGTTAACAAAGCATGTATGTCAAGATGATGATATGATGGATTGAACCCAAGTGAAATGGTCTATAAATCTCAAGTAACGAAGTTTCGCCGGAATTCACACAATTAGACGACGATCGTCGAATTCGTGAAATTCTCGGAATGGAAGTCGAATTTTGATATTGAGCTTGGAAACATTGGTTTTCAATGGAGACAAGTCATATTTGTCATTATAGAGTTGCGGACTCAAAAATGGCCGGATTCCGACTTAGAACGAAGAAACGAGCGTTGAACGTTCACGAACGTTTATCGTTTTCGTTAAAAATGGACTAATAGATGAATTTTTAGCAAACGAAATCGAATAGATAAAATTCTTGAATGATCATGTAGATTACGTAATTTGTGAACCTTAGGCTTTTGAACGAGCCAATTCGGACCTATAACGAAGAAGTTATGCGTCCGGGAAGTTCACAAAATTTCAAAACTAAAAATTTTTTTGGTGCACAGAGTTGGCGCCGCGGCGCCAACCCAAGGCAAAATGACCCGCGCCGCGGCGCGAAACAGTAACCAAGCACACTGCAAACTCGCGCCGCAGTGCGATAGTTAACAAAGGGACTCGCGCCGCACCGCCAAGTCCGGTCTCCAAGCCCTAGTGGGCGACGACGCAGCGCGGCACAACAAAGGATCACCGGCGCCGCAGCGCCAGTCTTAAAAGCTAGACAGTAAAGAATGATTGGAAGTAGAGCTTGAATGGAATTGTCTAACAATAAACTAAAGGACTTAATAAAACATTATTAAGTCATAATTAAAACCCAAGTATGATCACTTAGGGTTAAAAGAAAGTCAAGTAAAGATGAATGCAAATGATATGTAGTAAGCATACTTAATCAATGACGATCGAGTTTTGATTAATAACATACGAACGTTAGTAAGCCGTAAGGAAAGATGATTAACTCGAGCCGAGTTGTATTAGTGAAATAATTTTACTTTAGTATAAGAGAACGAAGTTGGTAAGGATGATGTAAAAGAATGACGGAAAGCCGGAACCCATAATAACAAATCTAATACAGGATTAGATTGAGAAGAAGGGTAAGATTCTTTAGGAACCAAGTATCTTCGTTCATGACCTAATGTGGTATGTTATGTGATTATGTATTGTAGAGACTGTAAAGACTCAAAGGAAACGTAATTGTACTGTAGCGGACGCTGAAGGCAAGTTTTTCTTAAACGCTTGTCTAACCTTCGTGTTAGCCAGGTTTTCAAATGATTCAAGTTATGAGATGCATGTATGGTTTTAAAGAAAGAGTCTAGGCCAGTTTTAGCTCGGCTAGACTAATCGTAAGAGATTGATTGAACTGTTTATAAGTCTTTCAATATAGAATTGCTAACGCTATCCTATGCCAACTAATTGGTACGGATTCAAGGTAAGCCTGAATATGAATAAACAAATGTATTTTCATCGAGTATTCGATGGGCACGTGAGGTTGTCACAACTTAAACGTACACACGTTTAATGGATGTAGTGTTGATCAACATAGAGTACTATGAGCTGATCACTCAGAAGTGCTCGTAAGCTATGCCGGACTTGCGGACTTAGTGTCGGGTTGTCCTTTTCAAACAAACTATAAGACGTTCACGTCTTGAACCAGAATTGATGAATTTCATATTATTGTTATTGTAAAATATTTTGAAGGAAAAGGGAAGCTATTTTGAATTATTGATAGTACTTCGTAACTATCATCCAGTTATTGAAGATATATGATTCATATGTTTCAAGCATGCTTTTAAAATGAAATTGTTGTACTTGCTGAGCTTGTTATGCTCACACTTGCTTGAACCATATGATTGTAGCTTAGACGATATGATCAAAGGATTCGACAAGGTTAAAGTGGAGGCTAAAGCGAACTTGTAGCATACCTATGTAATAGTATAGGTTTGTAATGATAATATTTGATATTATGACAAGAACAAATGTAACGGTTATAAAGAACCTGGGGAATGGTAGTATTGTTTTGGAATTTATGTAAGACATATTCGTTCTTTTGAGTCTTTTTCAATTGAATGTTGTGTGAACTGTGGCACCATGAAGCACCATCTGCCAGGCTGAAAGAGACCCAAATTTGGGGGCGTCATAGGTTGGTATCAGAGCATTAGGTTATAAAACTTAAGGGGGGAAGAACCTTAGGCTAATAACCTCGTTAAGGAAGAGAAGTCAATAAGGTATTGAAGAAACTCAGTATCAGAAGATTTAAAAGATGGAAAGTAACCCTAAATAAATTAAATGTGATTTGTACTTATACGATTCTGTGTTATGTACTAATCAACATATGTGCTATTGTAGGATGTCGACTGATAGCTTGATGTATAGAGATATACACACAGTGAGCGAAGAGCTTGTGAACCGAGTAGAGCTTGTACCTATGCCGGTGGCGGAGGTACCATTAGTGATTCTAGAGGAGTCGGAGACAGAGGAGTACTTTTCTGAGGAAGATTACTCCGAGGGAGAGATGGATATAACGTCATACCTCAGTATGATGAATGAGATGGAGGCAGAAAGAGAGGTAACATCAGTTACTATAGTGGTACCTACATTGGAGTCATCACCTCCAGATGCAATGGAAGCATTGTATCTGGCAGCGCTTGACAAGAATGTGCAACTGGGTACAGTTGTGTAGAATCAAAGTGAAGAGATTAGTTATCTCCATGTAGCGAAGGAGTCTGCAGAAGCAGATTTTGAGTTAGAGCACGATAAGTAGGTGCTTATTGCAGAGCAGGCTAGGAATTTTAAGAAGGAGGCCGATGAGCTTCGTAGAGAACTGGGGGAGAAGGACAGGAAGATAGCACGGATGTCTTACATCCATGAGAGTGCTCATAAGGATTTCAAGTTGAAAGTTGCTTGTTATTCCAATGAGTCAGGACAAACCCGTCATACTACTAGTCGGGATACTGTAGCAATGATTGCGAATGAGAAACACGAGGATGCTGTTATGCATTACAAAAATGTTAGAGTTGTAAAAACATGGGTAGTGATGTAAAACCATCTTTTAAAGGGTAGTCTTTTGTAAATCCCAACTTTTGTGAAGTTCAATTGCGGGATAGAAATGTAATAGCTTTTGGCTATGAGAACAAATTGTAAATAGTTTCAGACTATGAAGAAGCATATGTATATAATGAAGTTTTCATGGAAATGATTTGTTATGGTGCGAGTTGGTATGTGGCGATTAATAATAAAGTAAGTCAATAGATGATAATGAAATTTTATTTGACAATGCCCCAAGGAAAAGATAACGTAATCAAGGAAGCGGAATCACATAATGATAGTGAAGGGGGTTTGAGAAACCCTATGCAAGAGTTCGTTAAGTTATTAACGGCTGCATTTACCCAAACCAGGGGTAGAATACTCACGAGACCTAGAGTAGCCAGAACGACTACCTTTAAAGAGTTTAAAAGCATAGGTCCGTCAGAGTTCAAAGGAACGACGTTCCCAGTAGATGCCCAGACCTGGGTAAAAGAAATAGAGAAAGCGTTTGTTATTACAAACGTAGGTGAGCCGCATAAGTTTTCTTTTGTGACTTACAAAAAGAAGAGTGAAGCCAACCTTTGGTGGAAAGCTCACCAGGGTGGGGCTAGAACAGAGGAGGTAACGTGGGAACAATTCAAGAAAGTTTTCTTTGAGAATTATTTCCCTACAAATTATGCGGGAGAGGATGGACATTTAGTTTTTTTTTAATTAGGGAACATGACAGTTCCTCAAGATGAGGCCAAATGGAATTGGCAAGGTTTGTTTCACATCAAGTGGACACGGAGGAGGTGAAGGCTCGTAGGTTGGAGCAGGGCCTGAAACTCTAGCTCTTTGGTAAGATTGCAGTGACCCAGAGTGTTTCCTATGGGACCATTCTGGAGGAAGTGATTATAACATAAGGTGATAGTGAGTTGTAGACTCAATACCACAAAGAGGGAAAGAATGAGAGCAAGAGAGAGGGAGGAACCAAGGCAAAGAATCCCAATGGCATTATACTAAAGTGGAAGAATTTTTAACTCCGGGAATACTGAAGTGGGATAAGGGGATCCTAAGTGTAGGATCGAGGTGTGTAAGACATGTGGAAAGATTTATCTAGGAGTTTATCTGAAAGGGATTATAAATACCTTTAAAACATTAAGGTAGAGGAAGAGGAAATAATTTTTGTTAAATTATATTCGTGAAAAATTATTTTATGGATAATCGAAGTAAGTAGGTATCAGTAGATAAGTACTGTTCATGTTGAGAGAATTTGAGGAAATTCTTGGTATGAATGGGTTGATTAACCATAGAGCTAAAACAAATAATTATAAGAAATGTGTGAACCTTTAGTTTTCTCAGAAAATCTAAGGTAGTAATTTACGGTAATAAAACACTAAGACGCCTTATCGTCTAACCTGGACGTAAGTCATGAGGATATTAAGGAAGATGATGAGTTGTTACGGTTGCATATCGACAATCATAATAGGAGTAAGGTAGCGGTTAAGGATAAATACCCATGGCCCAAGATCGATGATCTATTTGATCAGTTGAAGAGGGGCAAAGAATTTTCTAGTATATATTTGCGTACGGGGTATAGTTGGCTGAAAGTAAGGAGGAGATACCAAAGATGACATTCAGAACTTTATAGGTATGACAAGTTTCTAGTTATGACATTTAGATTGAATAATGTACTGAAGTTAGATTTGTCGTTAGAAGTGTCGAGTAAGTCGGTGGCAAGCTGATAGGTACCACTGTGAGGTGCCATGGTTGGAAGCACCATGAAAGTCACAGATTGGTACCTGTATTATGTCTATCAGATGATACAAGGAATGTTGTGGTGTATCTCGATGTTGCATTGATGACATGATTGCGTGCTCGTATAGCATGGCAATGTCATTGTGTATGCATCACTCCAATTAAAGGATTATGAGGAGGTCTATCCTACTTATGATCTATAATTGGCAAATGTAGTTGTTAAATTAAAAATTTTGAAGATAGTATTAATACGGGGAGAAGTGTGAGATGTACAAGGACTTTAAGAGTCTGAAATATATCTTCACACAAAAGGAGTTGAATATACGGTAGAGAGAGGACTATGATATCTTATATCATTCAGGAAAGGTAAACATAGAAGCTGATGCGTTAAGTAGGAAGGGTAAGGAAAAGCTATTGTGGTTAACGACTCAGAATGAGTTAATAACGGCAATGGTAAGATCGGAGTTAGAAGTTAAATTACGGAATGAAGGGGTAGAATTGTTATTTATAACGTAGACTTAATTCATGATAATGAAACGAGTTAGTGGAGTACAACTAGGTAATGAGGAATGTAAGCAAATGAAGAAGAAGATGATGCAGGATAAGTAGAAAACTAAGTATAGTCTTATTTTGAAGGAGGAATTTGAGTTCCATATAAATACAAGTTAAAAGGGTAACTGAGATGATATAAAGATAGCGAAATGTGTTAATAAGTGTTTAACTTCCAACTCAAAGTATTGATAGGAAGTGATAAGTCATGTGTGAACAGATAATACCTTCGATGAAGAAGGGTAAGATTGAGAATGAGTTAATACGGGGAGAAGTGTGAGATGTACAAGGACTTTAAGAGTCTGAAATATATCTTCACACAAAAGGAGTTGAATATACGGTAGAGAGAGGACTATGATATCTTATATCATTCAGGAAAGGTAAACATAGAAGCTGATGCGTTAAGTAGGAAGGGTAAGGAAAAGATATTGTGGTTAACGACTCAGAATGAGTTAATAACGGCAATGGTAAGATCGGAGTTAGAAGTTAAATTACGGAATGAAGGGGTAGAATTGTTATTTATAACGTAGACTTAATTCATGATAATGAAACGAGTTAGTGGAGTACAACTAGGTAATGAGGAATGTAAGCAAATGAAGAAGAAGATGATGCAGGATAAGTAGAAAACTAAGTATAGTCTTATTTTGAAGGAGGAATTTGAGTTCCATATAAATACAAGTTAAAAGGGTAACTGAGATGATATAAAGATAGCGAAATGTGTTAATAAGTGTTTAACTTCCAACTCAAAGTATTGTACCTATGCCGGTGGCGGAGGTACCATTAGTGATTCTAGAGGAGTCGGAGACAGAGGAGTACTTTTATGAGGAAGATTACTCCGAGGGAGAGATGGATATAATGTCATACCTTAGTATGATGAATGAGATGGAGGCAGAAAGAGAGGTAACATCGGTTACTACGGTGGTACCTACATTGGAGTCATCACCTCCAGATGCAATGGTAGCATTGTATCTGGTAGCGCTTGACAAGAATGTGCAACTGGGTACAGTTGTGCAGAATCAAAGTGAAGAGATTAGTTATCTCCATGTAGCGAAGGAGTCTGCAGAAGCAGATTTTGAGTTAGAGCACGATAAGCAGGTGCTTATGGCAGAGCAGGCTAGGAATTTTAAGAAGGAGGCAGATGAGCTTCGTAGAGAAATGGGGGAGAAGGACAGGAAGATAGCACGGATGTCTTACATCCATGAGAGTGCTCATAAGGATTTCAAGTTGAAAGTTGTTTGTTATTTCAATGAGTCAGGACAAACCTGTCATACTACTAGTCGGGATACCGTAGCAATGATTGCGAATGAGAAACACGAGGATGCTGTTATGCATTACAAAAATGTTAGAGTTGTAAAAACATGAGTAGTGACGTAAAACCCTCTTTTAAAGGGTAGTCTTTTATAAATCCCAACTTTTGTGAAGTTCAATTGCGGGATAGAAATGTAATAGCTTTTGGCTATGAGAACAAATTGTAAATAGTTTCAGACTATAAAGAAGCATATGTATATAATGATGTTTTCATGGAAATGATTTGTTATGGTGCGAGTTGGTATGTGGCGATTAATAATAAAGTAAGTCAATAGACGATAATAAAATTTTATTTGACAATGCCCCAAGGAAAAGACAACGTAATCAAGGAAGCGGAATCACATAACGATAATGAAGGGGGTTTGAGCAACCCTATGCAAGAGTTCGTTAAGTTATTAACGGCTGCATTTACCCAAACCAGGGGTAGAATACTCACGAGACCTAGAGTAGCCAGAACGACTACCTTTAAAGAGTTTAAAAGCGTAGGTCCGTCAGAGTTCAAAGGAACAACGGACCCAGTAGATGCCCAGACCTGGGTAAAAGAAATAGAGAAGGCATTTGTTATTACAAACATAGGTGAGCCGCATAAGTTTTCTTTTGTTACTTACATACAGAAGAGTGAAGCCAACCTTTGGTGGGAGGCTCACCAGGGTGGGGCTAGAACAGAGGAGGTAACGTGGGAACAATTCAAGAAAGTTTTCTTTGAGAATTATTTCCCTACAAATTATGCGGGAGAGGATGGACATTTAGTTTTTTTTTTTAATTAGGGAACATGACGGTTCCTCAAGATGAGGCCAAATGGAATTGGTAAGATTTGTTTCACATCAAGTGGACACGGAGGAGGTGAAGGCTCGTAGGTTGGAGCAGGGCCTGAAACTCTAGCTCTATGGTAAGATTACAGTGACCCAAAGTGTTTCCTATGGGACCATTCTGGAGAAAGTGATTATAACATAAGGTGATAGTGAGTTATAGACTCAATACCATAAAGAGGGAAAGAATGAGAGCAAGAGAGAGGGAGGAACCAAGGTAAAGAATGCCAATGGCATTATACTAAAGTGGAAGAATTTTTAACTCCGGGAATACTGAAGTGGGATAAGGGGATCCTAAGTGTAGGATCGAGGTGTGTAAGACATGTGGAAAGATTAATCTAGGAGTTTATCTGAAAGGGATTATAAATACCTTTAAAACATTAAGGTAGAGGAAGAGGAAATAATTTTTGTTAAATTATATTCGTGAAAAATTATTTTATGGATAATCGAAGTAAGTAGGTATCAGTAGATAAGTACTGTTCATGTTGAGAGAATTTGAGGAAATTCTCGGTATGAATGGGTTGATTAACCATAGAGCTAAAACAAATAATTATAAGAAAAGTGTGAACCTTTAGTTTTCTCAGAAAATCTAAGGTAGTAATTTACGGTAATAAAACACCAAGATGCCTTGTCGTCTAACCTGGACGTAAGTCAGGAGGATATTAAGGAAGATGATGAGTTTTTACGGTTGCATGTCGACAATCGTAATAGGAGTAAGGTAGCGGTTAAGGATAAATACCCATGGCCCAAGATCGATGATCTATTTGATCAGTTGAAGAGGGGCAAAGAATTTTCTAGTATAGATTTGCGTACGGGGTATAGTTGGTTGAAAGTAAGGAGGAGATACCAAAGATGACATTCAGAACTCGTTATAGTTATGACAAGTTTCTGGTTATGACATTTAGGTTGACTAATGTACAGAAGTTAGATTTTTCGTAAGAAGTGTCGAGTAAGTCGGTGGAAAGCTGATAGGTACCACTATGAGGTGCCATGGTTGGAAGCACCATGAAAGTCACAGGTTGGTACCTGTATTATGTCTATCAGATGATACAAGGAATGTTGTGGTGTATCTCGATGTTGCATTGATGACATGATTGCGTGCTCGTATAGCATGGCAATGTCATTGTGTATGCATCACGCAAATTAAAGGATTATGAGGAGGTATATCCTACTTATGATCTATAATTGGCAAATGTAGTTGTTAAATTAAAAATTTTGAAGATAGTATTAATACGGGGAGAAGTGTGAGATGTACAAGGACTTTAAGAGTCTAAAATATATCTTCACACAAAAGGAGTTGAATATACGGTAGAGAGAGGACTATGATATCTTATATCATTCAGGAAAGGTAAACATAGAAGCTGATGCGTTAAGTAGGAAGGGTAAGGAAAAGCTATTGTGGTTAACGACTCAGAATGAGTTAATAACGGCAATGGTAAGATCAGAGTTAGAAGTTAAATTATGGAATGAAGGGGTAGAATTGTTATTTATAACGTAGACTTAATTCATGATAATGAAACGAGTTAGTGGAGTACAACTAGGTAATGAGGAATGTAAGCAAATGAAGAAGAAGATGATGCAGGATAAGTAGAAAACTAAGTATAGTCTTATTTTGAAGGAGGAATTTGAGTTCCATATAAATACAAGTTAAAAGGGTAACTGAGATGATATAAAGATAGTGAAATGTGTTAATAAGTGTTTAACTTCCAACTCAAAGTATTGATAGGAAGTGATAAGTCATGTGTGAACAGATAATACCTTCGATGAAGGTGGAATGAAAGAACCACAATGTCGAAACAGCATTGTGGGAACTCGAGATTAAAATAAAGGAAAGTTATCTCTGTGGGTAGGTATTATTAGCGAGATTCTGGGGACAGAATCCTTATAAGGAGGGAAGAGTGTAACGCCTCAGAAAATCGGATTTTTTGAGAATTAAATTTTTATTTTTTATTAAATGAATTTAATTGATTATTTATGGAGCAAGCTAATCGAAGGTCGTTCTGTGACCTAGAAATGTCAGAACGTTGTAGTATTTTGGCTACGTGATAGAATTAAAGTGTTTGAATTTCCAAGACAAAAATAAAAGCTTTCTGAGAAATTTTTTGAAAAACACTATTCACGCATTTCTGCTCGGGAATTATTTTTGAACTTCCGAGAAATACGTAATGATAGAATATCGATGTGAGATGGAATATCCAATAATATTTTAGTTATGAAAAACGCAGTTTTTCGCCTGCGGACTTAAAACCTAACGTTTAAGGAAAATGATTTACGAGAAGGAAATGTAATACGATTAATGAATTAAGTAATGATCGTATAATACGTAGATATTATACGAAGTAATGAATATGAGTATGATACGAGGTATTATACGAGTACGTATGAATGATGGTATGCTGAATACGATGAATAAGTATATGAGTTAGAATACGAGAATTATACGTGGAGTATATGTTGTAAGGCTTTAAGCTAATTGTAATGAATTTGTAGAATTGGTAGGATTTGTTAAGTATTATGTGAGCCAAGTATTGAATGTAAGTATAATACGACGTATTGTACTATTATGTATGAAGAATGAGATAACGTATGTGACACCCCCAAATCCGGGTCTCTTCCAACCCGACAGATGGTGCTACACGGTACTACCATTCATACATACATTTCATAGAATAGTCTCGAAAGGACTAATATAACTTATATATATATATTCCAAATAATATTACATAACCCAGGTTCTTTGTAACCCTTTTAGTTGTTCTTGTCATAATATGAATAATATTCCATACAAAACTATTCTATTACAAAAGCAATCTAAGGGTTCGTCTTTGCCTTCCCTTTATCCTTATCGGATCCATCGGTCTGTTCCGTCTTAGCTGCATCCATATGGTTCAAGCAAGAATGAGCCTAACTAGCTCAGCAAGTACAACAATTCAAGGAAAATAGCATGCTTGAGACACAGGAATAGTATATCTTCAATAACTGGATAATAGTTACGAAGTACTATTGAGAATTCAAAATAGCACTTCTTTTCATTTAAAACGTTTTACAACTACAATATTCAGTAAAACATCAATTCCGGTTCAAGACCGTAAGCATTTCATAAGTACTTTGAAAAGGACATCCCGGCACAAAGTCCGTAAGTCCGGTATAGCTTACGAGCACATCCAGGTGATCAGCCTATAGTACTCTATGTTGATCAACACTACATTCCTTAAACGTATATACGTTTAAGTTGTGGCAACCTCACGTGCCTGTCATTTGACGACAAAACAATTTGAGCATACATAATCTACGTTTGAAAACCCCAACAATATTAGTTTGGTAAATCCTTATCAACACTTGATAGAATAACATAGCATTCGCCTAGCCGAAAGAATTGGCTTTGACATTCTTTAAATACTAACTCATGCGAAGAATACATGAATCACAAAGACTTGCCCAGACCAAACTGGAACAAGGGTTTAGGGTACTTGCCGTTAGTGTTTGCTACAATTGACAACACGTGGACTTTACGCCTTTAAGGTCTCTATATTAGATAATAGCATAACATAGAACATTAGGTCATGAATGATTACACAAGGTTCTTAAAGAATCTTACCCTTCTTCTCAATCTAATTACGTATTAGATTTATTATTATAGGTTCCGGCTTTCCATTACGTCCTTCTTATATTCATAAATAATTAGCTTAACTTAACTCTAAGTGTTTATGTTTAAGACTTAATCATGTCTTAACAATGTTGCTTTTAAAATCTTTGGTTAATGTTCATTCATTACTAATCATGTTTAACAGGTAAACATTTATTACTATCTAGGTCTTGAGGCTGGCGCTGCGGCGCCAGCTTTTACACTTGGTGCCGCGCTGCGGCGCCACCTATATTGCCTAGAACCCGGACTCGGCGCTGCGGCGCGAGTCTCAGTGTTATTGTCCGCGCTGCGGCGCAACTCTTCAGTAGGTTATGGTCATTTTGGCGCTGCGGCGCGGCTGATTTGCCTTGTGCTGGCGCCGCGGCGCCAGCCCTGTGCACCAGACATTTTGGACAGATTTTGCACAAGTTGAGATTCTCGGACTCGTAATTTCTTCGTTGTAAGTCCGAATTGGCTCGTTCAAAAGCCTACGGTTCACAAATTACGTAATCTACATGATCATTCAAGAATTTTATCTATTTGACTTTGTTTGTTAAAATTTCACCTATTGGTTCGTTTTTAACGAAAGCGATAAACGTTCGTGAACGTTCAACGCTCGTTTCTTCGTTCTAAGTCAAAATCTGGCTATTTTCGAGTCCGCAACTCTATAATGCCAAATATGACTTGTCTCCATTGAAAACCAATGTTTCCAATGTCAAACACAAAATACGACTTCCATTCCGAGAATTTCACGAATTCAACGGTAATCGTCCAATCGTACGAATTCTGGCAACTCTTTATTATTAAACGTTCTTGATGGATTTTAATCAACATAAGATCATTACAAGTTATTTGCTACTCCAAATTATAATCAAAGTAGGTTTTGACTTATTCTTATAAGTTATTAACTTAAGTCCACCAATCAATGTTTTCATGCTATATTCAACATATTAAACATCATATGGCAACACATGATACTTTCTTCATGATTCTAACAACTTATTAATATTCAAGATGCTAATTCAACTTATTCGCTTATGCTCGTGCCTTATAGCTTATTACATGTTATCATCCAACCCTCCCCCTTCTCTATCAATCTTATTATAGAAGAGATGAAGAAGACAAGATCATTTACCTTTGATGATCACTTCACTAGCTTTGGAAATCTACTAGGAAAGTTGAAATGGCTTATAAGTGCTTAATGGCTCTAACAATTAAGTTGCTTTGAGAGTGAGTTGTTGGATGAAATTAATCAACCAAATAATGAAATGAAATCTTTCTATTTATAGGCCATACAAGGTTAGGGCATTAAAGTCATTTAGGCCATCCCACCTCCTTAATTAACCTCCTTACTATTCATTACTTGTTGCCCACAACTCTTATCCATTCCTTGGTCATTACTCATAAGACTTGACCACCACAACACTTGGTCATCACACTTGATGTTTACCCATCAAGTCTACCCACTTATACTTGGATTGCCCCATGGATCATGTCCACTTTAATGGGCTTGCTAATTGATTATGGTTTGGGCTTAATAATTAATCTAGCAATTTCTTTGTTGGGCTTGCACTAATAATAGTTTGGACTTTATTAACTAAATAAATGGACTTAGAATAAATCTCACATAGGATCACATCTTATTCCTATTGGACTTGTATTTTAAACCAAGTTACCTTAATTCATTTTATTAGGTTTTAATACCTATATTCCCAAATTAAGTCCACATGCAATTTATTGTGTTTTTCATACTTAGATTATTATTACATAATCTATCTCGCCTCGATATTCTAACATTATGTATTTCTCGAAAATCCAAAAATAATTCCCGAGCGATAAACGATGAATAGTGATTTTCGTAAACTTTCTCTGAAAACCATTATTTTCGTCCTGAAAATTCAAACACTTTAATTCATCCATGCAGTTAAAATACTACGACGTTCCGACGTTTCTAGGTTATAGAACAACATATATCTTATTAACACATATAATAACAAATAATATTATTTTATTCATTATTTAATTCTTTCAGGTCTTTTTTTACAACGGATCCGAATTTCTCGGGCGTTACAATGTATATTAAGAATTAATATACGAGATAGCATACGAAAATTATACGTGGGGTATAAATGTTAAGTTATATAATTTAAAGGGATGGGACTTGTAGGATTATAAACTTAATAGTAGGAGTCCAATATAATGTGACAATCAAGCCCAAGTGTTTGGTATATCATGAGTCCAAATCATGTAGCACAAGCCCATTAAGGAAGTAGTTGGATGAATTAACCAAGCCCAATGAATTAGCCATGATCCATGGAGCAATCCAAGTGTAAAGTGGGTAGACTTGATGGGCAAACAAATTGTGTGATGAGCAAGTAGACTTCAAGGATAAGTTTTGTGGGGAGCAAGCAAGAGATAAAAGTTGTGGAGGCCAAGTAAACTTGGTGAGCAAATAAAGAATAGTAAGGAGGTGGAGTGGCCTAAAAGACTAAACTACCCTCACTTGGACATGCCTATAAATAGGGAGCTTGGAAGTCATTTTGTGTGTTGATCATTTCATCCCACATATAAGTTAGGAGCTTATTTGGTTGAGAGAATAAGCACAAATAAGTTAAACTTTCCTTGTTAGATTTTCCACCAACAACTAATAAGTTGAGAACTTATTTGGTTGAGAAAAAAAAACTAGAGAAGCTAGAGTTTTCATTAAGCAAGAATCAAGAAGGAGATTAAAGATTTTCCGAGTGTTATTCAAGAGTAAGTGTTCTTGAACCATGTTTCTCTTTCTCTTCTATTATTAGAGAAGGGGGTATTGGTAGAACAAGCATGCTTAGAAGAGATTGGAATAATGAATGGTTAATGGACTTAAGCCGTAATAAGTTATGAATAAGTCATTTATACTTATAAGTTAAGAACTTGTGAAGAACAATAATGAACTTATAAGAATTGTAAGAACTTGTAACATGATTACACAAATAAAGTTAGCATGATATTAAGAAGCAAAAGTATTGGTTAGAAGTCATTAACCGTGATAAGCCATATGAAAAGAAGGCATAAGTTATGAGAAATGAATATCTAAGTAATTGAAATGGTATAAGTCATAAGCTCACAATGAGCAAGTAATAACTTATCATGTTTATAAGTTAACAAAGCATGTATGTCAAGATGATGATATGATGGATTGAATCCAAGTGAAATGGTCTATAAATCTCAAGTAACGAAGTTTCGCCGGAATTCACACAATTAGACGACGATCGTCGAATTCGTTAAATTCTCGGAATGGAAGTCGAATTTTGATATTGATCTTGGAAACATTGGTTTTCAATGGAGACAAGTCGTATTTGTCATTATAGAGTTGCGGACTCGAAAATGGCCGGATTCCGACTTAGAACGAAGAAACGAGCGTTGAACGTTCACGAACGTTTATCGTTTTCGTTAAAAATGGACTAATAGGTGAATTTTTAGCAAACGAAGTCGAATAGATAAAATTCTTGAATGATCATGTATATTACGTAATTTGTGAACCTTAGGCTTTTGAACGAGCCAATTCGGACTTATAACGAAGAAGTTATGCGTCCAGGAAGTTCACAAAATTTCAAAACTGAAAATTTTTCTGGTGCACAGAGTTGGCGCCGCGGCGCCAACCCAAGGCAAAATGACCCGCGCCGCGGCGCAGAACAGTAACCAAGCACACTGGAAACTCGCGCCGCAGCGCGATAGTTAACAAAGGGACTCGCGCCGCAGCGCCGAGTCCGGTCTCCAAGCCCTAATGGGCGACGCCGCAGCGCGGCACAACAAAGGATCACCGGCGCCGCAGCGCCAGTCTTAAAAGCTAGACAGTAAAGAATGATTGCAAGTAGAGCTTGAATGGAATTGTCTAACAATAAACTAAAGGACTTAATAAAACATTATTAAGTCATAATTAAAACCCAAGTATGATCACTTAGGGTTAAAAGAAAGTCAAGTAAAGATGAACGCAAATGGTATGTAGTAAGTATACTTAATCAATGACGATCGAGTTTTGATTAATAACATACGAAAGTTAGTAAGCCGTGAGGAAAGATGATTAACTCGAGCCGAGTTGTATTAGTGAAATAATTTCACTTAAGTATAAGAGAACGAAGTTGGTAAGGATGATGTAAAAGAATGACGGAAAGCCGGAACCCATAATAACAAATCTAATACAGGATTAGATTGAGAAGAAGGGTAAGATTCTTTAGGAACCAAGAATGTTCGTTCATGACCTAATGTGGTATGTTATGTGATTATGTATTGTAGAGACTGTAAAGACTCAAAGGAAATGTAATTGTACTGTAGTGGACGCTGAAGGCAAGTTTTTCTTAAATGCTTGTCTAACCTTCGTGTTAGCCAGGTTTTCAAATGATTCAAGTTATGAGATGCATGTATGGTTTTAAAGAAAGAGTCGATGCCAGTTTTACCTCGGCTATACTAATCGTAAGAGATTGATTGAACTGTTTATAAGTCTTTCAATATAGAATTGCTAACGCTATCCTATGCCAACTAATTGGTACGGATTCAAGGTAAGCCTGAATATGAATAAATAAATGTATTTTCATCGAGTATTCGATGGGCACGTGAGGTTGCCACAACTTAAACGTACACACGTTTAATGGATGTAGTGTTGATCAACATAGAGTACTATGAGCTGATCACTCAGAAGTGCTCGTAAGCTATGCCGGACTTACGGACTTAGTGTCGGGTTGTCCTTTTCAAAGAAACTATAAGACGTTCACGTCTTGAACCAGAATTGATGAATTTCAGATTATTGTTATTGTAAAATGTTTTGAAGGAAAAGGGAAGCTATTTTGAATTATTGATAGTACTTCGTAACTATCATCTAGTTATTGAAGATATACGATTCTTATGTTTCAAGCATGCTTTTAAAATGAAATTGTTGTACTTGTTGAGCTTGTTATGCTCACACTTGCTTGAACCATATGATTGCAGCTTAGACGATATGATCAAAGGATTCGACAAGGTTAAAGTGGAGGCTAAAGCGAACTTGTAGCATACCTATGTAATAGTATAGGTTTGTAATGATAATATTTGATATTATGACAAGAACAAATGTAACGGTTATAAAGAACCTGGGGAATGGTAGTATTGTTTTGGAATATATGTAAGACATATTCGTTCTTTTGAGGCTTTTTCAATTGAATGTTGTGTGAACTGTAGCACCGTGAAGCACCATCTGCCGAGTTGAAAGACACCCGAATTTGGGGGCGTCACATTAATAAAATTTCCATATGTACTTATATAACATTTCTTAGACTATTCAGTTCATAAAGAAATTACAGGTATCGTAATACCTTATTTTCGATATTCCTTCAAGTACATATTAATTCATTTCTAAGGTTTTAGAATTTTGTAACCCATATTTCTTTATTCTCATTCAATTAAGAAACCATATAGGTTCTCCTTAAAAATTTTGAAATCCTTAAAATTACTTCACAGAAGTGTCAATTTCATACACTTATTTTCTGTCTAGGTTCATCTTATTACCTTTAATCCAACATTTTAGGATTTTTAATAATTATCTAAATTCTCGGGTTGTCACAAATTATTAGTCACATAACAACACATAGTAATTATAATGTAAACTCTACTCCACATCTCATAATCTTTCCTATTAATTAAATTAGCACACAATGTTCAATTAGATTGTGTTAACTTTTCGACTTATGTAATATTCGAAATTCATTCAAATATTTAAATCTTGCTAGGAATCATTATTGATTTTATATTAAACCCATTTCATATTTTATAATACTCATTTCATTTGACTTAAAACACTTTTTACGTTCATTAACACTTATCACGGCGTTTCGCGTTTATTCGTCACACGTCCGATTTGTCTCTCTTGTGTATGATTACAATGCTTCTACAACTTATCTCATACATTATTCATTAATGTTAAGCATCATTATATTTACTAACATTCATATTTTATAACTTCGAACAACATCTTTTATCGTCAGAAGCACTATACATGCATACGTGCATGCCCGACGCCCTCCGATTGCCCCTGAAAACACAATAGTCCTAAAAATGAGCATTTTGACCCTTCATAATGATATCAAATTGAAAAACTTAAAGAATAAAAGTTATAGGCCTATTCTTCCTCGTTCCAGATCATCTTGAATCGCATCAATCAGAGTTCGTATGAAAATGTTATGCTTATTTTCGTAAAGCATATTCTGTTAGTTTTTTTTTTCTAAAATTCAGCTTAGCAGACTACCCCCCCCCCCACCGGGGCAGGGTTTTTTGTACTGGGGGGGCCGCCGGGGCGGGGGTCCCTTCTGTGTTTTGCGATTTTATGCTCTAGAACACTATGAAAAGCCAAATTTGGCCTCCAAACTCCTTTCTAACAACCATACCAACCTACCTAAGATGTAATAGGTTTACAGAAACATAATCTAATGTTTCTAACACGTTTCTAACCACATAAACAACATAAACATCAAAGATTACAACCTTTAATTTTATTATTTCTCTTATTTTCTCTTCTTTTGACATTCATAGCGAAATTCTTCACTGTGAATTCGTTTTACATCCGTTTTGACTCGTTCAACTTGGGTTGTTTTCGTTTTTTTCAACATACTAACAATATCTATATCATCTATTTTAGATTCTATCCATCAATTTTGACTCCAACAGAAGTTAAAATATACATATGCCATCAAAATCCAAGTTTTTTTATCTTTAACATATTCTTATGATTTTGATTACTCTAGAACCAATTAAAGAGACTATATATACCAGATTATACACTCATACACATATATATACAATATCTCTTCAAATCACCCAACTAAAATAACCTTTTAAGTGAAGAACTTGAGAAACTATAAATTAAAATTTTAGAACTAGATGAATACCTTTGATTCTAGAAGATGATAGCTATCCTTTGATTGTCAAGCTTCCTTCCCACAATTCCTCTCTCAAAATCTCTCTAGAATTCTCCCAATTCTCTCTCAATTTTTCTTCTTCTTTGTTCTTCCTCTATTTTGATCATACGCACTAAAATTATAACGTAAATAATAATATAGGTATTAAGTATATAATATAAATATATCTATAACTGATATCAGTTATCTTATTTTTAAAAAAATTAAAAGCCATAAGGCTTGTTTGGCTAACTACTTTAAATTTTAATCAATTAAATCCTTATGCCTTGTTTGGTAAAACATATTTAAATTAAAGACTTAATATGCATTAAGCCTTGTTTGACAAAACTGAATTAATCTCCTTTAACTTATTCTAATAACTCCTTAATAGCATAGTTTATGGTCACACTTTAATTAATTAAATTTTAATATTCAATTTAATTAATTTTAATAACAATTTATTAAATTAATTCATAACAAAATCAATACAACAAAATTATAATTTTCTTTATAATTATAATTTTATTTAATCAACTAACACATCATTTTAATTAAAATTCACATTAAATATTATTATAATAATTCATTTAATCATTATAAACTCTCTAACTTAATCATTAAATAAAATGAGAATATTATCTCAAGATGATCAATTTTCTTAACTCAAAATTATTTATTCAACAAATAAAAAATCAAATCAAATTAAATTAAACAAATATTTATTCTACAATAAACACATTAATTAAATATTTATATAATTCAATAAATATTTAAAATTACACTTTAAATTTTCAGATTGTTACATCCTTCCCACCTTACAAGGATTATGTCCCCAAAATCACAAATCAAGCAAATCATTCGTCCCATTCTTCCCTCCTTACAAAGATTTCGTCCTCGGAATCACCGAAACCCTACCTTACTAATCATTCGTCACATTCTTCCCCCCTTACAAAGATTCCATCCTCGGAATCACCGAAACCCTACCTTACTACTAGTTTTCACAAAAAATCTCTTTCACAATTATCGTTGAATAACTTCAACACGTTAACTTAGCAAAAACTTTTACATATATATAATATATATATATATATATATATATATATTATATATACTTCATTCATTTCTTCAACAACTTTTAGGTTTTATTACATAACCTTCAATTAAACACAGTCATATATCAAATATTATATATTCTTTAACCCATTCATTTCCTTTTCAAAGGATCGTTATCATAAACACTCGGGATATTACATTCACCCTTTCTTCTAAGAATTTCGTCCTCGAAATTTTATCTATTAATCTTTATTCATTCAATTTATCAAAATATATTTTACGTTAATACTTTATTCATTCATTGGGTTCTATAACCACTTTCTTTCCACAAAGATCTTTCTACCATTATTAACGTTTCTATTAAAAGTTTTACATTATTCTTTTATAACTCATCTCCTTCTCATTTCAAAAAAAAAATTCTCACTTATTCAACATATTCATCATTCAGTGTCGCATTCTACGACTTACTTTTTCCTAAGAAATACTCTCCTCTTCACTTCCATCTTGTAGAATAACAAGAGTCTTCCACAATTATTCAATAATTGGGAAGTAGTATGAATAACTCAAGAATTTAAAAGATTCCAAATCATGCTGAGGGGTCATAAAATCTTAAACTATGTCCACGGTTATAAGTACTCTTTTAACTTAAACCTTAACAGTTATTAGACTATAGGGACTCCCGTACTTAGGGTGTTAAGCCCTTCGTACGATGTATATGTCCATAGTTATAATTATTCTTTCAACTTAAACTTTAACAGTCATAAGACTATAGGGACTGTGACGCCCCCAAATTTGGGTATCTTCCAACCCGACATATGGTGCTCCACTATACTAACATTCATACAACCATTCTATTGAAATACAACAAAATGAATGTAATTACTATCTTCTTATTACAATCAAAGTATAATCCTTCACAGGTTCATAAGCCGATTACATCATTCGTTGTTCATAATGTATAATACATACAAACATACTAGTCTATTACACGATGGTTAAGTATCCATCTTAGCCTTGCCCTTATCTCTCTTAGCTTTCTCAGTGCGTTCATCCTTAACTGCAATTATATAATTCACGTAAGAAGTGAGCATGACAGCTCAGCAAGTTTATCAAACGATAACAGTAATACCACATTCGTGAATTATATAACAATTCCTACATAACTAACAAATAGTTATGAAGTATTATGAAACAATAATACTTTAACATTTCATATCATCAATTCCCAATGTTTAGAGTAGATTAGGAATTCTGAACCGGTCGATAGACCATGAACAATAGCTTTCAATTTCATACTTGAAAAGGATATCATAGCACTAAGGCTGTACATCCGCATTACTTATGAGCACTTCTAGGTGATCAGCCTATAGTGCTCTATGTTGATCAACATTCATTCGTTAAACGTATTTACGTTTAACATTTTGGCAAACTAGCGTGCCCATCGAAATATCGATGAAAATACTTTTGTTTGTTCATAGACAAACCTTACCTTCACGTCCGTACCAATTTCTTGGCATAGGATAGCGTTAACAATTTCTATATAGAAAGATATGAATATCAATCAATCTATATCTTACGAGTAGTCTAGCCGAATTAAATTTTGCATCGACCCTTTCTTTAAAATCAGTCATGCAATTCAGTACAATGAATCACATAAAACTTGGCTAACTTGAAAGTCAGACAAGCTTTAAGAAACTTGCCATTCAGAGTCTTCAAATAACTTAATCGACTGACCACAGCCTTTACAGAATCTACATGATATATTCACATAGCAACACTGTAA